>CM062811.1:78777376-79131418 GCA_031772625.1 Pinus tabuliformis
CCACTCTCAAACATCCTGAGTCATTTCATGGTAATGTTAAAAACTTAAGTAAAAGGATGAAAATGAAGATTAAGGAGAATGTCACTTTTACTTGAATAGCATATCAATACTAGGAGAGGGGAATGGACCCCAAATAGCACTTAACCAATTTAGAAAACACCTTGGAGTCCCCAACAATCACCTAAATGTTAAAAAGTAAAAAAAAAATTAGAAAAATTGTTGTTTTTTTGGTTGACTGGCCGAATTTAATGACTCGGCCGAGTAGATGTGGAAACGAATGGGTTGACCGAGTCATGACTGACTCGGCCGAGTCATGCAATAAGTCGGCTGAGTCAGTCATGACTCGGCCTCCTGAATTGGTTTTTCTGCCGGGTCATAAAATTCTTCAATGACTTGGATCAACTCGGCCATTTCGGATTCGATTCGGCCGAATTTTAAAACAGTGGTATCAAGTCAAAGAAATTTAGTGTCAAAAGAGTCAAAAGACTCCCTCCAAGACCAAGTCGGCCTAACAGTGACAAGTCGGCCTCATTAGGGCTGTTCAAACATCACAAGGAAGCCTATATATAAGGAAGAACTCAACCTCATCAAAGGAGTATCCATCAAGCTCGTTGAAGCACAAGAAGGACAAGAATAACCAGTGAAGAAGAAGAGAATAAAAGGAAGACAAACTGAATGAGAGGATTGTTTTTGGGCTACAATCTTCCACACGTGCGAAAGAGTTAGGGCATCATCTTATTCCAGCAAGACCGAATTGCAGACCAGCTAAGAGAAGCCGAAGTTTGGGTTCATAAAAATAAAGTTTGAAGGCCGAGTTGCTAAGGAGAAAGGAGATCCCCAAGCGAAGGAGAAAGGAAACATATTTTACCATATTCCAACTGCAAGTGCAAGCTAGGGTTTTGGCAGCTGGTTCGAAAATTGCAGTGATAAGTTGCAGGTCCGAAATTGAGGTCGAAGGAGAAGTTGCAGTAGTTGTGAGGCAAGTTTGACTTGGGTTGACTTTGTGAAAAGCAAGTTCATTAAAGTGAAGTTTGACTTGGTCTTAGAGGGGTCTTTGTCAAAGGTCTTAGGTTTTGGAATTCATCATTTGAAGATTCTATAAGAAGAGAAGAATCCTTGTGGGGTTTCCTCTCAAAGGGAGAGGTTTTGGCCTTGGTTAGTAGCCTATATTTTGTGTCCTCTTGTCTCATTGATCTTCATAGTTTGGTAGCTGTTTGATGATAAGAACACAATAATAATCACGTGAAAGAAGAAGCTAATTACAAGTACATCAAGTTAAGTAAAAGAAAATCATACACAGTTATCAAAGTAAGAGAAATCATCCTAATCTAGCTGCCCTAGATTTCTCAACATGGTTTTAGAGCTAAGGTGACAAGAAGAAGGGGCAACTTGAAAATCATCCAATTGAAGAAGGATACATAAGGGTCGAGCGTAAGAAGAGCATCAAAGATGACTATCCATCACATGAAAAAGATCATATCGTCATATCTTTTGGAAGAAGAAGAAGACCTCAAAGACCCTTTTTCCACTCAAAGAAAGAAGGACCCCAGTCACTTGAAGTACTCTTGGAAGCCTCAACATTCAAAAATTATCAACCAAAGGAAGCAAGAAGAGAACTTCTGTTGAAGAATGTAACTAGTGTCGGTCTTCATAATTGAATTCGAGTCATGTATCTATCAAAAGAAAGAAAAGAAAAATTATTTATAAAAATAATTTTTTATTGACTTATTAAAGCATGGGTTTCATGCTTGGGTCAATGGTCAATAGGTCAAAGCACCCATTGAGTGCTCTAGGATTTTTGTTGAGTCAAAGTCAAATTTATTATGTAAGAAACCCTTCTTGGGTTCATGGTGTCAAAGAAAGAAATTTATTTTGTCATGTCAAACCCTCCATCCATCAAGTTGGCCTCAAGCTCTTCTAAATCGGTTCCAAATTCACCTTCTACAAGTCAAATTCTCCTATTATTCATGTTGGCTCAATATATAGGCAGAGACAACTATATATAGTATATACCCAAGTGAACTCGACCAAATAGAAAAGAAGTCAAGAAGTTCAGACATAGTTGCAGGACAACGAAGTTAGGAAAATTTGGATTATCTATAGGACTGAAATATTGGGTGACTACAAGACCGAGGCATCATGTTATTGCAGGAAGAAATTGATATTGCAGAGTAAATGTCAAATTTCAAAGAGGACTGTATTCATACTTGGTCAGCTTGATGGATGGAGGGGTAAAAGTTTGTGTCAAAGGTCTTGGTTGTCTTACTTTGATATGAATCTACTAAGGAAGAGTTTGACTGGGTTTTCCCCTCCATAGGGGTTTTTCCTTGATTGAGTGCCTACATTTGGTGTCTCTTTGTTTTTATGGTTTTGATAGTTGTTTGATGAACAAAGAAATAATAACTATAAGAAGAAGAAGAAGAAGAATTTAATTAAGAAATCACAAACATCTATCAAAAGTAAAGAGAAATCAATATAATAGAAGACCCGATCTCGTTACCCTAGATTTCTTAACATGGTCTCAAAGGTAGGGTTGTGAAATAAGGGCAGATATAAGGACACTTTGGCTTCAAATCAAGGAAAGAAGGGCATCTACCTAAGACCGAAGTATTAATGGCAAGGAGGACTAAATTCTGGGCACTTTTTGCAAGCTCTAATCTCTGCAGATTTTCACAGCAGATCGAAGGTTTGAAGAGCTGTGTTTTGAAGGATCGAAAAAGACTATTCCACTACTCTTAAAGGACTGTGATATATAGAAGGATGATCTAGAATTCCAAAGAGGGCCACACACCTTGATAATAGAGCGAGGGTCTATAGAAACTTGTCTATGTTTGAAGCCTTCATCACGAGATCTGAATTTTGTGCTCGTTATGTCTAGGATTTTGAATCACAAAGATTTTTGGTAGGGTGATTAATCATTAGATTAAATCTATCCTCATTATTATATCATTTGGTCATTCTTGTGAAACCCTAACCCTTAGGGTTCACTGTAAAACCCTAGCCTCTTATTGTTAAGGGTATGTCAATGAAACCCTAATCTACTTATGGGTTGTTGATGAAGTCTAGAAATCATATTCTTTTTGAAATTTAGGGTTTTGAAAATGCGATGATAAAAACCTTAGATTTTTAGGGTTTGGTGATTTAGGGTTCGTGAACAAAACCTATATAGTAAGATCCTAGGAATGAAACCCAAGGTGTATATTCATTCGTATGATCGAAACCCTATTCTGAATAAAATTGTTATAAATCTAACTTCAATTTATTAATGTTTGTGTCTTGGGTTTACCTAATAGATATCGATATGAATTGCATCATAGATATCAATATGCAAGTATGCTATCTTAATTATTGAGGCTCATAATTTGTAAAATCTAGGGTTTGTAAGTTTGTAACAAATTCCTAGTAGAAATTGATGATCTAGGATATGATGATATTGTTTGTGATAGGATTTAGTTTTGATGATAAAATCTAGGGTTTGCAATAAACCCTAGTGGAGTCGGAGAAGTAATTCTAAAAGCTTATTGTTGAAAACTTAGATGTATAGTAGGATTGTTATTTGATTGAATTGTTGATATCTGAGGCTTTGTGTCTCGAGGATGGGGTCTAGGGTTTATGACAAAACCCTAGCAACAAGTTGAGGTCTAGAATATAAAAGATATGACCCTTGCTGATTATGAACCTAACTAGGTTTAGGTATTTGATATCCTAAAGTATGAATAGTTGATGTTTCCATTGTAATGACATAGTTAACTTCATGCTTCTGTATATTTGTTTTTGGTTTTACTTGCTATTAAAATTTTGCAGGTACATAATCTTCTAATTGCTGCAGATGTTCGTAAGTGAACATGACTTGATAATATTGGTAAGCATGATGAAGGAAGCTATAAGAATGATGATGATCAAGATAACCTTGATGCCATAAGAAAGAAATAAAGCCTTGAAAGAATGAAGTTTCTCCAATATTATGAAGTTGTTGATCTCCCTAAGTTGAGAGGGAGCCTGGATAGAAGAAAGGGTATATCTCCCCATTTCAGAGAGAGGGTATATTATGACAATGAATACCTTGAAGTAAGAAGGAACCAAATGAATGAAAGTACTACAAATGAATGTTCGTGATTCAAGAAGTTGCAAAACAAAAGACTTGAGAAGTTGTAATATCCCGAATGGGAAATTACGAGTATTTTATTGAAATGCCTCTTGAACCAAAATTTCACAACGAAATTCCCATAAATTTAATAGAACATTGCCATGTAAAATGAAGCAATCAACATGTGGCAAACAAGTGCACAATAAACTGGAAAACAATCTCAACTTTTACTATTATATATAAACTGGGGTTTTACATGCTGAAATAACAATGTAGTTGATATAGCTAAGATAGAACTGGCCTGAAGGATCTACTCCAATGCTGCACAAGCCCTCCACAAAAACAAAATTGAACTGCCACTGCTAAGCCATCCTGTGAATTCTGGATGAATTCACCAAGGGGAGATGTGTACTCGCCTAATCTCACTGAATCGCCCAAGGGTTTTCGTCCTGGGGCTACCAATGAAGTAGAGAACCAGGTCCTTAACCTCTCATATAAGAAGAAATATAAAATCCAGGATGTCCTCTAGTGGCCTCCTCCTCTTTTTATAGATCTGATGGATCCTTGCAGAAGCTCCTATTTTATTATTATTTTAATCGTTGAGCACATTTCACTCAGTTAAAATATCTTTTTAATTAGGGAAAATGGTAAATTGGCCACCATGCCTCCTCAGGCCACTAAAAGTCCCCACTAACCATCTCATCATGTAGATCTACATGTTCCGGTTCCAACGAGCTATTACATTAAGGTGTTCTGTCAAGTATTCCTCTCAGAATGCCACCTTAAGCGTAATTAAGTGAGTTAGGTACAATAATAACCTAGTTTTACGAGAATTATCAGAATGCAATGGAACGAGAAGCGAGTTGTGCGGAATCAATCTTGATGATGGAAGATGGAAAGTGAACTTTCCCAGACCCCATAAAACATCTGTAAAGCCCTTGGACCTGCTGATGACGTAAACTTGCACCTGTGACTTGTTTGCCTCCAACCCTGAGAGTCCACCCTAACCATGCCATAAGGAACACCAGAAAAAGAAACATCACAAAGCCTCCCGCCCCAAGATTGCTTGCCCTCAAGCAATCCAAACCTGTGGACCAATCTTATGCAACTGAGACCCAATGCTCGGATCCCATACAAAACCATTGGGTGATGCTATGCCTATGTGTCAACCCACCATGAACAGACCCCTCAATACCTGGATCCCAAACCAATCTTTGATTGTCATGAACAAATCCTCCAGGATCCCAATGCCACCAAGAATAGACATCAGCGCTCCATGGCTCCTATTGCACTATGCTCCAGACTGAAAATATCGTGCTACCAACAAGATACCAACTCATGACCTCCCTCCAATCCATCTCGTGGGAAGGATCGGATGCACGTGCACCTATATATGGAACGAGTCCACTGAGATGCACCATGCTCAACTCATGCACCTTTGCCCAACCAATCAACTAGATATGTCTAGGAATCCATACCTCTCTCCCCATAAGTGGGTAACCCATGTTACATGCCCTGTTATTGTACTCTTGGAGAGGGTTTCGAACTGGAAATACTGTAGCTTCGCTAGTTGCCACTGCATGTACCTGCACCTCGTTAGTGGGTAGACCCAAAGATGGATGCACCACTGTCTCTGAAAGAGCTTCCCTCATCTGATTGGAAACCCCATGCTCCAGTGGTCCACTTGTCTCCTGCAGATTTGTCCTATTAGGTCCCAATGCCTCCCGATGACCCATGTCTGCAAATACTACTTCCTTGGTGGTTACTTGTACATCTGCCTGCTCCCGAAAGATGGCTCATCATGCGCATTGTGCTCCACTATGTGTTGCTCATGCTGAATGAGTACAAGCTGCTGCTCATCAATCTCCTCTACCAAACATGGCTGCAACTCTGAGCTATTGTCAACAACTCGCCCTGACTGCTCATGCCCTTTAGTGGTGTCCAAGGACTCAACTATAGAAGGAGAATCCTTATCTTGAAAGTGAGAAGGAATCTCCTCCGGATCTCCCCCTGTCGTTGCCTCGGTGTTACCCATGCATGAGTGGTTAGGTCCCTAAGGTCCCTTGTAGATGAAGCAAAGACGCTTTCTCCTCAACTGATTCTTACTGCATGATCCACCAAATCTGAGCAACTCCTCCCTGGTCAACTGTCTTTTGAACAACCCAATGTTTTGCTCAACCAACCTTTCGGCTAGTTCATAAGCAACAGGTGAGACCAACTGTTCTCTCCTCCAAATGGTCAACAATCTAGTCCGCAACTCCTTGCAAATGGCATCATGGCCTCCCATACATGAAGACAAAATGGACTGCATATGTGTTATGACCGCGTTAGGATGATGTTTCCTAATGTTGAAGAAGCATTGGAACATTTGGAGAATCAAGTCATCACACTCCAAATCAAGCATGATGTCATAAGATCTAACCAGGGCCATGACTTCTAGAATCTCAAGCTTCTTCCCAAATGTAGGACCCTCATTGTTATCCAAATCCTGAAAGGTCTCTACTATCAGTCTGAAGACTCTCCTCATTATGTCATCACTGTAAGGAGGTATAGGTGCAGTCAGCATCATGATACTGCTGAGACAGGAGGCAACTGGAAGTGTGACCCCTTCACAAGGGTACTCCAAGAACTTGTTTTGTATTAGGGCAAGCATAGCTGGTTTTAGGGCCCAAATTAGTTTCTTCCCCTCTAACTGGTGTACTTTGGAAAGGAGTGCATCTAGTTCTTCTAGTTTGAAAAGAGCTTTCACCGTGACCCTCATGTGTTTCAAATCTGTCCCAAGTTTAAAGATTTGTGTCCCAACTCATGTTCTATTTGTGGATGCTCTTGTTGTAGCATAGAAAGTGTCTCCCTGGAAAAGGCTCTGTTGATTGTTGCTGCTAGTTTATTAAGGGAATTTATAAAGGTTTGATCCATGTTTTAGTTTAATGAGGTCAAGTACATCAAGCAAAGCATTGACTGACAACAATACATAGACCCCTCACTCAACTTTGCAATTATATCAGCCCTTATGTAAAGCAAGAAAGACAATAGACTCTATTACAATTTACACAAGTACATACTCCTTAGTAGTGGCTTGACTTAGCAACATCTCACTAAGATCCCCAACACAAGATACATGTCAAGACTCGAGCAAATGTCATACTTGGAAGATAGACTTATAGATAAAACTGGGATACTTGCATCCTGAGGATATTCTTGTAATGAAGTTTATTGTGTTGCACAAAAATCCACTTGACTTTCAAATGAGGTATTCAATGGTCCAAACTAAATTTTATAATGCTTTGGTGTTTATAAAGATTGCAGGTACATAGTGAAAATAGTTGGAGTATTTTTTCATTCACCTAGCAAATGCTTAGAGTATTAATGGAATAAACATAACTTGGGATTGCACTTCTTGTTTCACAATGTGATTGATCCACGCAAAAGTAAAAGAAAATAGTGGATGACACCAAGCTTGAACCCTGCTCTAATTAATACCTTTCTCCTTATTAGTTCTTTTACTTTACCAATAGCCCGTTCAAGTCCCGTAAGCAACATTCCTCACCCACATAACAAATACACAGTTTCTCTGAGATAAGACCGTTCTGGGCTGCCACAATGTACAACCATGCTACCTTCAAAGCATCACGATGCCGTCGAACTGCACAACACCTTTCCACTAGCAGTCGGCCCTCCCTTCAACAATTTCGGAATAGAATAATGATTTGATCCCCTTTATCTTATAAACAAAGATATGAGAATGGAAAAATGACTCGAACCACCAGTAGAAGGACGGATTCGCTTCATCAAAATTAATATGGCCTAGTGAAATATCAATTCTAGACACATGGATTCAACCCTTCTATTTGGCACAATATTTCGACTTTCATGGAATCGAGCTGTTGTAGGCAGGATATGATTGCTATCTTTTACAAGAGATGCTACAGGTATCTCACATAACCTAAGTCACCTGACACGGGGACATGGGATGTGTAGGACATGAAAATTCGAGTGTTCGACACGGGCACGTAGACCCCCCGAAACAGGACATGTTATATATATATATATATATATATATATAAAAAATTAGGTTTTTCTTACACAAATTCTCATTCATGATACAAATTCAGACATAGATCTAGATTTTATATTGTAAATTTAAAATTTGTAAGTTTGACAAAGTAACATTATGCATACAAATACAATTGTGACAGATTCATCAATGATTCAATAGGAGAAAGAAAAGAAACTACAGTTTTCTCATTAAGTCATCAAAATCAAAATGTGTTACATAGGTAGTAGCAATGGCAATGGCAAATAGAAATAGAAAATACAAAACAACTACATGTACAAGGTAGTAGGTAGCTCATGAGTCATCAATTATTATCATCAAAATCAACATCACTGTTATGGTCACCATTGCTCTCCTCTGTTGCATCATCAAAAGTGACAGGGAAAAAAAATTGAAGCAAAATGAAAAAAAATAGAAGCAAAATCCACTTACTTGTTGCTTGAATCGCCTCCAAAATGCTCCCAAACCCTTTGCTAGTCGCTCCCACACACCCACATCAAGAGAGACACAAAAGAATGAGGGAGAAATGAGGACAAACCGGGCTTTATGGGCCGCACGACATGACTTTCCAAGGGACACGTGTCCAAAAATCGAGACAGGCTGACTGGATTCACATCTCCGTGGAATCCCACATGGCGAACATGCTCGAAGGACATGTGTCCCAGCGAATCGTGTCTGATTCGTGGGATTTGGGACATGGCAGGGATTTAGGATGAATTCGATTTCATAGCACATAACACATCCCGACCTTGAAGCACACGACCCAAGGAATTGATCAGTGCATTAAACAAACACAACCTCTGAGTTGATAAGAGAATCAATGCCTGCAATGACAACAAAAATTGACCTCTACGGCAATCACACCTGCATTCGTCCAATTATAGACTCTATCCACAGGATAGCGGGAATTCATCCCTTTCTTGTTGCAGTATAGATGAACTTGTCGACTTTTCCAATCACACTAGTCTTGGGCACGCGCACAACAATCCCTATGTAACATGAAATGGCGACAACTCCCTTTTTGAAACAAAGAAATTGGCCCCACAAAAGACTTTGGCCGAATATTAAATCCTTGGCCCCTTTAAACAATAACAATGTCTCCAAGCCTTTGCAAATATGCAGCCTCTTGAATAATTAATTGGCCATGGTGATATTTAACATCCAAAATTATAATGGCCCTTTTGTAATTTGGCAAGTAATATTTAAATCTTAGCCCTTCGTAACATGATTAAGCTAGTATAGGAAAATGTCGCCACCGAATCACAAATTCGACTCTTTATAATGTTTAGGGCCCCACTAAAATTCAATTTGGCCCATAAAATTTTAATTATGACCCACCGTTTAAAAAAAATGCCTCTGTCCTAGTTTGTCATTGAGAAACTCGACCCTGATCGTGACAATGAACTTCACCCAACTGCTCTCTATCTGTGCAGTATGGTGCTTGGCCATGACAAGATTTTTATTGACTGCGAACTTCCATATTCCGCTCCGATCTATGCATGTGATATGCTTTGTTTGCCTCACGTAAACTCCTACTCGCACTGAAATTTGCGCATAATTGTCAGCCTCATATTCCCATTTGACTTTCATCTATAATTTTGCTGTGACAAGAGTGACTATATCACTGTAAAATGGGGCTCCCATATATCAATTAATCAACCCCACCAGAGATAATAGGTGGCCCATATAATTTGTAGAATTTCCGCCATTGTACAAGCTATTCTCCTTCAGACCTGAATTTACCCTCGAATGTCGCAGACCTCAGTGCTCACATCATATCTCGACCAACTTGCATGCACGCACAAATCTAATCTGTGGCTTAATCACATGTACATCAATCTCTAACTGAAAGAATAACCCTTCAACACAATTTGGCCTTAGATAAATTCTAAATAGATTTGGTCCCAAACGACGATTGTGATGAGACTAGTCAACAATAAAATTCAGCACCTTGCTTAAAAAATTTTGCTCCAATACCTGCAGTGATTTGATCAAGCAATTTTGACAATCAAACAGTCAAGCTGGCAGGAAAACAAGCTCTGATACTACTGTAATATCTCGAATGGGAAATTACAAGTATTTTCCTGAAATGCCTCTTGAACCAAATTTTCATGACCAAATTCTCATAAATTTAAGAGAACATTGCCATGTAAAATGAAGTAATCAACATGCGGCAAACAAGTACACAATAAACTGGAAAACAATTTCAATTTTTATTATTATATATAAACTGGGGTTTTACATGCTGAAATATCAAAATAGCTGATATAGCTGAGATAGAACTGGCCTCAAGGATTTGCTCCAATGCTGCACGGGCCTTCCACCAAAACAAAACTGAACTACCACTGCTAAGCCATCCTGTGAATTCTGGATCAATTCAACAAGGGGAGATGGGTACTTGCCCAATCTCATTGAATCACCCAAGGGTTTTCGTCCTGGGGCTACCAATGAAGTAGAGAATCGGTTTCTCAACCTCTCACACAAGAATAAATATCAAATCCAAGATATCTTCTAATGACCTCTTCCTCCTCTTTTTATAGATCTGATGGACTCCTATTTATTATTATTTTAATCATTGAGCACATTTCCCTCAATTAAAATATCTTTTTTTAATGTGGGAAAATGGTAAATTGGCCACAATGCCTCCTCAGGCCACTAAAAATCCCCACTAATCATCTCATCTTGCAAATCTTCTCGTTTTGGTTCGAACGAGCTATTACACTAAGGTTATTTGTTAAGTATTCATGTCGGAATGCCACCTTAAGCACAATTAAGTGAGTTAGGTACAATAATAACTCTGTTTTACAAGAATTATCAGAATGCAATGGAATGAGAAGCACGCTGTGCAGAATCAATCTTGATGATGGAAGATGGCTAGTGAACTCCTTCAGACCCAATAAAACATCTCCAAAGCCCCTGGGCCTGTTGATGACCTAAACCTGCACTTTTGACTTGTTTGCTTGCAACCCTGGAAGTCGATCCTAGCCATGCCATAAGGAACACCAGAAAAAAGGAACATCACAGAATTAATGAAAGCTTGATAGAAGCCTATTAGAAACTAGATTTTACTAAGAGATCCCAGACTCTTGAACTTTTCCTAGCTATTGATAGTCCTCTGCCTAAAAGAAACCCTCCTTATGACTCATCCATGTTCCCTGATTGAACCAAGCAAATCACCACTATTTTCAGGGAGACAAATTTCCATTTACCTTACAGAAGCTAGATGAGGAAGGCAATCAGCAATCAATTATCTTTTGGACTACAATGGGAATGAAGGAGAAAGAAGAGTTTACCTATAAACAGTTCGTAGAATTTTTTATTCATCCAGCTATTAGTCTTATGAGCAGCACTCTAGTACCAAGGATTAGTGATGAGATTGTCAAAGTATTGCAGTTGGTCGACCAGGCCACAACAGGAGATTTGTATCTTTACCAAAACTACACAGAAATCAGGGTTTATGGTTGTGAGCTTCCACGCTACAAACTTCCCAAGTACCTCCCCATCAGAATCTTTGCACTAGTATATATTAGACAAAGGTTAAATGTAGATGAAGTACACTTTGTGGCAGCAAAGAAGAAATCTCAATTCAAGCTAAAAGCTCAGGTTGGTCCATTCATCTGCAATACCATAGCAGCAGGAGAAGAAGCAGATAAGTTACTAAAGGAAATGAAGTTTGGTCTTAGTTTCACTTGGTCTTATGACCCAATGGGAATGATTTCTAAACTCAGGGTGGAGAACAAGTTTACTGCATATCACCACACAGCCACGCCAGAAATAGAACAATACAAAAATCAGTTGGAGTGGATAGAGAACACCCTCCAAGAAGCTGAAGAGCAGGTAGTTTCTACCTCAAATGTGCAAACTCCACTTGCACAGGAAAAGACAACTAAAAGAGCAAGGGAAGAACAATCATCCCCTACAACTGAAGCATCAAGCCAGGGCTTTAGGATTGTGCATAGGAAAAAGAGACCTAGGATCTCTGTGACTGTTGGTGCAACACATGAGTCTCAGAAAACCACATTTGATGGACTTGGAGAGACTATGCTCTATACACAGTTTGGTGGACAGTCTACCCAATCCCCAACTCATTCCACTACTTCTCATGAACAACAGGTAATTCAGACCAGTGGAAGCATTCAGAAGGACAAGGAGGAGGACATCTTTCATGTTTTCAGTGAGATAAAAAAGAAGAATGAAGAGTTGAAGTTGAACACCTACACACAGTTCTAGAAACATTCCTCCAGCTCTCAGGCCAGACTTCTTTCAGTCTTTGACTCTGAGAAGGGTAAAATGCAGATGGCTTTTCTGCAGGCTTAGATTCCACAGCCTAGGACTGCTACACATTATCAGAAGCAGACCTCTTTTGAATTTAATGTAAAGGATGTGCATCCAATTGATCAAATTGAGATGCACAAACAAACTGGACAGATGATTTCTTCTACTTTAACTCATACTGCCATGAGTTTGTCAAAATTGCAGGTTACCTTAGCAAACACACAGTCACAACTCAAGTTGGAGAAAGTCTCCTCATTGGCAAAGGACACAAAGATCAAATCTTTAGAAGATTTGGTGCTGAAGATGGGATATGATCCCTCCAACATAAATGCTATAGAAGAACTTGTGAAGAAGAAAAATGCTGAGCTTTCAACATTAAGGAAGCAGCTCAAACTACCAGCTTCTGAGGACTCGATGGCTAAAGAGATTGAAGAAACTAAAACTTAGAAGTCTGACATGATGAAGCTCATCATGGAACAAAATCTACAAATAAAACAGATGGAAGAGAAGATGGAGAAACTAGTCAAGGAGAAAGAGGAAGCTATCAAAAGAGCCCAAACTCCAATGGATATAGTACCCCTTGCAACAATCCCTGTAACCAGGGTTTCTACTTCAGCCACAACATCAACTATAGGTGCAACAGAAGGAGCTGAACAACTTGCTGAAGCTGTTTAGAACCTGTCTATTCAGACAGGAGAAATCAAGAAGTTGTAGAATGAACTCAAGGAGTTACAACATATGAAAACAATTGCAGACACTTCACATGTAGCTGAGTTGCAGAGAGCAAAAGGTCAGATTGAAACATTGCAGAGGGAACTCAAAGAATCTTACATTGGAAACAAATTGGGTTTGGCAAGAGAAATTCTGTGGGAAGAAATTACTGAAGCAATTAAGGCTATCTAGCCCTATATCAAGATAGTATTTGATCAAAAAGACCTCTTGGAGAAAGCTTAGCAAGCTGTTGAAACTATTTCTAAACAACTTGAGGATATGCCAGAAATTGCTTCTGATATAATCAAGTTCCTCAATTCTAAAGACAACTATGAGCTTGAAAAATTAGGGATAAATGATAGGACAACAACTATACTGGAAGTAAAGAAGATCATCACCAAGAAGAACCTTATCCTTCAGTTGGGAGAAAAGTGCAGCAGTGTGAATACAATAGTTCAACGTTTTTTCAGTAGGATTGAACCGTTGACCAGCAAGGGTTTGCCCTCTATGCTTGTAATTAACGGCAAATTAATGCCTATTGAGGATTATGTTCAAAAGCTTACAGAGGTAGGCACCAATGTAGCTTTAGTGTCAAACATAAGAGGTGCAGTAACACCAAGAGTGGTGCTAAATGCATTGAGGGACACCTTCTTCATTTTAGATGAGATTAGGCATATATTTCCAGTAAAACCCACTTTCACGAAGTATACAGAGATGGATGAAATTTACAGAAGGGTAACCAAGATATCTATCCCAGATAAGAAGCGTTGGGAAGTATTAACTGATTTACTTGACTAGAGGGTGATGAAACAACATGTAGCCTTTACAGGAACAGTCATCACAAGTGCAATAGTTTTTTCAATTTTTTCAGCAACAGTCATCAAACAGCTCAACACCAAAATAGTGCCAGATCGGCTAGTAGTTTATATTCCTGATTTTGTAATTATGTATTTTTGTAAAATAGTTTAAGATATTTTCTCAGTACTTAGATTGTATAAATAACTCTCTTTCACGAGTTATTAAGGGTTGCACCCTTGAAGAAGAATTTCTAAGCATTGAATGTACTTGACTTTTCTGAATCATTAATACAAAAGCAAATGGATACTGAATTCTGATTCATACAGTTTCGTCTTTTCTGAATCATTAATACAAAAGCAAATGGATACTGAATTTTGATTCATACAGTTCCGTTTTTTCTGTAAGTTTTTCCAATTTTATTTCACAGTGTTTTCTTCATGTTCTTATGTTTTACAAAGATAACTAGGTAGGAGTAATTGTGTCTCAATTATTCTTATAAGCTTCTGAAGTGATCATTTATAAAGAGGATGAATTACATAAACTGTTTGCTTTATTAATTCCCTCTAAATCATAATATCATCAACATCTGTTGTAAGCTTAAGCATATTTTGTTAAACCTTTTGAACATAGTTTAAAGGTTTTCTTATTTATGATTATTTAATCTTCAATTTGAAGACTGTGATAGCCATACCACCTCTCTATTTCTGCTCACCACCATGCAAGCTATATCACTGTGTGAATTTTAATAGCAACCCTCTGTTTAGATATTAATATTATTCAAAAGGTTAGGCATCACTGTTTTAAACTTGTTTCCTACATTGGTCCTCCAAATTAAACAAAACCCCTAAAACAATTATCCTAGATGCCCTGGCATGATAGCTGACCATTATCATCTCAGAGATACAACCTGAGGTGGTTGATCACAACGAAGAAACTCTGATTAAAAGCACCTAGGAATGGAATGTGTAAGGAAGGAAGAGATCGTGAGATATGCAACCCTGATGAAGGCAATCAACATCCAAAATATCATGAAGACTTGACTAGAAAATCTCCCGGAAAGACATGAAGACTCTGATGGAAAAGATGAAGACCCTTGACAATGGATATCTTTGGGAGGTGTGTCAACATGAATGCAGGGTGCTGATACCTGCAGAAAGATGTCATGATGAAGAGCCACCTAGTAGGGTATGATTTGATGATATATTTTGATTTCTTGAATAAGATCTGGATAAGTTCATGCAGGGCTACTTACAGTTACATCTAGCATTCATGTGATAAATGGAAGAAGCATGATGAGAAAGAAGTAGCCATATTAGGAAGGTTCCAGATATGATGAAAGCCACTTTCCATGAAGAAAGGAATGACATGACGAACTAAGAAGGAAAGTGATCAATGACTGTTGCCTTACAAGGAAGAAGCTCAACTAATCTTCATGACCTCAAGGAGAGAAGTTGATCAAGCAGCTGAAGGACCAACGAAGAAGATGTTGCTGATGTATAGAAGAGTCCATAGCTAAGAGGGAGCTCTGACAGGTCCCTAATCAAGAGGGAGCTTGGATTAGATCACGCCTGATTAAAAAGGAGTGATAGTTGTTTTTTTCTATTTCATGTGTCATGCACTAGATTAGGACTAATAGTGAAGTTGTTGAGACATATCAAGTGGTTGAATCTCCTCTTCAAATCTTGAAGAATGGTCAAATTATGTGCAAAATACATTTTCTAATATCTTGTTGAAAGATTGAGACGTAATGGGTTGCAAAATCTAGGACTTGGAAGAATGAATGTCTTGACCAGATTCTTGGAATGTTTTGGGTTTGTAGAACCCTAGTAAGGGTTTGAGCAAGAATGCCCCAGGGTTTATGGACAAAACCCTAGGACTGATCATTCATAATACTGATATTGAAAACAAGAATGATGAAGTTGGGAAAGAATGCAAGGATGAGTGGGTTTGTAAACCCTAGACTAAACTTGAAGAATTATTAGGGTTTGGAGTCAAAACCATAGAAAATAATTTGATCACCCTATCTAATCAATCAAGGTTGGAGAAGAAAGCCTTGGTCTTATGATTACTTCGACTTGAAAGAAGAAACCCTAGCTCTAAGAAGGAATGACATCATGTGGATGAAGTTGATTTGCAAGAAGACTAAAGATCAAGAGGGAGCCAACATGTTCTCAAAATATAAGTATCTTATATCTCTCTTATTTTAAATCATTACTGTTGTTATTATTCTTCTTGTCCTTGTGTATCTTGTTTGGTTGTATTTGTTCTTCCATGGCCTCCTAGTGAGGATTGTAGGTACATTGTGAAGACTGCCAAGGCTGTGACAATTGATGGAAGAACAAAGTGACAAGAAGACTCGTGATTAAATGAGCTTTGGATTCAGAGGGAGCAGACAAGATCAGGCTAATTGAAGCATGCTTTGATCCATGATGAAAAGGAGTCAGTTGTGACTTCCAAGATGAAGATGGCTAGAAGTCTTGAAGAATAGTGTTGATCCAAAGTTGTTGAAGGTGAGCCCTTGATTTTGCTATTATATGTCGATGATTTGTTTCTAATGGGGGCTGAAGTTCTCATTGTCCACTGTAAGATGGAGTTGATTTTTGAATTTGAGATGAAGGATCTTGATCTTATGCATTACTATTTGGGATTGGAAATTTAGCAAAAGCTTGATGGAATCTTTTTTGGACAAGTACACTATTAAGATCCTTAAAAAATTTGGCATGATGCACTGCAAGTCCATGGACACTCCCATGGTCACAAATTTGAAGAAGATACGAGATTGTGATTGTGATTTGATTGATGCCTCTATGTATCACAAATTGATTGGCTCATTGAACTATCTAGTCGGGGACATTGATTTTGTGATCTCTCCCTTATGTAGTTATTGAGAGACCAATGGATTGGTCGGGGAGAATGATCTTAAGTTCCCTTCCTTGGGTCATTGACTAAGAGGCCAGTGAGTTTGGTTGGGAAATGGACCGAGAGATTGTATAGTTAGGGATTGAGATATGGATTCATCCCTTGTGTTGTGGATAGAAAGACCTTGTTTATGGTCGGGGAGATGGACCCTTTGTAACAATTGCATATGGTTGGAGAGTTTGGCCTCATTACCGATATTGTTTGATGGGATGTGTTTGATGCTATGTATCCTTCCTTATGATGAGACTTGTGATCTCTCCCTCGGGCAGTTGTTGAGAGACCTATGAATTGGTCGGGGATATTGATCTTAAAAGAGAGAGACTTGTACATCTGATCTCTCCCTTGGGCTATTGCTAAGAAGCCTATGGATTGGTCAGGATTGATCTTGAGAGAGAAAATGAAAACTACCTCCTTGGCTAAGAGGGAGCGTTCGAAATTTTGGGTGCCATGGTCGATATTTTCATCAAAAAGAAAAGAAAATTTAGATTTGAATTTAATGACTCAACAAATGTCAAGTTGGCCTAAGTCGGCCAGGCCCCTTTGAGGCACCCATTCGACCTCCTATTGAAGAATATTTATAGGAGACCACTTCTCCATTTCATATCGATTGATCTCACATCTCTTTCTGTTCTATATGAAGAAGTCAAGTTACTTGGAGGTTGAAAACAAAAGCAAGTATCTATCTCTTGTTCCTCGATCTTGTAGACCTAAGCAAGCCGAGTTCTGTGGCACTATTATCTATGGTATGCGAGCTTCTCCGTGGCACTCTTTTCTATGGTATGCGAGCTTCTCTGTGGCACTCTTTTCTATGGTATGCGAGCTTCTTTGTGGCACTCTTTTCTATGGTATGTGAGCTTTTCTGTGACACTTATCTGTGGTATGTGAACTTTTCTGTGGTGTTATTATTTGTGGTATTCTTTTCTATGGTATGTGAGCTTTTCTGTGACACTTATCTGTGGTATGTGAACTTTTCTGTGGTGTTATTATTTGTGGTATGCGAGCTTTTCTGTGACGCTATTATCTGTGGTATGCAAGCTTTTCTATGGCACTATTATCTGTGGTATGCGAGCTTCTTTGTGGGACTCTTATCTATGGTATGTGAGCTTTTCTGTGGCACTATTATCTATGGTATGCGAGCTTCTTTGTGGCACTCTTATCTATGGTCTGTGAGCTTCTCTGTGGTACTATTATTTGTGGCATGCGAGCTTGTCTGTGGCACTATTATTTGTGGCATGTGAGCTTGTCTGTGGCACTATTCGTCTATAGTATGCGAGCTTCTTTGTGGCACTATTATTTGTGATATGTGAGCTTCTCTATGGCTCCTTATCTATGTTGTAAAGCAATGTTTTGTGGCTCTCTGACTAAAGAAGAAGACAAAATTTTGTCCATCAAAGATATGTTACTTTAACTGATGTACAGTTGATGAATTGAACTCTCTCTCACAAGGAAAGATTGTTGGGTTTTCCCCTTGTGGGTTTTGCCCTGGCCTCTGCCCTAAATCTTGGTGTTTCTTGTTTCTTGTCTCATTGTTTACTGTGATCTCTATTGCTCTATTGTAGAAGTGAATGGTTGAAATTTTTCATGTATAACTGCTTGATGATTGGAATGCTCTAAAGAACTAATATTGTATCATTGGAAGTAGTTATCAGTTTGAAAAATTGCTCGTCTTGATTGCACTAGAAACTCAAGACAGCCTGTCCCTTGACTTGTATGGTTTTCGTAATTTCCATGAGCTTTAAGCTGTTTTACAATGTCATCAAGTATGTGGTTGACATATTTCTCCAAGCAAGCTTTTGTTGCTACGGGGACTTGTTTATTATAGCCACTTCCTTCTTAAAATGTACAATAACTGTTGGGTTTATTTTCCATCTCTCTTGAGCTAGGCTGTTGACAACTTGACACACCACAGGGATTTACTCAAAGCTAGACTCTGAACAGAGATTTCAATGAAGGAAAATGAGATTCTATTTAGTTTTTTTTTTTATTTGAAGTAAATAGTCTGCCAATGCAAAGTGTGACCCTAAGCGTAATTCTTCATGGCATGGCCATTGTTTTTACTTTATAACAGTTCAAATGGTCAGCCACTAATTGTAACTTTGTGAAAATGATAAGGGGATATGCTGTTGATTGTAATTCCTCTAAGATCATACTTTTGTGGGCAAAAGCTTGTTTTAGAAAATAGAAACAAGCTTATGGCATTTTGTCTTTTAACTTTCCAAGGTATTGAACATAAAACACTTTTGAGTGAAACAGTATTTATGATTGGGTGTTGATCATTCAGATTCTTAGCAAGTTGTTATAGATTAGTTGGGGTTCTGTTGTCACACAAAGAAGGAGGTCTCATACGCCAATTTGGGGTCTGGTTTGGCTGTGACCTTATAATTAGATTATTATTATTATTATTATTGTGGCTGGCAATCTTGAAGACGGGTGTGATCTTTTCAGGTGCTTACACTATTACAATTTGGTGGCTATACTCTTGTTCGGAATTCAAAAGATCTCTTTGAAAGCTTTGGTTTCCAATCCCAACCTGTACTTGTGGGGCTTCTTATTTTCCAGGTATTTTCTATCTTTCTATCAATAATCTTATCTTGTTCCTTTGTAATGAAACATTCAGGTAAATTCAATACAAAGTGAGCAAGAGGGTCAAGGAAGTTTCTTGTAGTGGCTGTAGTATTTTCATTTATAATTTGTTTCTTGTCTTGGATGAAATACTTGAAAGAAAAGGAATAAACTTCATCTCAGAGTGAAGCAAAAACCAGATGGATATGTTAAATGTGTTCTCTGGATGCATGAAAACAAAATATGCTGACAAAACTTTTCAATGATGTTATAGCTAAGTTGCTAACTTAGATTGGGAGGCCAGGTTTATGTTGTTATATCTTATATTCCGGATGAAACTGCCAATATTCATAAAGATGTCTTTACAGTGAAATTTCTGAGAAACCTTGTTATTGTCACCAGACATTTTTTTTAAACACTAAACAAATTTTAGGTAACAACAAGTTGGTAAGTACCTTTAATTACCAGTTATGCTATGCTACAAGCCAATGCTGAATCTATTGGAAGCAAAAAATGACACGGATTTAGATCATAGTGGCCCAAAACTTGCATCCATTTTGAGTTATCCTAAATAAAGAATACAGCTGGAACATTTTCCAATCAACCATAGATTCTTTTAATCCCTGTTCTGCTGGAGAGTTTTCTTGGGAAATATTTTTTACTTAGACATTGATCTTCATCAGTGGACTATTTTGATCTTTTTAGTTACTGAATTTGAGATTTTGGATATTTCATGTAAGATATGAATCACAATTAATCAATTTTATATTTTTCGTTTGTCTCTACCTATCTCTCTATTGTTTATCATTGCTGATTCATCTGTCTGTTTAAATAGTCAATGAATGGTCCATAGCCTTCTGTTTAGATGCTTTGGTTAGATGGACAATGTCTATGTGATTTATAGAGAGATGGATAGTAAAACTGAGAAACAAATAGAGAAATGCTAATCGTACTTCTAGGTTATGGAATTATATACCAGGAAAGATAGAGTAAAATGGGAAGGAATTTATGAATACTGAAAAGGCCTCTTATATAGTATCAAAATTGATAGTGATGGCTTCAGAAACCGTCTATTTGATTCAGTGGTCCAGGAAACCAATCTGGAGTCAAGAAAGTTTCATTTGATCCCACTAGACAAAACAAAAACATGTGGTGGAGGCCTTAGAAGTAAGGATGATCTTCTCAAAGAGAGGGTGCATAGTAGAGGACTATGTCAGTGAATAAATGAAAAATTCCACCTAGGTTTGGCCCACAAGAAAATATGAAGCATCCATATACCAGTAAAATAAGGGTATGGAGATGCTAGATTGCACATTATGGCTTCTTTTGATTCATCTCGTTGATGAATTAGTGATTGATTGTTTGATTTTTTGCAATTTGTTCTACTTGTTTTGTGTTGGAAGCATATTGGATCCTTAGAGGGTCTAATTAGCATTGCAAGAGGCACCTGGTTGTCTTAGGGGAATCATTATTTGTAATTGTCGTTGAAGAGGTAGCTATTTTGGCCATAATATTTATCCATCTAAACGGAGGCCTAGTGATTCACTGACAAACCTTATCATATTCTGCATATGGCTGTTTATACTTTGTTTTAGAATGGTTGTTTGTCGACAGGGTATAATAATAATTGTGGCTAATACATCATAGTAATGCCTATAGGTAGGTAGGTAGGTAGGCAGGGTGAACAGTGACAATTCTTAGACTCGACCACAAAGTTGTTAGAATTGGACTTGGCTTTGACCTTCAACTCAGATTAGCCTCGGAACTCAGCATTTGATTCAGAGGCAAGTTGATGAAAAGGTATTCAAAATTTATGTAGAAAATACATAAAAATTTTCAAAATAAAATAATATATTTTAATGCATATGAATATATATACAAACAATGAGACACCAATTATGCAAAATTGTTGATCAATACAGCATATAATGTTGCAGTAGGCAAAATCACTCTAACATGCTTGAGTAATGGGTTGTGAGAGAAATGGAATTGAAGTCTTGAAAGGTAATTGATTCATTGGGATGTAATCCATAAACAATTAGTCTCCAAATATATGGGTAGACAACAGTCACAGATTGATTCCCACTGTATTTGTAGTGCCCAATCAGTTTCATGTCAGGTCCAATAACAGCATGCCAAGCAGGGGTGTCTTAGGTCCTGAGTCTAAACATAAGTTACCAGGATTTGGATCTGGATACAGATACGGATCCACCAGTTTTTTGAAAAGCCAGGATCCGGATACGGCAAGTAGAAATAATATAAAATATTTTATAATTTTTAAAAACTAAATTTATATGAAAGTGAAATAAAAACATATATTAATCTTTAAATATATAATTTTTACATTATAGTACTTATAGAAATATTTGTTGATCTTCAAAAAGCTGCTAACCCGAGCGGTAACAGGTGCCGTAGGTGAAGGTTAAAAATAACCCAAGGACAGAGTAATATGATGAAAAATTTGCAGATTTATAATAAGTCTGCCCACAAACAGCCCACTTAGATCTAGGCAATGCTTCTCACCACCAGTCCAATAAGACTCAAATCTGTTCTCAATCAGCTGAAAAACACACAGATTTGGGCAAATCTGCCCACAACCAGCTTTAAAACACTCAGATCTATAATAAATAGCAACCAAAACAATCAATTTCTCGTTGGATCTGCTGACAGATAGCAAATCAGCAGCTAAACCTTTTAGATCTGCAAATTTGGGCAACAATATAGGAAAAAAACAGCTTCAATCTGCTTTCCATTCATCTATACTGTCAGGAAAATTGAGAAATAAGGCTAGTCTGTACTGTAAATTGATTTTTACAGCGGTTTTGTGAGCAATTCTGTGCAATTCAGTATGGATTCCATATGATTGTATAACTGTCCCATACAACGGTTGGGAATGGCTGCTGAAAATTGCTATATGGTGGCCAAAAATGAAGTTTTGATTTAAAAAAATTGACCTTGCTTTGGAATTAAAAAAAAAAAGGGAAAGAATACCTCTGGTTTTAGTGAAACACTTTTGGCTCTTCATTTTGCTATATTAGAGCTACATTTAACATAGTCAGATTTCAGTTTTGGGCATCATTGTTTTCGGTTTTTGGTTGTTTATGGCTACTATGGCCCAACTTCCTCCTCCTTGTAGACTCTAGCCTAAGTAACAGGTTCCAATGTTTATTTTCCTTGGGATTCAAATTTCATCAAGTTCTAAAAGGAGAATGAAATTCATTGAGAAGTTTTCTCAACCAAATCAGAATGAGGCATGCAATTTTGTACTGTGAACTCGAACACAAAATTCAACCCTCTTTTCCATTAGTTTAGTTTTTTAATGGGAAAAAATGAAATTAAAAGAAAAAAACCTACATCTATCTCAAAACATCATCCTGCCTGACTCATTCATTTCTTTCTGTTTCTGTTTGGAGAAGTTTCCACACCAGCAACTGACTCACCTTGCTTTGGCACCCCACTGGATTGATGATTCTAAAGGATTGGGTTCTTCTGCAGACTGTCACCAACTGTTTCTTTATGTTATTTTGACTAATTATCTTCTCCATGTACTGTTCAGATTGCATTATTTTTTCTTCATTGTTTTTTCGTTATCTATGGTTTATATCCCCAATTTCTCCATAGTCAGGGTCCATTGAATTGCAACAGGATTTTCTGTTAGTATTAAATATTGTCACCATTGAAGGTTCTATCATCAGCAGTTTTGGACTATCTCAGCTCTGTTTTGGGCTTCCTTTATTCATTTAGACTTTCATATTTGCATTTGAATCTCTCAGGTGATCATGAATCACACTATCAAGTGTATGTCTCCCTTGCACTTGCAGCTTTTACCCAGTTATAATGTTTAGTAATGCCATTGGACTTGATCGTAATTTAGAATTTAGAATTTATAATAATGTTTTATCAATTCTATGAGAACCCTATATTTTATCTTAAAGCATAATATGTTGAAAATTTTGAAATCTATACATGAACAAACTTTGATAATGATTTTTATCTAAAAATTTGAGTTTTATCTGAATTTCATTGTCATTGAATTCAAACCAGAACCTGAGCCTGAACATTTGATGTTGTCTCAAACTATGCAAATTGGAAACTTATAATTTCTGACTATTCGAGGCAACGAAATGTTAATCTTCTTGCTTACCTAGCACCCGAAAATTCACTGACCTTAGCAGATTACAGATCTTTTGAATGAAAGCACAGCGAAGTTCTTAACTATATTAGCGGAGGGAAAAATAACCAATCTCAATCACAATAATACAAACAGAATCTGCCCAATCAACAGTTCTTCATTAACTTCAGAACTTACTTGGGCTCCGGGCTCCCGTCTTGGGATAATGGCCCAACTGAGAGCGTTATAGATTACAGTGCTTCGGATCTGATTTAGCAGATGAGGCCCTACAATAGTCCTTGATCCCCTTGGCTGATCTGAATCTCCAAGCTCCCCTTCGCACTCCCTCTGACCTGGCACACGAGAGTATCGGACTCCTCACTGAGATGCCTCTCTAATTCTTGTGCTGCTGTATGGTGTGTCTCCTTAGCCTTTCTCTTATAACTTTGCATTGAGCTAAATCCCTAACCCTAATCTCTGAAGTGATTGACAATCAAGATTAGATCTTGACTCCCTTGAGATCAAGAGCTGACATTGAAACAGTCATTAATGTAAATATTTCACTTTTCCTAAGTTTACTTTAACTCAATTAGCCAACACAATAATTATGTGCTTTACTAAGTCAAAACTTAGGCTAAGTTATTCCTGCATGTCTAGACACTTAAGCCTGTGTAGAAGCACCTGCCTGACCTACAAACATCAACACAAAAACTATAAAATGTATTATTGGAATGATTCAACAGCCCAAGGAGGAAGCCACAAAACAAATAATTTGCTAAATTGTGATGCCATACATGGTTGCTTGATACGTTTAGTCAATGAAGGCATTGTTGAGTCAATACATTGTCCCATAGATCAGCAGATTGTAGATATATTCACCAAATCAAAGTTTGTCCAATTGCGACAATTACCTGGGGTGATTGAAGTCATCATCAAAGGGGGATGATGTGATGATGTGTTCTCTCTTCTGTACTCCATTCTCCATCATCAAGAAAAAGGCGGGAAGTTAAAAAAGTGGCAAATTCTAATATTGCCTATGAGGAAATCTTATGTTCAAAAGTGTACATGGTAATGTTGTCAATGCCATATTAAAAGCTATTGTAGAGCTGTAAAAGCTATAAAGCTGCATTAAAGCTAAACACCTAATGATATAAAGGGTTGTAGTGCACTTCTTAAGTTCTTATGTATCACTTAATAAAGTATTCATGCAATATAGTATTCAAGTGGAGTTTGCTTGATAAATCCTGGTGCTTTCTGAATGGAGGCTTTTGTGAGTAGAGTTATTTAGAGATATGTCTTCCGGATCCATCACATAAATCTTTTAGATTGCCAATGCTAATCTTTGAGATCTAATCGTCCTGAAAATGAACCATATTAGCTGGTTCGAAACACGTCGGTAATCTAAAAGATTTATTTGATGGATCCGGAAGACAGATCTCTAAATCCTGGTGTTCTCATCTCTTGTGCTTTGGCTCTTTCTCTTTGGCATTATGTGTTTTCTCATGATCTTGGACATAGTTTTCAAATTTAGATAATGTCTCAAGTTATTGTCATCTTGGAGAGATTTAGTTTGAAAATGTGTTGGGTAGAGTGGGAGCTACCATTCATGTGAGGGAGCCCTTGTTACAGTTCGACAATTAGCTGATGTGATTCTTCATTACTCTGGTGGGATTCGATAGACACATCATTCCGGAATCCGTATGGTGCAAATGCACTTAATCCACAGTGGTATATGGAGATCTGGTAGTAAATGAGGGTTTCAAGCTGCCATTTCAAAAATGTTCTCTGCATGAAATTGATGCAAAAAAATCAATGATTATTTCTTTAATTTGCACAAATAAGTAGTTTGTTCAAGAAAACAGATGCAAGGAATGCGTTACGGCATGTAGCCTTGGAAAGTTTCAATTAGCTGACAAAAGATGTGTGGGACTGGAGCTTGAGAGCTTTGCAATCTTGCTATTCCTCTATCTTAGAGTGCTAATTTCTCTGTAACTGGGAGGATCTAGTCCCCACATATGACTTCATCCACTTTATCAAGAGGAACAACTTTAACTGTAGGAGCACAGGGAAGCTTGTCATAAGGCATAGTGCCCTATATCTTTAACATAAGAAGACATGTGAATATTTGCATGGGAAAACGACACAATGGGAAGTCAATTCAAAAGGACACACTATTAAATGATAATGAGATATTGATGGTGCCATGTAGCAAGAATTGGCTTAGGGTACATTGAATGCCATTCAAGATTGAGGACTTTTATAGTGATATTGATGCTGGCATGGATGATGTGGATGAATTTTATAGCACATGCAAGTATAAGACCAAGTACATGCTATTGCATGCTCCATGTTTTTTTAGAATTTTTTTTTCGTTTCTAATTAAAAAAGCTTACTAGTAATGTGCATATTATGTAGAATGTGATGTATGGTCCATGGATGTATGAATTGGGATATAGTCCTTCTATAATGAATCATGAGAAATACAATGATTCGTTGAATAAATTATATAATAACCGATGCAATGCTGTGCACAATTTGTTATTAATCGGTAAATGGTGATTAAAAAAAATTGTTGTTTTTTAATTTCATATTTCAAATTTATTTTTAATACACTTCTTATATTTTGAGTGTTGCCCCTATAATATATTCCATATGTACCCCAATTGATGTGACCTGAAATTTTGGGGTATATATCTAGATATGTTGAGCAAATGTCCCGATGTATTTGCATCCTCACATACTGGAAACTTGGTGGGACATTTCTTTCAATATCTATATTGTTGATTTGGGGTAGCATTGGATGTGCTCTAGCCATGAAAATTGGTGGAGAGGCTAAAAAACATGAGATCTCCAAGACCCAGAAATGGTTTGGGTAGATTATTCCCGGTTTGGGAGATATTAAAATAATTAATATTTTTAATAGAGTTCCTAAGTCTAAACTTAGGAAAAATAAAATATTAATGGGTATTAAGATAAAACTGGGTTAGAAGGTTCTAAAAGACATGGTTCAAGCCAAATCTAATTTTAGTCGTTGATTAGAGATGTAATCTCGGCCGTTGAAGGACCAACATGAAAAGTATAAGAGGAGGCTTGAGGGTCAGTTGGAGATACACTAGAGTGATCAGTCATTTGATTTACTAGAGCGGGGTTTGCTAAGTAAAGTCGAATCAGTGATCAGTTTGCAGCGAGGTGTAGGGAGTACTAGACAGAGAGGCAGAGATAGTACCAAGAGACCAGCGTAGAGGCGGAGAGGCAGACGCAGAAGCCAGAGCAGGCCACGCAGAGCGCAACAGAGAGTGCAGAGCTAGAAGGGCATGCGTCATCCACGCAGAGGACAACAGGGGTGACATAGAAGGCTGTAGAGGCTGCGCTGTGCCTCAAAAGGCTGACACAGAGGGTTTTGAGGCTAGCGCAGAGGTCAGGAGGCTGACGCAGTGCTTTAGTTGTGCTGGAGAGGGTTTCATGGGGTAGATTTTCTGAATATCTGCTTTCGAATAGAGAGGTATTTCTGCCGGTTATTTTTCTCTGTCGGGTGAGCCAGTTTGGCACCCCGGTGTACTCAAGGAAAGACTGCATAATAATATAAACCTCAGAATTGCTGCACCGGTTTTCCCGCATTGGGTTTTTCTAGGGACGAGTTGTCCAAAAATAACGGTGTCACTTGTGTGTTTGCTATTTCTTTCAACTATTGATTTGTAGATGGTTGAGACTGTGTTGTGTTTATTTTGATGCTTGTATGTTTAAATAACTTGTTTGTAATTAACAAGTAGGAGAAATAAACCAGAAGAATACAGATAAAATTTTTAACGGTTAGACTTAGAAATTTCAACATATATGTATCACTTTGCAACTGATAAAGACTTTTCTATGAAATTTGGAGGTACTCCTCAAATTGCACTTGTATACAGGAGCGTTAGTTTGACCAAGCCATCAAACATGACTTTCATTTTGTCCTATCCTGAAATTTCTGATCTACATTTGGGTAGTGTCCCTTATTTGGGTATATTCCTGATGTACCCTACCTGATGTTACCAGAAATTCAGGGGATCTCTCTAGATTTGCTGAGCATATGTGCCCGTGTACATAAACATGGTGGAACATTGCTTTCAATCTGTTCGATTCTAATCACATCACAACTGATTCAAATCTTCTTTATTTATTCTTTGGACCATGGTGATATTATCTCCTCGAATTGCACTCCTATGTAGGAGCATTGGTTTGACATGATTTTCTTTTAATTCTGTCCTGAAATTTTTGTTGTACATTTTTTCAGCCTAGAGTAGGATATGCGGGCTTCCAAACATGAGATTTCTCCATTTGGCAGTTCCATTTTAAATTTGCTCGGATAAATATGAGATTTCTCCATTTGACGGTTCAGTTTTTTGGTACTGACATTTGGTTCAAATAATTTTAAATTTATCTGCACTTACAAGTGAAACCAGATATTGTGGAGTGAAGTTATAGAGGGTGCTTATTAGTATCACTATTTTTGTGTGTTATTAATATTAAATGAGAAATATTTGTAGGTTGGCTATGTTTACCCCTGTATACCTATTCTTCAAACAATGTTCTAGTTTGTATACGTCAACTAATCAACACGTAAGCTTCATGCCTGCCACGGAATTGAGTTCAAATACCAAACAGAAGGTTGGAAGCTTTGGATATGTATTACAGCAAGGCCCTAGTTTGGAGTGTCTCATGACTTAGAACATAAGTTGGATGTTTATTAACTTTTGTAACAATTCCTTGCTCAACATAGTAATAAGGGTCATGTGGGTAGGAGGGATCTTTATTATGTCATAGGACCTGCAACAAATATACTTTTGGGTTTCTTTGGTATGCTCTGTAGTGCTCTATTTTAAAAGGTATATTCCTTAGTATTTATTGCAAATTTTCATTACTTTTTTGTTTGTTTGTTTGTTTTCAAAGTTTCTGACATTATGTACAGCCAAATGATCGGTCACTTTTCTTGCACATTTATTTCATAATTTGATCCTTGATATTTTCATTTGTATTTGTCTGTCTGTTCTTAAAACATTTCTTTCACAGTTCAAGTCTTTCTATTTTCATAGAATATTTTGAATGTCCAATTTATTACTCTGTTCTGCCATTATGATCTTTATTATTTAAATATGCAGCATACCATAATGCCTATTCATCATCTTGTGAGCTTTGCTCTCAATCTTGTCAGTCGAGCATTTGAGTTCCAGGTAAACACTTCTGTGCCGTATTTCTCTAGATGAAAATATGTATTTTGGGGACCTGATTTTATATAGATTGGTTGTACTAATGCTGCTTTGCTTTCCCAACCATGTTTTATAAAATATCTCTCTTATTCATCAATTCAGATTTCAGCATAGCAAGACTTCTTGACTTTGTTTTGTTTGAATGCATATTGGTGCATTTTACTTGTGGGTTATCCTCTCGTTTTCGATATAGGCCGATGGTTTTGCAAAGAAACTTGGCTATGGTGCTCCTCTCCGAGCAGGGCTTATTAAGTTGCAGGTGAGAAAATATCTTGGACTTGAATAAATATTTCTTTTACAATTTTCATTACATAAATCAAGAAAAATGTACCACAATTTTTGGAAGGATATGTCAATTGATTCTAAGAAATATGTGTAGGAGGAAAATTTATCGGCTATGAATACTGATCCCTGGTATTCAGCATATCATTACTCTCACCCTCCTCTTGTAGAGAGGCTTGCAGCATTGGACAGGTCTGATGAAAAAGAGGATTAGGATTTGTTTGTGGGGTTTCATGTATATCCTTTTAATTCCTCGATATCTGCATGCATTTATTTCATATTTGGGGGCCTGAATGCCTTGTTGCAGCCGATTTTGACTATTAGCAGAAAGCTGCTCGATGACCAAAATGTTGCTTCAGTAGCAACGAGGGTATATTATAGTTGGTTGTTTGAGTGGCAGATGTATAAAGTCAGTGGTGCATTGCCTTCACATGTTCTGTAATAACAATGAATGTTTCAATTTTGCATGATAATAATGTTGCGTCCTATGTTTAGACATTGTTATAAAACTTAAGTTCGATGAAGTTGAAAGTTCCTCTTATTTTTCCTATTTTTCCGTGTGTGACAAATCATTTAGTAATGTTGACTTTTGAATGGTTTGGAGTTAGAAATTATAGGCGACCAACTTTTAGCTCAAATGTAATTGAATTATATAAGGGCCTCTTATTAAAAAAAAAGTAACATGAGCGGAAGATACTAAGAAATTGAAATTTGAAGCATGCACGTTAGCTTTACTTTGAATTCTGCAATAAGGAAAATTCCAAGTGTGAAATAATCCCACTGGCACGATGATTGTAATATATAGTGTTTCCTTATCAGATCACATAACATTTTGTGCATCATTTGTATGAGTTTTGATTGATGAGATGAAGCAAGAGTTAATTTAACATTAACTGTGCTCGATATGAACCAACAATTGAGGTTAGCTAAAAGTTATATCAGAAGGAAACCTGCATTGGCCATTATTCTTCTTTACTGTTTCGAAGTTGCTTATCTTGGTAATCATACTCCTGAATATGTTAGCTAAGTTGACACTTCCGAATTGATAAGAGAAACATAAATTTTTTATATGATGTTTTGCATTGTTATTCTTGAGGTGTGCCTTTTTTATACTTTATTGAGCTTTTTTCTCTATATTGTTGCTTTGCACTGCTCTTTTGTTTGATAATTCCTTGGAGTTTTTTTCTTTTAAATATGGTGACTTGTTTTGCTTGCTGTTCACCTGATCTGTCTATGAGCATTCTCACTAATCATATTTTAACCATGTTTGAGACATGATCACGTCCATTCTTCCAAAGGTTATTTATCAGTATATGCAATGTCACTATTGATTTGATTGTCGTTCTATGAGAGTTTAAGGATTTCATTCTAGTTATGGCTTTCTGTTATAATGTCTGTGTGTTTGATTGAAGAGAGTTCTATTGTATATGTTCAAAACAATTTATTGTCATTGGCAATTATAATACAAGTGCTTTTGTTGTCTATTCATTCTGCTGCTTTTGTCATCTGAGGAAAAAAATTCTTCATACATCAGTTTTTAGATACCTTGTGTATACCTAAATTCTGTGTTCGTTGCGCTTTCACAGATTATGTTTTTTTTTTGTTGATTAAAATTCCTATTGCCTCTAAATATCATCATACAAAATCAAAGATACTGTTTACATTGAGCCCTGTCGAAGTCTGCCAGAAGGGAAGCTGGAATTGCAGACAATGGTCTACGTTTTATCAGTCAAAACCATCCTAGAATAAACTGACTTGTAGTGTAAGTTGCTGACATGTTCTAGCCTAGATATACCAAAATTCAAATACCAGTTAGTGCTAGCTACATAGCTGCTGGAAGAGAGTATTCTACTGAAAATGAAAAACATAAGCCAAGAGGCTGGAAGAAGCATCAGTTATCCGATGAAGTGACTGGGGCTAGATCCTCGATGCTTGTGCCTGCAAGAGTTGGAGGCTTAGGCCACATTGTAGACGACTTTCTATGCGGCCAAACAAGCATCCAAGCTGACAAGACGTGTGTTGGTGTCGTTGGACTTGGCGAATTTCATGAAGATGAGATAATGTCATTGTGGTCCTCGTGTCTTTCCTTGAAGACCTTGCCCAAGAGCATCTTCACTTGCCAATGGAGGGTAATGGAATTAAGATATTGGCTCTGTCATCCCCTGGGATGACTAGGGTGGGGAACCCAGTAGGCTACTCCATCTTGAATTTCGGAATAAGAGTATGTATGGTGGTCATTTGTAGTTAAGGATTCTAACTGGGGAATTTCCTCTTGGATTTCTGAAGGGTGGAAGAATGGAATATGGCCACAATGTTCTAAGCTTGGGATTGAGCTCAAGGTCAGCCTTGTGGGCCTCGGCCTCGGCCTCCAGACCCTTGTCGACATTGCATTCGTTGGCAGGGCATGGTACTCAAAGATAAGAGTGTCCCAATTAAAGACATCCCCCAAAAGAAGAGAACTAATGAAACATGTTGATGGGATCGAGGATAGTATTAGCAGAAGTTTAACACTTAGCTTCTTGAAAGGTCTAGAATTTAGAGTAGCAAGTTGTGACAAAGGATGAATAAACAAAGAGGAGCGTTGGATTGGCCATAAAATCCCAGGCACACCAATGATAGTTCACATCACCGAGACGCCCTGTTGACCATGAACTAGAGTCCACCACGCAAAGGCTAACAAATTGAAAATGCTACAAGGATTGGACATAGAAAGAATTACAAACATGGAAATGTTGCAGACGAAGTTCGAATCCTTGCCAACGCCTTCCCGTTCTAACTTTGTCCCTTGTCACCATTTTCGACATCCTAGAAGTAACTTGTGTAGTCATTTTCACCTTGCTTTGCGCCTAAAGGATCAAAACTAGGTGCATCTAATGAAGATCAGCTTTTAGGGAACCAAGACTTTCATGCAATTGAGTTCTCACATAGTAGTGTCGTGGGGGAGATATCCCACTTGCACTGTGAGTGTGCCACAGGGGTTGTAGAAGAACACATGACCATGACAGAGGGACAAGGTTTCCATAAAGCCAACATTGTGGGGGAAATATCCCAATTGCGGTAGGGGAATGTTGTAGATGTTGTAGAAAACAACCACAACATATGAGCCAAGAGCTCATAAACGAAATGAGAGTTTCCATCTTAATGCAAAGGGATGTAATACGGTTAGCATGTGTGGATGTATGGGACGTGATAGCCATGCCATCCCCAACTCCCCCCCCCGAACCCCCTCATAAATGTGATGGGAAGTGGTGCGGGGTGGTGGGCTTCGCCCCTCTTCCATGATATTATGTTATTTATTAGTTAGGTTGATGTTATGTTATTTATTACTTAGGTTGATGCTACAAATTGTTGTGCATTACCATTTTTTGTTTTTCATTTGCCCCATAGTTAGGATATGGCCTACTTGCTGTTAGTTTTGTTTGGATTTTCTCATGCTATTGGTCAATATTGTGGCATCCTTTACTGATAGACTTATCTCTACATCATGGAGAAGGCATGCATTTTGGAATCTTAGTTGTTTTGTTCGTAGAGATGATCAAGGAAAGTTTTAGGAGTTAAATTTCGTCAATTGGCTAATTTTCCATGTTTTTTTTCAAAAAAGGAGTTGTAATTTTCATATTTTAAAAAAATTGAATTGTTCAATTTCTATATGATAAAATTATTTTATTTTAAAAATCATCAAAATTTTATAGAAACTATATAAAATCCATATAAATTTGAATTTATTATAGAAATACGTTCAAATATTTCATTGATTGCATATTAAGGATTAAAATTTTCCATGTACATGGTAAAAAAATATATGGTGGTTTTTCAAGACCAGTTGGTTTTGGAAAATACATTGTCATTGATGTTTCAATCTCTATTATTCTTGGCAAATGGATTTGATTTTTTAAAAGGATAAGATTTTATGATTTTTGCTCATTTACTTATTTATTCTCTACATGAAGGTGATGTCAACATATATTGTGACCACTTGCTTTTGACATATAGATATGGACAACTCAAGGGCTGTAAATGTGTAAATCCATATTTGTGTTGATCTCTTGTAGAATAAATGGGTTTTCCCGATTTTCATATGACATTATATACATGCTTAATTCTTTTGATGGGTTTTCCTGATTTTTGTATGGTATTATATACATGCTTAATTCTTTTGATTGGTTTTTTCTGATTTTAGTATGCCATTATATAGATGCTTAATACTCTTGGTGTTGATCTATGCTACAACATACGGGATTTCCAATTATGATTGAAAATAATTTATTCAGTTGAAGTCAATTATATAGATTCATATGAATTAGTGAGTTAGTTGGGCTATTTTGTTTATGCTCATGAAAAGTCTTTTCTAGAGGTGTGAAATGCTTGTGCATCATATAAAAAAAGTTAATTGGACTAGAGGATGCAATCATAAGTAGGTTCAGGACGCTTGGGCAAAATTATGGATCAATATAATTTCATATTTGTAACAACCCCATTTAACCTCGAGATCATTGTTAATAATTGTTTTTTTATTGCATGTATGGGCATTTAAAGGTCATCGTTGTGATAAACCAAACTAGACAATTAAAAACAATATGTATGTAATTAATTTCTTGTTAATTTAAAATGTTGAGCAACTAATTGGGAGTGCAAGTGTTGATATGGACCATGATGCCACAAGTGAGAATTGATGAGGGGGTTATGGGAAATTAGTCTTGACGAGTGTTGCTAGAAAAATAATCTCATGCAAAGTATTATGCCCAAATTTGAATTCTAAATTTGTTGCCTTGTTTTCCCACCATCCCACAACTCATTAAATCAAGTTGGGTAGTTGAAGCAACCACTTGCCACAATTATGGGGATTGGTGGCTGTAGAATGCTTTTAGACTTCAATGGGTAGCATGGGTAAGTATCCATCTTGAAATTTGAGAGTTTATCCATGAATGGTGTGGGGGAATGGTAAAAAAATATATATGGGCAATATTCATCCATGAAAGCATGGAGCCACACATGATCATGCGGCACTTAAAAGGTTATTGTCATGACAAACCAAACTAGACAATTAGAAACAATATGTAATTAATTTTTTTTTAATTAAAAACACTGAGCCATTGATTTGGAATGTGAGAATTGATATCGATTATGATATCACAAGTGGAAATTTATTAGGGGTTTATGGAAAATTAGTCTCGACAACTATCCTCCCTCAAGGCACTATACCAAACTTTGAATTCAAGATTTGTTGCCTTGCTTTCCCACCAACCCACAACTCATTAAATGAAGCATTGGGTAGCTAAAGCAACCACTCATCATAATTATGGAGGCTCGATGGTGGTTGTGAAGTGCTTTCAAACTTTCAAATTCGAGAGTTGATCCATGAATGGCATTAGGGAACAAAAAAAATCATGGCGAGTAGTTGCACACAAATGCATGGAACTAGACAGAGAGTTGTGGGATGCGTGAGTGCTTGGAGCAGTGGAATCATGAGGAGAATGTTGCCATTCTCAAGTGGAATGTCGGTTTGGATGTTCTAAATGAATATGCTACATTTTGGGTGTCCAAATATGACTAGAAAAGTGTCAATCATAAGTTGGATCATTGTTGATGTGTTTTGAACTCGCCAAAAACAATTTTTGCTTACTAAATAGTTGTAGGAGGGCTCTATAATCTAGTTGGGTAAAGTGAGTTGCAATTTGATGTGCTGGTTCAACATGATAAACAAGAGGTGGGCGAATTGTCTATGGATTATGGAGTAATGAAGGGATTTTTTGAATTGTTTTTCTTCTTAAGAGATGTTTGGAGATCATGGGGGTTAAAGTCCAATACGTGGAGGGGTCATTTGATTATCTCATGTTAGTGAAGGAGAGGTTCCTTTTCCTAGTTCATTTACAATAGTGTTGTCCATTTCCCCCCTTGTGGTGTCATGGCCTAACTAAGGGGGGACCAATGGTAGAATGTTTGTGTAGTTAAACTTCGCTATAGTTTAACTCTTATATGTTTTGACCATTTTTTTAGTCATTTTTCCGTGAATTTTATTTGAAATCCAACAAGAATTTGTTGGAATCACAATTTTGAGTTTTGTACTTTGGATAACCTGAGTGCCTCAAGGGTTATTTAGGGCATTACATCTATTTATGCATTCAAAAACATATTTTAAATAACAAAAACACAATATTCTAAAAAAAAACCAGCTAAAAAAACACCAAGAGTGTGGCATAAAATTTAGGGTTGGGTGGAAAAGCTTATTCTCAAATCAATTCTTACCAAGATTATGGCATAAAATTTAGGGTTGGGTGGAGAAACTTATTCTCAAATCAATTCTTAGCATCAAACAATCTTCAGTTAAGTGTATATGTGTTTTAATAGACAATGTTAAACTTAATTAAATGTCACTTGTGAATGTGTAATTAGTTGTTGTTTGTTGAGTAGAGAAATTGGGTAATGTATTGTGTATATGGTTGTGTTTGAATTTCAAATGGAAAATGAGGATAGAGGACCTTTAGGTGTCCTAGACACTTGTTGTCTTTGGAGGCAACGTTGTAATAAACTTCTTTGATCCCGATTGGATTGTTATATTACTTCTGATCTATCTCAATGCTTTCAGAGTGGAAAAAGTGGAGGAATCAGTTCACAAGACCATTTTTACTAGCGTGACTCAGTTTGGCAAATTTGGGTGTGAAACATTTTGGGACTAGTTTGAGGCATTGAACGACATCTTTTGGAAGTAAAACTTTGTCACTTAGGCTTAGTACCGTTTTATGTTATTCTACACATAGAAACCTTTCCAACAATGTAAGAATTGTCTCAATTAAAGTTCGTATGCAAAAATTATGTCACTTGGAAGTTGACTTTCTTGTTTTGACCTTCATAATTCAAGAGGATGCCATGATAACTCACATTATTCATGGAAAGGGAGCTAGTCATGTGATCATGATGAAGAAAACTCTAGAAGAGTTAATATTGTAACTCTAGTTAAGAGATAGAGTGAAACTTAAATACTAATAGGTTATCATGTTGTGTTATAACTAGACTACTAGGAAGAAAAGGGGTTCCATTCTATTTCACTGCATTTTTTTATAGATGAACATACTAGTTGAAAGAGGATAGGGAGAGAGAAAATAGAGTGAATTTGTGCACTATAACATCCCATAGACGACAAGTCTCATTATTTGTATTTGCATCCATATTTCATTCAAAGAAAGAGAGTAGAGCAGTTTCACCTTCTAGTTGTGTTTTTCCTAATAGGGTTTCTTAGGGTATATTTTGTGTTCTTATTGTTGTGGGTGATTGTGTTTGTTTGTTATCTATTTTCTACATTCTAAATATTGTATGTATGAAACTGTAACTCAATAAATCTAAAAGTTAAAGGAAAAATAATTTGCATAACATAGATTTGTATTTGTGAGTATAAGGATATTAGATTTGTTGTGACTAATTGTTCATTGGAATATCCATGGTAGTTTATGGATCATATTGGTACTAGAGTAGGTTTCCTTGGGCACATTGTGGGGAGTTGCAGGGTATTAAGATTAATTCTGCCGAAAGTCTCAAAACGCTAGTCATTGTCAACAAATCTATGAATAACCCTCATGATCCTCTAGGGCAGAGGTTTGTGCGATTGGAAGCACAAGTTGTAGACATAAACCATAATGTGAGCCTCTTCATGGTAGCCTTAAGCGATAATCTTAGGCTATTCAGAAAAGGTGGGTTTTCTAATGCAAAGGTCCGATTAGAGGGTAGATCAAGAGACTAGGAAGAAACAAAGAAGGAGCCAAAGAAAGAAGTTGAAAAATATCAATCTAGTTGGAGTGCCATGAAGCATTTACAATCCTTGTTCAAAATGGAAGCAAAGGTCAATATTAAGTCGTATCAAGGTGAGATTGACACTTTAAAGTTCAATCGCTAGTCACACAATTAGATGTTTATTTTAATGTTCATCATATAGAGGAAGAACAAAATATTTTGTTTGCTCACGTAAAATTAGAGGGCCATGCCTTGACTTGGTGGAAAAGCCACACAAAAACCTTGAGGTTGGAGGAAGATCCACTAATGACCATGCGGGAGGATTTCAAAATCCAAATAAAGTCACGATTTTACCATATCGGGTATGGATTTGGTGGCATTACTTAGGTAGAAGCAAGGGTAGAGTGTACAAGAGTACACCACATAATTTAGAAGGATGGCCATAATGTTAAGTATCTCCTTGAATAATCCAGATGCACTCCTTGTATTTTGGGCATCTACATAGCCATCTACGGAAGCAAGTGATGCTATTTAAGCATATATTGGATGATGAGGCTTGTGTACAAGTATAGTATCTAAAGAACATAAGCCTCATAAGAAAGAGAAATCAAGTGGGTTGAAGTAGAAAGAGCACTAGGAAGCTTTCGAGGAGGGGAAGAAGAAGTGGAAATGGGGAAGGGCAAAAAATATGACAACGACAACACATTAGTACAAAGATCCCAACAATAACATTGACGATCATACTAAGGAAAGTGTTGAAAATTGCATCCAAAGCTTGACCCAAAGAACTAAAAGAATTATGCAAAGAAAAAGAACCTTGTGGCGATTAATTCGAGCAACCAGGTTGAAAGCAACTTAGACGTGGATGAGAAGATCATTTGTATATCAGTGCGTAAAGAGGTGAATCTGAGTAGCCTTCAACAACACGAAGAGAATAAAATCAATGTAAACTTTGAAACAGGAACTGATACTGTTACCCTTTTCGTAGAGATAGCAAAAAAGTGACCTGATTTTGAAAAGGGGTGATGCAGAACACACGTTTTTTTTAGAGCATAGGTTTTGGCACTTTAATTTTTTTTTATGTACATTACATTTTAAAATGGTAGTGATTTTGATGCTGATTTGAAAAAGTGGGTATTTTGTATCAGACCCTTTTTTTAAAAGACCTGTTTTTTGGCTTTAAATTTTCTAATGTATAAAATGTAAATAATTATTTTGTAAATTTGATAATTTTTGAAGTGGTCGTTTTCTTCATATTTTATTTATTTATTTTAATTTTTTTTTGTAGTGAGGTTTTTATTGTTTTGCATTTTTAAATTAGAAGGTCGATATTTTGAATTTTCGATATTCTACATATTTATACATAATTAATTTTTCAATCCACATGAAATAATTGTTTCTAAAAAACAATATTTTTTAACAATGGACATAAAAATAACCATTTTTAACATAAATATAACTAAAAAAACTACACGTTTTGATAATTTTTTTTGCTAGAATTGACATGTCAAAATCACAATTTTTATACGAAAATTTTAACTAAAAATGGTTAAATAATATTTTTTTTTTTTTTGAATTTCATGTCAAAAAAATAATAATAACTTCTTCTTCTTCTTCTTCTTTTTATTTATTTATTTTTAATTTTTAAATAATGATTAACTTAAAAATCAATGCGAAAATCACATATTACAAATATTGAATGCATAACAACCATAATTGAGTGTTTATTCTTCTCATAAAATGTCAAAGTGAAAACATTGCAAAGCTTGATTTCTACGCATAACTTAAATTTAATCAACAATGTCACATAATCCAAACTCTTTGTCCTCTAGAGTTTCATCATTATCTTCTTCCACAATATTTTTTGCTTCCTTTTGTTCATTTTCCTCTTCTAATGGGTCTTTGATGTCTGCGAATCTCCCAATGTATGTCTTTGCAAACATTCCATGTAATGGTGGTTGGGGTTCCTTTGCCTTTTTTGCTACACGTGATTCACTAAAGTCCCATTTCTTCAACCTAATTTCTTGCATTGCATCTGGAAGAAATTGAAGAGCATTAATTCTTCGCTGAATGAAATTGCACTGTACTCGATCTTTTTCAATTGCAATGCAATTTCTTCCTTTTTGAAGGCAACAAGCTAGTGTTGTACCCAATTATCAAGTACAAAAGAAATAATGAATTAAATTAGTACAATGACATATTAATTAAAAAATAACATATTGAAATTCAATTCCATATAATAAAACTTATCTGAGTCAGAAAATAGATCCAGAACCCAATCTCTTTCATTTGAACATATGTCTATAATATAGTTAATCAATAATTGTGGTTTTTGATAAACGTTAACTATCTCTCCTTTTGCTTCTTTGTCTTGATATGTTAGTTTTCTCACAACAACATCATAAGTCAGTATTTGGCTATGACTCTTTCCGTCTACCTGATTAAAAATCATAGACATATGGCTATCATTTTTTGCCCAACTATCAATATGAATGAACTCACAATCATTTATAAATTGTTGATCTTCATTGTTAAAAAGATTTGACTTTTCTCTGTAACATGAAATAGTAAAAATTCAATTAACTTGTACATAAGTGAATTTTTCAACATTAATCAAATATACATTTTAAACGTCTTACCATGTAAGCTGCATCCTTGAATTTGTTTTCCCCTTGAAGCTTGACAATATTATTTCCAATTGTGTGTCTGAATGAAATGTCACAAATCTCCATAATGGTGATGACGTGACATCTACAAATCCCGCAACCACTTTACTAAGAGCTTGATAAGTATAAGGGTCACTATCATAGTCAATGTTTGGAATATTGAAACCATGGGGAATATCTGCAATGACTAGGGCATAATCCCTTTTAGGTAAGAGTTTAGCAATGTCTTCACAGTTGCTTTGTATTACTTGATATTGAATAGTGTCTAGCCCATTCCAAATGAAATGATTAAGAGTTAGATCAAGTTCAACATTCTTAATACGTTGCTTTCTCAGTGTTTCGATCTTTATTTTTTCAATAAAGGTTTTGAAACTATCTGGCGCTCCATTATCATCCTTCGTCATTTTTTATAAAATAAACAAATATATGTGTAAGTTATAAATTAAAAATAGTACACAGGTGAATAAAAGTGAATGTATAAATCAAAATACCTTTTTAAGTGCAAGATAAAAAGCTTTTAATGTTGATGTAGAACTTGAATCTAGATAGTTGCGTACAACATCATCCCAACTATCTTCATTCAACAATCTAACCATTTGTTCTTGATTTTTCATGTAAACTTTGTGGCTGCATAGATAAATTAACAAAAAGTTAATATAATGATATGTATAACAAATACTACGAAGAACAACATGTTTTATTTAAAATATAATTATAATCTAGAAATAAATAAAAATAATTCAACAAACTTACTTTTGAAATTCTTTAGACATTTCCTCCAATGATAATTCCCCTGACCTCACACGAGATAATATTGTTTTGACAATTTTTTCGTCTTTCACTCCTTGCATCACCCTCTAAGGTGTGATAGTCATATCGTCTGGACGCTGCTTCATTTCAAGAGCTGATTTATTGTTGTTACATATCAATGGCTTAGACTTTTGAACCTCTGGTTTTTAATGGCAATGTCTTCCCACATGCTAAAAATCTCATCAATCAACTTCCAAACATCTGTTGTTCTAAATGCCAATTAGAAAATGTTATCAACACCTCTGAATAAATCACTATTTTTGTTGCCTTTTCCATCTTTTGAATTGGTTTTCTCTTCAAATTGATAGCCTATTTCCGTACAACATTCCTTTCGGAAATCTGCAGTAACATTTATCCTATCCCCACCACATTTTTCTTCAAATTCACTATGAATAAATCTAACCCTTTGGATGAAAGTCATAGACATCCTATATTCATTATCTGAATTATGATTCTATGCCACTAACTTTGCTTTTGTATCTGATAAACCAGCGTAAATGATACATTTCATTGTTTCAAAACGTGGGTTATTAGGATATGCCTCCATCAATTGTCTTTGAACTTCTACTTAATGGTTACCCCCAAGCACATAATAATTGTATTCAAAACATTTTGACTTGTCAAATGCTTCTTTGTTGGGAACTTAAAGTGGATCAACAAGAAGCACATAACTAACCACATGAGCATATGGATTGTACCTCATCAATGTCTTCAAGTTGTGAACATGCAGATGATGTGGCTTTCTAACTTGATATTGACATTGTCCTTCACTTGCCTTATAGGTTTGCCTGACATTAAGCTGAAATGTACGACCACCATCAATTAAGTTTCTCTTTGTCAAATTTTGTCGAATGGCATTTTTTTTTGTTTTGATAATGCCATCCTCTAAATCAGCTCCTGGTGTAAGATTTCTTTGCTTTCTTTTGAAGTTTCACTAGGTTCTTGACTGCTCGTAATGACTGCTTCAAAATCTTCAACTTTACTTTTCTTCATCATAACATTCCCAACAGATTTATTCTTGGGCATTGTTACTTTTGGTCTTTTATGGCTCTTCTTAGTTCCAATGTCATCTTCAGTGATGGCAACATATGCTTCACTGTCAGTTTCAACTTCATCGTCTTCAAAAGTAACTTGTTTACCTTTACTAGATTTATCCACCAGAGGCCCTTTTTTTTTTTTGATTATTTGGATGTAGTTTTGTAGCATCATCAATTACTACATTTTTCTTGTTTTCCATATCTTCTTCTAACACTGAGTAAAAACTACTGACAACTTTCATGATATCATGCTCTATGAAATGAATGCCTCCCAATCTAATTGAACAACTTTCAACAAAATTCTACCAAACAAAATATCATATGTCAATAAAAAACAAAGTTAAAAAATATAGCGAGACACTTTCAAGAACGAAAAATACAAATATAAATAATAATACTTATGATGTTTTGTGTCATCTCATTTATGATTTGTTTACACAACTTTGTAGATACCTCTCCCATGTCATATAATGAATATGATAGTCGGTATTTAATCCTTTCATGTGACTTGAGAGCTTTTGTAAGTATGTAAACAACTTCAGTGTCCAGTACCGGACACATATCTATGACTCTTCCCATCACCTCAAAATTTTTATTATCATTCGGTATATCAATATATAGATATATATTGACATTTGTGATTTCTCTTTTATTCATATACTAGATTCTTGATGGAAATTTCTTTTGAATTCTTCCAATCTGAAATCATCTTCTTATCACTTGAGGCACTTGAAATATTTGTAGCCATGAGCTCAGGTGGAGTTCGTTCACCAATGTTTCTTGAAGATGCACTTTTAAGAGTCTTTGGTACAGAAAGATTCACAGAAATCTTCTTTGATGCCATTTTCCTGAAAAATAGAAACACATAAATCAGTAAATAACAAAAACATATTAACTTAAATTAACAACGAAAATATATCATAAATTTTTTATTTGTGGGTGGGCAAGCGTGTGCGGGCATGGGCGGGCGGGCGAGGCGGGCCGGGTAGGTGGGCGGGTGAGGGCGGGTGGTCGGGGCAGTTGAGGGTGGGCAGGTGGGCCCTCACACGCTACCCCCGCCCCCTCACACGCACCCTCCCCAACCCCCACACCCACGCTCCCCATCCCCAACCCCCCCTCACACCCTACGCCCCCCCTCGTAACCCCCCTCCCCTATCTCCACCCCCTCCCATGCACCCTCACCCTCACACCCACACCCACCCTCACCCTCACACCCACACCCACCCTCACATCCTACCTCTCCACCCCCAACCCCCCCTCACACCCTATGCCACGCCCCTAACCCCCTCTCCCCAACCTCCACCCCCTCCACACTCTCGCCCCCTCACACGCACCCTCCTCACCCTCACCCACCAAACCCCCCTCGCACCCTACCCCCCTTCCCCCCATGCCACCCCCAACGCACCCTGCCCATGCCCCCCACACACTCTCCCCACCCCCACACACACTCAGCCCCCCTACCCTCCCTCCCCAACCACACGCCCCCTCCCCAACCCCCGTGCCCCCCTCACACCCTACCCCCCTTCCCCAGCCCATGTGCCCTCCCTAACCCTGCCCCCTGACACGCACTCTCCCCACCCCCTCACACGCTCAACCTGCGCCCCCTCACTACCCCTGCCCCGTCACACGCATCCTCCCCAACTGCCCACCCCCATCACACCTTACCCCCCATCCCCAACCCCCGTGCCATCCCTACACTTACCCCCTCACACACACTCTCCCCACCCCCTCACACTCAACCCGCGCCCCCTCACCACCCGTCTGCCCCCTCACATGCACCCTCCCAACTCGCCTGCCCCCCTCTCACACACCCTCCCCACCCATCCAACCCCCTTCACACACACCCTCCCCACCCATACAACCCCCCTCACACCCTACCCTCGCCCCCGCCCCCTCACACCCCGCCCACCCTCATGCTACCCTTGCCCACCCTTCCAACCCCGTCCCTCTTCCCAACCCACTCACCCTCCCCAACCCCTGCGCCTTCCCTACCCCTGCCCCCTCACATGCACTCTCCCCTTCCCCTCACACACTCAACCCACGCCCCCTCACACGAACCCTCCACACTTGCCCGCCCCCTCACACACCCTCCCCACCCATCCAACCCCCCTCACACCCCTGCCCCCTCACACCCCACCCACCCTCACGCTACCCTCGCCCACCCTTCCACCCGCCCTCCCCACACCCTCCCCCTCAGCCGCCCTCCTTGCCCACGGCCGCCCCCTCACTTGCTCTCGCCCACGCCCACGCTCGCCCTACTCCCTCACCCGCCCCCTCACCTGCCCTCGCCCAAGCCCACGCCTGCCCCAATCCTCACCCTCCTCCTCACCTGCCCACGCCCACGCCCGCCCCACTCCCTCACTCGCCCTCCCCGCCCACGCCCATGCCCGGCCGCGCCACCCCGGTGGCTCCCTCGCCCGCCCGGCTGGTGGCTGGGCGATTCCCAGAATTGCCCAACCACCAGCCGGGTGGGGGGGCGAATTGCCGGGCTGGCGAGGGCGTGGGCGTGTGAGGGCGTGGGCGGGGTGAGGGCGTGGGCGTGGGCTTGGGCATGGGTGAGGGCAGGTGAGGGGGTAGGGTGGGCATGTGAGGACGTGGGCGTGGGCGGGGTGAGGGTGAGGGCATGGGCGTGGGCGAGGGCGGGTGAGGGGCAGATGAGGGCGTGGGCGTGGAGTGGGTGGGGCGGCTGAGGGGGGTGTGAGGGGGAGGCCTTGGGCAGGGAGGGCCCATGAGGGGGTAGGGCGGGGTAGCGTGAGGGTGAGTGGGGTGTGAGGGGGCGGGGGTAGTGTGAGGGTGGGCGGGGTGTGAGGGGGCGGGGGTAGGGTGAGCATGGGTGTGAGGGGCATTAGGTGGGCGGGGTCTGAGGGGCGTTGGGTGGGTGATGTGTGAGGAGGCGGGGGTAGGGAGAGGGTGGGTGTAGCGTGAGGGTGGGCAGGGTGTGAGGGGGCGAGGGTAGGGTGAGTGCGGGTGTGTGAGAGGATGAGGGGGGTTGAGTGTGTGAGGGGGTGGGGGTAGGCAGTGTGTGGGTGAGGGGGTGGCGAGGGCGGCGTTGGGTGGGTGAGGGGGTGGTGAGGGGGCGGGGCGTAGGGTGCGTGGGGTGTGAAGGGGTGGAGAGCGGGGGTGAGGGGTTGGCGAGGTGGGGTTGAGTGTGTGAGGGGGCGGGGATAGGGATGTGACGGGGGTTGAGGGTGTGAGGGGGAGGGGGTGAGGAGGGTGTGTCGGGGGGAGCGTGGCGAGGGTGAGGGGGCGTGGGTAAGGTGTGAGGGGGGTTGGGGGGGTGGTTGGGGAGGATGCGTGTGAGGGGGCAGGGGAGTTGGATGTGGGTGGAGGGGGTAAGGGTGTAGGGAGTGGGGCGGTAGCGGGTGTGGGGGCAGGTGGGGCTGCAGCGCCAACCCCGGAGGCCCGCCCGCCCATTGCGGGGGTTGGACGATTCTCACCCCAAAGGCCCGCCCGCTCGCTGCGGGGGCTTGGCGATTCTCAAAATCGCCCAACCCCCGTGATGGGCGGGTGGGCCTCCGGGGTGGGTGCCGCAGCCGCACCCGCCCCCACACCCCCTACTGCCCCACCTGCGCCTTCACACCCCGCGCACCCATTGGCCCTCCCCGCCCACCTCGCACACCACGGTGGCCTGCCCACGGCTATTGGGCGATTGAGTTTGGTTGGGCCCACCATGCTCGCGACGGACTTAATTGTTATTTTGGTTCAGAAAAATTATTAATTTAAAAAAAAAATTCTTCTTCATTAAATTAATTTAATATAAAAAATTTCAAGGAAAAAAAATTAACTTACCTTTCAATTGCAAGAATTCTTCATTGAATATGTTGTTCATAGCAATGTAGCTACTCCACAAATTCACAAGTCTTCCAACGAACTTCAGAAAACCTGGATGTGATGTGAGTAATAGTGATAATGAAATTTATTATATAAGTGAAATTACAGAGATGTTTTACCGTACAATTAACGTGGGATAATTTGTTTTAAAATATTATAAAACGAATATTGTAGAATTGTTTTACAACAGGTTGAATGTGGGATTAATTTATTTTAGAATATGTTATAAAAAAAAATATTCAATTGTTTAGTAAATATTATATACTTTAACTATTAAAATAATTAATGTAGAAGTTGTAGTTTATAATTTTAATTTGAATGATTTATTTCATAAAAAAATTTAGTTTACATTTTTCAATAGCTTGTAAAATAAAATAATGAAGGTAAATAAATCTACCAAACTTTTTGGAGGGAAATATTTTCGCGAAAATTTTTGGAGGGAAATATTTTCGCGAAACTTTTTGGAGGGAAAATTTCATTCTCTAAGCTATATAATATTTTTAGGAGACTCTCCATTTATATCATTCAACATCTTCTATTTGAAAATGATGTATTGTTTTGATAGTGAAGTTTCGATTTATACACCATCAACATCTTCATCGCATAACAACTCTATTCATATTGATAAATATAGCGAGAATTCTTCCACTATGAATAGAAAGTCAATTCTTCCACTTAGTCCTGATTCTAAGGACTATGAGAGCAGCACTGATGAAAGAGGGGATGGAGAATTTCAAATAAATAGAGAGTCACAGGTTCCACTTAGTCATAATTCTGAGGACTATGAGAGCAACAGTTTTGAAGAGCATGATGGTGAAGTTCAAAAGAATGGAGCGTCACGGTGTCTACTTAGTCCTAATTCTGAGGATTATGAGTGCAACAGTTTTGAAGAGCATGATGGAAAATTTCAAAAGAATGGAGTATCACGGTGTCCACTTAGTCCTAATTCTAAGGACTATGAGAGCAACAGTGATGAAGAACGTGATAACGAATTTCAAAAGAATGGAGTGTCAAAGTGTCCACCTAGTCTTGATTCTAAGAACTATGAGAGCAGTAGTGATGAAGAGCATGATGATGAATTTCAAAAGTATGGAGTGTCACGGTGTCCAGTTAGTCCTAATTCTAAGGACTATGAGAGCAACAGTGATGAAGAGCGGGATGATGAATTTCAAAAAATCAGAGTGTCACGGTGTCCACTTAGTCCTAATTCTAAGGACTATGAGAGCAACAATTATTAAGAGCGTGATGATGAATTTCAAGCGAATGGAGTGTCATAGTGTCCTCTTAGTCATAATTCTAAGGACTATGAGAGCAGCAGTGATGAAGGACAGGATGATGCACTTAGTCCTAATTCTAATGAGTATAAAGGTAGCAGTGACAAAGGACAGGATGTAACATCTTCAATAAGTAAACAATCACATTTTCGACGTAGTCCTAATTCTATGGACTATTAGAGTAGCATTGAAAATGCACACAAGGAAGAATATCCATTAAACATCGAGTCAAATTTTGCATTCAGTCTGAATTCTAAGGACTATGACAGTAGCATTGAAGAAGGGGAAGATGTAGAATATCCTCCAAGTAAATAGTTGAAAAGAAGAGCTGATCATAGCGTGGATAACATTCCTCTTAATGATGATGAAAATCCTTATACAAATGATAATCCAATGATGGAGATGTTGCCAAGAAATATTGTATCGAGGAGTAGGAGCAGACCTTTTTGTATCAATGCAAGCTGTTCTAGTTATACAAGGGGTAGAGCAGAATATCTGACGAAAAGAAGTTCTATCAGCGCTCTCATTTCAAGTGAATGTTGCCAAAAAGATTGCTTGAAACATATGGATTTGAAATTTGCATTAGAAAGCAGGAAGAGATATTTGTCAATGAATAAAATCATGCAAAATTCATATTTAGTTGGGTGCATGCAATCTACATTGTCAGGTTATGATTATCATATTAGGACTTTATTTATCTGTAGAAAAGCTTTCAAAATGTTTCATTCGATTGGGAATTTTTGTCTCTCGAGAATTCAAGAAAATTTGGAAAAAGATCCCACATTTTATTTAGAAGTACGTCATAAAAGACAATTTGGGCCATTATCAAACACTGCAATGTCATGGATGAAAGATTTCTTTTCAAAGCATGGAGAGTGTATGCCAAATAGAGAGACAATACATATTCCAGATAATTTTTCAAGACAAGAAATCTACAACTTATACAAAGAATATGCAGAAGGTGCTGAGGGACATGGCCGGTTTATTGCATATCAATGTTTTGTGAAAGTATGGAAGAAAGAATTCAACAATGTCCGTATTCCTAAGAAGACAAGGATGGGGATTCACAGTACATGTGCTTCTCTTAAATAAAAAAGGGTCAAATGTGAAGGGTCAGAAAGAGGTAAGCATTCATAACTTCAACTTTTAAAATTGTATAGTCATCAACTAAGAAAACATATTTCTTAATGAATTTCTTTTATGTTGTGTAGATTTAATTGTCAAAGAACTTTAGGAGCATTGCGAACAACAAACAAACAAAAGGAAGAAGTTGTACAAGCATCGAAAGAAGTGTTATGATAATCCAAATAAATATTTGGGTTTGATAATTGATGGTATGGACCAGAAGAAAACACTTTTACCACATTTTGTTAGCACGCCCAAAAATTTACAGGAGGAAAATTTTATTCAGTCTCACTTGGTCGGTTGTATGGTCTTCAATGGAAAAATGTTGCCAAAGGTGTACTTCACAGCTCCAAATATTCATAATGATTCAGATCTGACCATAACCATAATTCATGATGTGATTTCTCATTGGTCTGGTAAATCTTTTTGAAGTTTTGTATCTACAATTGGACAACACTTGCCGTGAAAACAAAAATCAGGTTGTTTTTGGATATCTAAACATGCTTATTGAATTGAGAATTTTTCAAAAGGTAAAGGTTGGTTTCCTTCTTGTTGGGCACACTCATGACCATATTGATCAGATGTTCAGTGATTTTTCAGTCATATTGAGGAGGAAGCAAGTTGGGAGCTTGCCATCACTAATTGAATGTCTTAAGAAATCATACATGCCAGAGCCTTCTTTTGATGTGTTGGAAGAAACTATTGACATGCGAAGGTTTATTCTGGGATCATATGGTGAGGGGAAATGCATTGAGCAACTTAATGACATTAGCTTCCAACATCAATTTCGTATCAAAAAAATTGATGGGAAAACACTAATATGGGGCAAGAAGTATTCAACTACTGCAGAATGGGCACCATCATCAAGTTTGCAATTTTTGAAGTTCATTCCAGATCATCCAATATTTGCATAAAAAATATTGTTATTACAATCAATTGGTGAAGTTCAGAATGCATGCAGACAAAATAGAGATATAAATTATTCTGATTGCCCGGAAGAAATTAAAAAATGTATTAGATATACATATGAGTACTTTGAAATTGCTGATTCACTTTGGTGGGAGTCATTTTTCAATAATCAAAGTGATATCATTTCAACAACAATAAATGAAGATATACCTTTGAAAAATCCATTTATTTGGCCACAAAATGTGTCAAATGAACATGAGGAAATAAACATTGTTGAACAGCAGCAATCTCAAGGTATTATTAATTCTTCATAGGCAGAGGAAAGAGAGATGTATATTGGTTCCAGAAGATCTCATGCACAACGTGAAGCCATGGAAGACCTTTACAGGGGTTCAGTACCGGATATTAAGGAGGGTTGCATGATTGCAGTGCTAACCGATGGAGATCCCAATGGCTATCCAGTATGGGTTGCTAAAGTTATAAAGGTCTTTACAGAAAATGAGGATGTTACGAGTGTTGAAGTACATTGGTATGCCATAAATACACACCCATTCATGGTGTGTATAAGCTAGAGATGGTAGTTGATAAAAAAAATGGCAGAAAGAGAAAAAGAAAGGGTACAAATATAAATCGCCACCGCACAGACATATTAAAATTGGAGGATGTTGACATGCTTGTTTATGACTTCAATTTAACAAAGAGAGGAATTCTTCACTTCAAGACGATAGAGATTCTGAAAAGGTTGTTACCAGAAGGAGCAATGTTGAGATGGAAGTCTGCTGAAACCGGTCGTAGATCTAGAAGAATTTTAAAACCTGAAGTGTTGGGCATGCATGTGGACTCAGATGGGGCACTAGTTGATGAAAGAGAAGAATATGGAACATCTTCGTCAACATCCAGTCACTCATCTGAAGATGTGAATTCTGATGGTGTGCAAGAAAATATGAGCGATTTTGAATAATTGTTTAAGACAGTTTATATAACTGATGTATGCATCGTATCTTGAAATAAAATTAATGATTTCCATATGGTGTTAAATGAGAATTTATGAGGCATTTTTATGTTGTTGGATTATATGTCTTAATTATGATAATTTTTATTGTTTCAAAATATCTACAATGCAATATTAAATTAGAGATATAATGCATGTTTTATTCAATATACAAATAATGCCTTTTGAATTCATTTAGTGATGTAATTTGTTCATAATGTCATGGTTTTTTAATTTTATAGTTGAAAAAAATTCAATTTCTTTTGTATCTAGCATGTTATGGTTGAAAACATATTGAATTTATACTTAGGAAAGAAAAATGATATTCTACCAAAAACATTAATGTGTTTTTTCCTCATAAACAACTTTGTTTGGCACATAAAAATTTGGTTTTACTAGCATTTTTTAAAAGTTTGAAAATTGACCCTAAAAAAAAATCATTGTTCCAGTATCATCACTTTCGTTTTGAAGCTACATTTTGCACTAAAATTTCGTAGTAAATTTCGTAGTCACTGCCATTTTTAAAACTTGTTCAAAATTGACCCCTAAAAAATAAAATCATCGTTCCAGTATACACACTTTTCATTTTTAGCACTGTTTTTGATGTTTTTTTCAGGGTTTTTTGGCCAGAGTTCCCGTTTTGAGTTTATAGTTCCCGTTTCAAAGTTTACATAGTTTAAAAATACTAGTATCTTTCAGATAAAGATACAGGTGCAGAAGACAAAGATTGTTGCTCTGTTCGACTTAGGATCACAGGGAAATATCATTGTAGCAGAGTTGGTTAATAAATTAGGATTGAAAGTTTGTGATTGTACAAGCCCATATCCATTGGAATGGGTAAATAAGTATGCAAAAAATAAATGTAAATAAACAATACAAAATCAATTTTTCTACCAATGCCAATTTTATTGATGAAATAAAACTAGATGTAGTTCCTCTTGATGTATGTGGAGTGGTGATTGGAAGTCCCTATATGTATATGCAGGATGAAATCTTCATGCGTAGAGCCAACTAGTACTTCATTAAGGATGGAAAATTGTTCACCATCATCACACACGAGGGAAAGTCCAAATTTTCACTGGTAAGTGTCAAACAAGCCAAGAAACTGATCAGTTCTAATAAGAAGTATGTATCATTGTTTTTTGGAGAAAATCAGTTTGTAGAAGAGTCAATGAGAACAAATTCATCCTTAGAGAGGTGTACTAAGAAACAGAAAAACAACTAGAAGAGTTGCTACATGCACACAAAGATGTGTTCTAGGAACCTAAAGGGCTACGACTTGAGAGGGAAGTGGAGTACGAGATCCAATTGTTTCCAGAATCCCCATTGGCAAACATTGGGTTGTGTAGGTAGTATGTTATAGAAGGAAGTGAGGTGAAGAAACAATTGCAATAGCTATCCATCATTATTATGCCAAAGAAAGATGGGATTTGGTGATGTGTATATATTATAGGGAATTGAACAATATCATGCTCAAGAACAGGTACCCCCTACCCAAGATAGATGATCTGTTGGACCAATTGTAGCAAGCGAAATGCTTCACCAAGCTAGACTTAAAGTGTGGATATCACCAAGTTTGAGTCAGAGATAAAGATACCTAGAAGGTTGTCTTCATAACTAGACAAGGTTTGTATTAGTAGTTAGTCATGTTGTTTGGCCTATGCAATGCACCAAACACATTTATGAGGTTAAGGAATGATGTAATGTGCCTTTTAATAGATTCATTTGTTATTTTATATTTGGATGATACACTAATATACAATGATTCCTAAGAAAAGCGCATCTCATATTTGACGTGGGTGCTAAAGACATTAAAGAAGCACCAACTACTGGCAAATATCGAGATGTGTGAGTTTTCACAATAGTATTTGGTGTATCTTGGGTATGTGATAGGTGGAGGAGCACTGAAGATAGATCTTGCAAAGGTGGAGGTCATCATGAAATGTTTGTCTGCTAATGTTTCTAAGGTTAATATTTTTGTTGGCCAAACATAGTAGCTGTGGAAATTCATAGTGTTGTTTTCAATAATGGCAACACCACTCCACACTGTAACAACAAGTGGCAAGAGTTTCCAGTGGGAAAGGGTCAGTAGAGGGTCTTTGAGGAGTTATAGAAGAAGATCTATCAAACACTATTTTTGGGAATACCAAACTTGTAACAACACTTCTAAGTGGAGACAAATACAAGTGGGTATGTTATGGGAGTGCTTGATATAGAGAGGAATACTTGTATGCCACCATCCCTAAGTATTTCATGGGGTATTTTTTAATTACCTTACTTATGACAAGGAACTCTATGCCTTGGTGCACGCTGTGAAGAAGTGGAAACACTATCAAATGGGAAATGAGAATTATGCTTCTTCTTCTTCATATTAGTGCATATGTGTGTACTTCATCAAACTGCTTCCAAAACAAAATAACAAGAACCCAAAGTTTGGCTGTCTGCCAGGGACAAAACCTCTCCACTCTTTGAGAGGAAAACCCTTGGTAAGCTTTCTCTTATTGAAGCTTCTTATTTGAACAACTGCCAAACCCTAGACCCTTGACTAGGATATCCTCCAAGTATAAGTCAAATCCTTCCTTTTTCAGCACTATCACTTCTGACACATCTTTGACACTTCTTCCCGCACTTTGTCTTCCAGCACTTCGTCTTCTAAATAGAGTCCTTTTTACTTTAGAATGATGGGCTCCTTCACTAGGCCTGTGAGTCCTTGGAGGCTTGATCTCTCACCCAAACAAATAACTATTAGCTGTTGGCATACCCTTACTGCACCTCGTACATGTGACTGTTTCTAGCCCTAGAAACAATCCTCTTCTTCCTCGACTTTCTCTATTCTTCCTTTGTTTGTGAGGGTCTCTCCTTCACTTTAGAGGGAGGCCTTGTAGACCTTAAATTCCAACCCAAACAGTGATGATACTTGAACTATTCTTTTCTGCTGTTATGGCCACAGTCAAACCTTCCTTGACCTCACTTGTGTGATTGTAGTTACTTAAGAAATGTCCTTTACTTCGTTGTTTTGTCTTCTTATTACACTGCCCTTGTAGCCCTCTTCCTTGTCTTTCCTTCATCCTGTCCAACCCTCTTCTTGTGTGGATTTTAGAGTGATTTGCTTGTACTTTTGAGGAGTGGACAACCTCTATAAATAGAGGTATGTCCCTACTCTTCAAGCCAACATGACTGTCCATTAAGTCCACTTACATTTTGCACTATAATTCAACTTTTGTTCATCGTTTTACTGCTTGGAGACTTCGTTGATGCTTGGAGAAAATTTGACTATGCTTGGAGGTGTTCCCATGACCTTGTATGATGACATACATGATGTAACATGCCCTCAAAAGGTCTTATCATAATTACATTTTAACTTTGACTTTCTAGAAGCACTTTGAAAATGTGCTTGACCTATTTTCAATGACCAAGAAACTCATTGACAAATATTACAAAATTAATTTCTCTTTTCTTGCATAAATACAAATATCAAAATTACATTTATGAAGACCTAACCTAGTTACATTTCATTCAACACTCCCTCTTAACTAGGGAGGTATTCATACAATATTGCAAGGTGTTTGGAAATTTTCAATCTTGAAGAATTCACATATGAGAAACCAGATTTGAAATCCATATGTTATAGCATCATATCCATCAGTATTGTCATAGTGCAAGGCCTTTACTAACAACTCCATCTCTTTACGAGACCATGAGCTACAATGCTGTCGAGACCAATGATTTGTAAACACCTTCATCATTGTCTCTCAAGGTACATACTCACCCGGGTGTTCTTTGAGTATGACCTTCTAGGACTATTCTTATCTTGGATTTCTAGCCCTTAAAGAATATCGGTCCTCTTGCCTACTCTTGTCTTGGATGCCCTACACATCCTCAAAGAGTATCAGATGCCAGATGATTACCTAATCCTCCCATTCTTTCCTCCCAAGTGAAGACAAGAATGTTGTGTCTATCTTGTGTCTACATTTCCATTCATGGTCTTTATCTAGACTTACGGCTGTTAGTCCTAGTCTAGTGCATGACCCATGAAAAGGAAAACACAATTATCACTCCTTAATAATCAAGGGTGATCCAAAAACTCCCTCTTGATCAAGGACCTATTAGAGCTCCCTCTTAACTCGAGACTCTTTCCTTCATCAACAACTTCTTCTTTGTGGGTCCTTCAGTTGCTTGATCTCTTTTCTTTCTTGATGTCATGAAGTCTTTGTTTGAACTTCTTCTAGGTAGGGCACCATCCATTGATCACTTTCCTTCTTGGTTTGTCATGTCATTGGTTTGTGGAAAGTGACTATTAGGGTTTCTTGTGATCTTGGCTACTCCTTTGTCATCTTGTCCATGCTCCAAAATACTCTTCTCATGGATGCTTCATAGTACTTACTAGGTTACATGATTTGACCTAGTAGCCCATCGTGACTTCATCCTGATATTGCTTCAACATTGCTTTTTCTTTTGTTGGATGGATTCTTCATCACGACATCTCTGTAGAGTAGAATCAATTATCTCCACCTTTTGTATCTCTAAGGCCTTCATAGGTGTCTTTATCAGCCTTGTCCTGCCTTCTTTCGGGAGATATCTTCAAGGCCTTTGTCAAATAGTGATTCTCGATGATCATGGTGTTCTTCACATGCTTGATCTCTTTGCTTCATTTGCTTCTCCTCGAATAGATAGGTTAACCATCTAATACTTCTTGTGAGAGCATTCCATCATTGATTTATTTCTGGACTTGTCAGCATTTGTTCTTGCTTCTTAGTCAACAATCTTATGCTCCTTATGTGAGTATATTCTTTTGTTGACCTTCATCGCATTGTAGTGCATGCCTTCGAGCATGTACTTGGTGAAATAGATTCTTTCATGCTTGATCATGTAATTATACACATGACTTAAACTTTGATGCATACATACCTCATCTTGATTCTGCATTGACCATCCTTGCTTCATTTGATTGACCTTGGTGTGGCCCTTCTTGCTTCATCTTAGCTTCCCTTCATATCATCCCTTTTCTTGAATCTCATGAATGGGGTTCCCAATGAGACATCTACCTTGGTTCATGAACCTTCTTTTGAAGATTCCATCATAGGATCTTAAAGATCCTTGCCTTGCAAATGTTTCTTTTCTTTTGATGAAGTATGTCTTCTAAGATTCTTATCATGATCAATTTTCTTTCATCATGTATGAGGTCCTATACTAGGTATGCTTCTTCTACATTAATATATTGAGCTATATCTGCCATGCTCCTATATTCTAGAAGATATTTCTACTTATGCATTTTTGTTCTTCTCATAAATGTTACATCTACATGACTGTCTGGGAGTTTATGTATATCATGATGCTAGATTCTAGAGGGTGATTCTAGCCATGCAATTTAATTTATTCCTGCATGCTCCTATTCTACTCAAAACTTTGAAAGAAGGCTAGAAGTAAAGAGTTTGACCTAGTTATAGTAGAGATCCAAAGGATCTTCCTTCTTTTGCTTCTTTCCTTCTTCTTTCATCACTTGAGTTATGTGAGCTTCTTCCCACTTCCTTTTGTTATTATTATCCTTCTTAAGCTTAGGACAATTTTTTTTGTAGTGTCCATATTCTTGGAATCCAAAACATTGGATCTTGGACATGCCTTTGTTGTTTGTTATTCGTGGACCGAACTTGCCAAATTTACCCTTTCTTTTGGCCATGGTAGCAAATGCTTGCTCCTTTGATCCCACATCTTCTTTTGCCTTAAGTCTGGTTTCCTCTGTTCTGCATAGAGACCACATTTCACTGAGAGTGGCTGCTTCCTTCTTGGCATATATGCTTGATGTGAAGTTTCCCCACTCCTCAGGTAGAGCATTGAGTACAATAGTTTTCATTTATCTGTCAGACATGACTTCCCCAAGCTCTTGAAATTGATCTCTCATTTCAGATATTTTCATGAAGTAGGGTGCTATTCCTTCCTTTGTTATCTTCATCTTGTATAATTCATTCCTTTAAAGATATTACTTATCCGGTTGTGGATACCGAGAATGGCTCTACAAGCTTATCATAAATTTCTTTTGATGTCTCAAACTCGGAGACATAAGGAATGAGAGAGTCTTTGATTGATTCTATCAGAATCCTTTGAGCTCTTGTCTCATCCTTATTATACTTGGCTAAGGCTTGAGTCTTCTCCTTAGCAGGGATAGTGATATTCCATTTGACATGCTCTAGAAGTTCATTCTCCTTGAGTAGTAGATCAGTCCTCTTTTTCCATGCAAGAAATTTATTGGTACCTCCCAATTTATTGCTTTCCTTACAAAAATTCATTTATGTATATTCAGAAGGGGACATGTGCTTACTTGATAGATTTTGAGATGTAATGGATTGGATTCCTTCTTGAAGACTTGATGGCTAGTCTTCCTTGGATCTTGATGTTCTTCAATTTTTCTTCAAGTGGACTTCCTTGGTGATGAGGTTTCTTCAAGTGGACCTCCTTGTAGCTTGATGTATGTTCTATTGAGGAATCTAGGGCAAAATAGTGTTGTGATGATTCTTCGTTAGTTGATACAACTTGTGGAATATTTTTACTTTTCTTGTTAACTTATACTTCTTCTTCTTCTTATTAGTGATTATGTGTTTACTTCATCAAACTACTACAAAAACAAAATAACAAGAACACAAAGTTTGGTTCTCTGCCATGGACAAAACCTTTCCACTCTTGAGAGGAAAACCATTTGTAAGTTTTATCTTATTGAAGCTTCTTATTTGAACAACTGCCAAACCCTATACCCTTGACTAGGATATCCTCCAAGCATAAGTCAAATCCTTCTTCTTTCTGCACCATAATTTCTGGCACATGATCCTCTGTCTTCTGGAAATTTTGCTCCTTAGCACTTTGTCCTTATTTTGTTGCTTATCTGAGTTAGGAAACCCTAGAACATTAGGGCTTCTTTGCTTTGTTATAGAGATAATATTCTTTTCTTTTCTTTGTATAACTTGTAGACCTAGATGCACTTCCAAATGAGGCTTCTCCTGTTGTTGTCTACAACTGTTGTCAAATCTGCAAAGCTTTCCTCGCTGCACATGTGGGCAGAACCCTAAAATAATCTTACTTTTCCTTCCTTCTTTGTTGGAGAGAGAGGCCTTGTAGGCCTAGTTTGCACCCAAAACAGTGATATATAATGATTTTTATTTTCCTCTTGTTATGGCCGTAGGCAGGCCTTCTTGAACCTCACACGTGTGGCTGTAGCTCACCTAGAAACTATCTTCTTACCCTCATTGTTCTATCTACTTATCACACTGTCCTTATAACCCTTTTCCTTAGCTTGTCCTTGTCTTACTTATTGCTCTTCTGCTTGCGGATTTCAGAGCTTGGTTGTCCATTGTATGAGGAGTGGAAAACCTCTATAAATATAGGTTTGTCCCTCCTCTTTAGTCCAACTTGATTGTCCTCTAGGCCGACATGACTGTTACACTAAAATTCATCTTTTATCCATCGTTTTGCTGCTTGGAGACTTCATTGATGCTAGGAGAGGATTTGACTTATCTTGGAGGTGTTCCCATGACCTTGTACATTGACATACATGATGTAACATGCCCTCAAAGGGTCTTATCATAATTTCATTTTGACTTTGAATCTCTAGAAGCACTTCAAAATGTGCTTGACCTATTTTCAATGAGCAAGAAACTCATTGAAAAATAATATCAAAATAGTTTCTCTTTTCTTGAATAAGTACAAATATCAAAATTATATTTGTGAAGACCTAGCCTAGTTACATTTCCTTCAACACTCCCTCTTAACTAGGGAGATATTCATACAATCTTACAAGGTGTTTGACAATTTGCAATTTCACATAAGAGAAACCCGATTAGCAATCCATCCGTAATAATATCATATCCATTAGCTTTGTCATAGTGCAATGCCTTGACTAACAAATCCATCTCTTTACGAGACCATGAGCTACAATGTTCGCGAGACCAATGATTTATAGACACCTTCATCATTGTCTCTCAAGGTACATACCCACCCGGGTGTTCTCCGAGTATGACCTTCTAGGACTATTCTTATCTTGGGTTCCCAGCCCTCAAAGAATATCGGTCCTCTTGACTACTCTTTTCTTGAATTCCCTACACATCCTCAAAGAGTATCATATGCCAGATGATTATCTAATCCTCCCATTATTTCTTCCCAAGTGAAGACAAGAATGTTGTGTCTATCTTGTATGTAAATTTCCCTTCATGGCCTTCATCTAGACTTACGGTTGTTAGTCCTGGTCTAGTGCATGGCCCATGAAATGGAAAACACAATTGTCACTCCTTTGTAATCAGGGGTGACCCAAAAACTCCCTCTTGATCAAGGACCTGTTAGAGCTACCTCTTAACTGGAGACTCTTTCCTTCATCAACAAATTCTTCTTTGTGGGTCCTTCAGCTGCTTGATCTCCTTTCTTTCTTGATGTCATGAAGTATTTGTTCGAACTTCTTCTAGGTAGGGAACCATCCATCGATCACTTTCCTTCTTGGTTTGTCATGTCATTGCTTCGTGGAAAGTGACTATCAGGTTTTCTTGTCATCTTGGCTACTCCTTTTTCATCTTGTCCATGCTTCAGAATACTCTTCTCATGGATGCTTCATAGTACTTGCTAGGTTACATGCTTTGACCTAGTAGCCCATCATGACTTCATCTTGATATTGCTTCAACATTTCTTTTTCTTTTGTTGGATGGCTTCTTCATCATGACATCTCTGTAGAGTAGAATCAGTTATCTACACCTTTTGTATCTCTAAGGCCTTCATAGGTGTCAAGGGTCTTTTCTTTATCAACATTGTCTTGCCTTCTTTCGGGAGAAATCTTCAAGGCCTTTGTCAGATAGTGATTCTCAGTGATCATGGTGTTCTTCACATGCTTGATATCTTTTCTTCATTTGCTTCTCCTCACATAGATAGGTCAACATCTAATGCTTCTTGTGAGAGCAATCCTTTATTGCTTACTTTCTATACTTTTCAGCATTTCTTCTCGTTTCTTAGTCACCAACCTTATGCTCCTTATGTGAGCATATTATTTTGTTGACCTTCATCGCATTGTAGTGCATGCCTTCGAGCATGTCCTTGGTGAAAGAGATTCTTTCATGCTTGATCATGTTATAGAACTATACCCATGACTCAATAATATACAAATGATAACATGACTTAAACTTTGATGCATACATACCTCATCTTGATTCTCCTTTGATCATCCTTGCTTCATTTGATTGACCTTGGTGTGGCCCTTCTTGCTTCATCTTAGCTTCCCTGCATATCATCCCTTTTCTTGAATCCCATGAATGGGATTCCCAATGAGACATCTGCCTTGGTTCATGAACCTTCTTTTGAAGATTCCATCATAGGATCTTAAAGATCCTTGCCTTGCAAATGTTTCCTTTCTTTTGATGAAGTAGGTCTTCTAAGATTCTTATCATGATCAATTTTCTTTCATCATGTATGAGGTCCTATACTAGGTATGCTTCTTCTATATGAATATCTTGAGCTATATCTACCATGCTCCTACATTCTAGAAGATATTTCTACTTATTCATTTTGGTTCTTATCACAAATGCTACATCTACATGAGTTTCTAGAACTCTATGGACATTATGCTGCTAGATTCTAGAGGGTGATTCTATCCATGCAATTTAATTTATTCCTACATGCTCTTATTCTACTCAAAACTTTGAAAGAAGTCTAGAAGTAAAGAGTTTAACCTAGTAGAGGGTGATTCTAGCCATGCAATTTAATTTATTCCTACATGCTCCTATTCTACTCAAAACTTTGAAAGAAGTCTAGAAGTAAAGAGTTTGACCTAGTCATATTAGAGATCTGGAGGATCTTCCTTCTTTTGCTTCTTTCCTTCTTCTTTCATCTCTTGAGTTATGTGAGCTTCTTCCCTCTTCCTTTTGTTATTGTTGTCCTCTTTAAGCTTAGGACAATTCCTTTTGTAATGTCCCTATTCTTGGCATCCAAAACATTAGATCTTGGACATGTCTTTGTTTTTTTTTCTTCGTGGACCAAACTTGTCAAATTTACCCTTTATTTTGGCCATGGTAGCAAATGCTTGCTCCTTTGATCCCACCTTTTCCTTTTCCTTAAGTATGGTTTCCTTTGTTCTGCATAGAGATCACATTTAACTGAGAGTGGTTGCTTCCTTATTGACATATATGCTTGATGTGAAGTTTCCCCACTCCTCAGGTAGAGCATTGAGTAAGACATTTGTCATTTCTTTGCCAGACATGACTTCCACAAGCTCTTGAATTTGATCTCATTTCAGATATTTTCATGAAGTAGGGATTTATTCCTTCCTTTGTTATCTTCATCTTGTACAATTCATTCATCAGAGATATTACTTCTCTAATTGTGGATACCGAGAATAACTCTGCTAGCTTATCATAAATTTCTTTGGATGTCTCAAACTTGGAGACATAAGGAATGAGAGAGTCTTTGATTGATTCTATTAGAATCCTTTGAGCTCTTGCCTCATCCTTATTTTACTTGGCTAAGGCTCGAGTCTGCTCCTTAGAAGGGATAACAATATTCCCTTTGACATGCTCTAGGAGTTCATTCTCCTTGGGTAGTAGATCACTCCTCTTCTTCCATGCAAGAAAGTTATTGGTACCTACCAATTTATTGATTTCCCTGCAAAAAGACATTGATGTATATTCAGAAGGGGACATGTACTTACTTGATAGATTTTGATATGTAATGGAATTTCTTCCTCGAAGGCTTGGTGGCTTGTCTTCCCTAGATCTTGATGCTATTCAAGTTGCCTTCTTCAAGTGGACTTGCTTGATAATGAGATTTTCTTGATGACTTGTAGCTTGATGTAGGTCCTGCTACAATATGCTTTTCTTTGTAGTTGCCTTTGTGTAAGGCTCTTCTTCTAGCTTTGTAGACCTCCTTAGTGAATGATGGATTATAGACCCTTCTTTTCCTTGGAGTGATTGAGAATTCTAGGCTTAATGCTTCAACTTTGTAAATGCTTCTTCTTGATGAGTGTTCTTGAGTTTCCCTTTCCTTGATGTGTCACCTTAGCTCTGATACCATGTTGAAGAATCTAGGGAAAAATAGTGTTGTGATGATTCTTCGTTACTTGATAACAATTTGTGAAGTATTTTTACTTTTCTTGTTAACTTATACTTCCTCTTTTTGTTATTATTTCTTATGTGTGTACTTCATCAAACTACTACCAAAAAAAATAACAAGAACACAAAGTTTGGCTCTCTGCTAGGGACAAAACCTCTCCACTCTTGAAATGAAAACCCTTTGTAAGTTTTTTCTTATTGAAGCTTATTATTTGAACAACTGCCAAACCCTAGACCCTTGACTAGGATATCCTCCAAGCATAAGTCAAATCCTTCCTCTTTCTGCACTATAATTTCTAGCACATGATCCTCTGTGTTTCGGCACCTTTTCTCTTTAGAACTTCGTCCTTCTTCTGTTGCTTATTTGAGTTAGGAAACCCTAAAAAATTAGGGATTTTTTGCTTTGTTATAGAGATAACCTTATTTTATTTTCTTTTGATTCTTTGTAGACCTAGATGCACATCCAAATGAGGCTTCTCCTATTGCTGTCTACAACTGCTGTCAAACCCACAAAGTTTTTCTTGCTACATGTGTGGACAGAACCCTAAAACAATCTTCTTTTTCCCTGCTTTCTTTTCCTTCCTTCTTCGCTAGAGAGAGGCCTTGTAGGCCTAGTTTGCACCCAAAACAATGATATATAATGATATTTATTTTCTTGTTGCTATGGCCATAGGTAGGCCTTCCTGAACCTTGCATGTGTAGTTGTAGCTCACCTAGAAATTGTCTTCTTACCCTTGTTGTTCTATCTCCTTATCACGTTGTCCTTGTAACCCTTTTCCTTGGCTTGTCATTGTCTTACTTCATCCTCTTCTTCTTACAGATTTTAGAGCTTGGTTGTGCATTGTATGAGGAGTGCAAATCCTCTACAAATAGAGGTTTTCCCCTCCTCTTTAGGCCGAATTGATTGTCCTCTAGGCCGACATGACAATTACACTAAAATTCATCTTTTATCCATCATTTTGCTACTTGGAGACTCCGTTGATGCTAAGAGAGGATTTGATTATCTTGGAGGTGTTCCCATGACCTTGTACATTGACATACATGATGTAACATGCCCTCAAAGGGTCCTATCATAATTACATTTTGACTTTGACTCTCTAGAAGCACTTCAAAATGTGCTTGACCTATTTTAAATGAGCAAGAAACTCATCGACAATTAATATCAAAATAGTTTCTCTTTTCTTGAATAAGTACAAATATCAAAATTATATTTATGAAGACCTAGCCTAGTTACATTTCCTTCAACATGTTTTGCTTCAATCTTCTCTTCTATGTAGGTGCCTTTATATAAGGCTCTTCTTCTAGCTTTGTACACTTCCTTGATGAATGATGGATCGTAGACCCTTCTTGTCCTTGAAGTGATTGAGACTTCTAGGATTGATGCTTCAACCTTGTAGATGCTTCCCCTTTATGAGTGTTCTTGAGTTTCCCTTTCCTTGATGTGTCACCTAACGCTTTAATACCATGTTGAAGAATCTAGGGCAAAGTAATGTAGTGTGATTCTTGGTTACTTGATAACAATTTGTGGAGTCTTTTTACTTTTATTGTTAGCTTATGCTTCTTCTTCTTCTTATTAGTGCATATGTGTGTACTTCATCAAACTGCCACCAAAACAAAATAACAAGAACACAAAGTTTGGCTCTCTGCCAGGGACAAAACCTCTCCACTCTTTGAGAGGAAAACCCTTGGTAAGGTTTCTCTTATTGAAGCTTCTTATTTGAACAACTGCCAAACCCCCCACCCTTGACTAGGATATCCTCCAAGTATAAGTAAAATCCTATCTTTTTCTGCACTATCACTTCTGACACATCTTCAGGCACTTCTTCCGACACTTTGTCTTCCAGCACTTCGTCTTCCAATTAGAGTCCTTTTTACTTTATAGTGATGGGCTCCTTCACTAGGCTTGTGAGTTCTTGGAGGCTTGATCTCTCACCCAAACAAAGAACTGTTAGTTGTTGTCATACCCTTACTGCACTTCGTACATGTGATTGTTTCTAGCCCTAGAAACAGTCCTCTCCTTCCTTGGCTTTCTCTATTCTTCCTTCATTTGTGAGGATCTCTCCTTCACTTTAGAGGGAGGCCTTGTAGACCTGAAATTCCAACCCAAACAGTGATGATACTTGAACTATTCTTTTCTGCTGCTATGGCCACAGTCAAACCTTCCTTGACCTCGAATGTGTGACTGTAGTTACTTCATAAATGTCCTCCTTTACTTTGTTGTTCTGTCTTCTTATTATGTTGTCCTTGTATCCCTCTTCCTTGTCTTTCCTTCGTCATGTCCAACCCTCTTCTTGTGGGCAGATTTCAGAGTGAGTTCCTTGTGCTTTTAAGGAGTGGATAACCTCTATAAGTAGAGGTATGTCCCTCCTCTTCAAGCCAACATGACTTTCCATTAGTCCAACTTACAATTTGCACTATAATTCAATTTTTATTCATCGTTTTGCTTCGTGGAGACTTCATTGATGCTAGGAGAGGATTTGACTATGCTTGGAGGTGTTCCCATGACCTTGTATGATGAAATACATGATGTAACATGCCATCAAAGGGTCTTATCATAATTACATTTTAACTTTGACTTTCTAGAAGCACTTTAAAAATGTTCTTGACCTATTTTCAATGACCAAGAAGCTCATTGAAACATATTACAAAAATAATTTATCTTTTCTTGAATAAATACAAATATCAAAATTACATTTATGAAGACCTAGTCTAGTTACATTTCCTTAAATAGCTACAATATTTGTAGGTCGAGAGTAAGCTACAGTAAACTAGGCATTACAAGTGGATGGGGTTTTTACAACAATGTCATTTAGTGATCAAGTATAAGAAGGGAAACAAAAACAAGTTGGCTAATATGCTTTCAAGGCCACCCACATCAAATATCATAGCTTTGGGAACTTTGATGCATGTGGAGTGATTCAACCATGATACATACTGAGAGGCATATTCATAAGACAAGGACTTCAAGGAGGTGTTTCAATAGTTGCAAAGCTAGAGTCATGTGCACAATGGTGGAAACACAATTGAGTACCATCTCCAAGATGGGTTACTCTATAGGTTGGATAAGTTATGTGTTCTTAAAAGTGAGCGATTACTGTTGATTAGCAAGACTCACACCTTCAAGGTTGCAGGGCACTTTAGTGTAGGGAAGACAATGCTTAACTTCTAGAGGTGTGAGTATTGGCCCAAAATGTATGAACATGTAGTTAGGTTCATAAGAAGATGCATGCTTTGTTGTACCAGCAAGCCTAGTAACATGAAACAAGGTCTATATCATAACTTACCTATACCTACTCGATTTTTAGAAAAAATTTCCATGGACTTTGTGAGAGGTTTTCCAACAACTAGGAAGGGACAAGACTACCTGCATGTATTGGACAGGTTCAACAAGATGTGTGTTTATATGTCTTCTGAAACTTGGTGGTGAATGTAGAGAATCTGAAACTTGTTAAGAATTAACATGAGCAAAACAAGACAAGTGAGTTGGAAAAAAAGGCCTAAAGCACCTTTGTTCTATTATATTGATCTCAATGTCTCAATTCATAATACACCAATGACCATTCTAGATCTTCTAGATCTAGATCTAGATCACATAGACAACTCATGAATGGGACATCATGACACCTTATGAAGATAATGATTACAACTCATGGTATTATACTTTGTGATTGTCTAGGGACTCACGGTATACCCCAATCACAAGTTTGAATAATTGTAAGACACATGTACCAATAACATTTGTCATCTTCAATCTGAAACTATTGAATTGAGCTTCATGTTGGAAATACTGAGAGGGGGGGTGAATCAGTATTTCTTTTTAATTTTTATTCTTACCAGTCAAAACATTTATAATTGGAACACAAAAGTAGATAACATAAGTAAATGCTTTTATTAATGTAATCTTTGCAATAAATCAAGTACAATATATATATATATATATATATATATATATATATATATATATATATATATATATATATATATATATATATATATATATATATATATATATGGCTTCAATCTGTTGCCAAGCACCAACTTGGACTCTTTGTGAGGCTTCAAACTCTAGAGCACCAACTCTGTCTTGTCAAGGCACCAACCTTGAATTTAGGAGCACCAACTCCCAAGACATCAATCCTTTCTGTTTTGAGGCACCAACCTCAAGGGCTCCAACCCTCTGCTGTAACTGTCTAGATCTGTTTGGTTGTAATTCTTTACTCCCAACCCTGCTAGACCTATGACTTACTTTTGTCCTCTTGTTCCTTCCACTTCTGCCAGAACTTTGGCTCCATTTTTTTCTTACAGTTCACCAACACCTCAAACTTTCCCTTGTTCTCTGTTGTATATGCCTGATACTCCTGACCTTTGGCTTCCGCTCGTTTCCTCTTTGCTCACTTGATCTTCTGGCTTCCTCTGCACTCACTCTTCAGCTTCCTTTGTCTCTTTGGATTCATCAAATTCTTACAGGACATGTTAATGCGTAAGAGAGGCCGTATTATAATAATATTGCATATTAAAGAAATGTTGGAAATAATACTGAGAGGGGGGGGTGAATCAGTATTATTAATTTCTTTTCAATAAACCATCCAGATTTATGCTTTAAATTATTCTTCTGAAATTGATAATTAACTTGTATGTTAGTACCATAAATGATGAACAAGAACAGTTAAAAACAGATTGTCACACAACAGAACACCAGATATAAGGTGGAAACCCAATGTGGGTGAAAACCACCTGCGGCAATATGTCTTTATCTTCTTTCAAATAGAATTTCTTTTACAAAGAATTTGTACTGGTGCAGTCCTTTACCAGTACGCAGGCTGCAACCTGCAGAGAGCTACAACCCTGTCTCGTTTTCCAGTCTCTCTTGGAAGGGAGCTACAACCCCCTACTTCGTTCAAGGACCACGTTTCATTAATTTTCAGACTAGATCCAAGAAGATCAAATGGTCATCAAGTATAAACAAATCTTCAGAATTACCCAAGCATCAGATCAATATATATTTTCTTTATACAACAGATCTTTCAAAATCACCCAAGCGCCAACCCAAGTACTAGACCAAAATATAAAAAAATATTCGATCTGGTCACCCATTAAAACAGAGGTTGTTTATGCCAAAATTAGAACACAATGCAGAGGATATACATATACCAGTGCACCCGGAGGCTAGACACAAGACAAACCCAATATGCGCACCCAGAACCCTTTAGTGAACAACAGAGGAGGCTATATCAGAGTTAAAGAATGACTGCTACTTAAAGGAAACCCTACGGTTGGCTGCTCTTATGCTACTTACTGAACTGCAATACACCCGAAGCAATGCGATTTCTCTCGAAGAAATGTCTGAACTTCAAGCCTGCAATCCTTTGCTCTGTTCTGCGCGCATTCTCCTTGATTTAGGTTCAGTAATTTCTCCTTAACCGATCACAAGAATGCCAATCAATTCTCCCTTAAGATCTTCAATTCATAATCGATGCCTTGCCAAAGGATCTCTTTTCTTCTTATATAGTCATGCTTTTGATAAAACCATGAGTCGAAACCAGAGGATCCGAAATCCTGAGGCTCGCTTGCTTTGATCGATGATAGCGGGAAAATGAAAAACAAGTCCAAACAACAAAAGGTGGACTTTAAACATTATGCACCCATAACAATAATATATCGGGTCCGCTCCTTATCGCTGTATAACATCGTCTATTTTCCGATGGCCGATCCGATGGATCGGATGCGATATGGCCATTAACCATGCTTTATAAATATATCGGGTTCGTTCCTTATCGCTGTATAACATTGTCTATTTGCCGATGGCCCGATCGGATGCGACATGACCCATTAACCAGCCTATATATATATATATATATATATATATATATATATATATATATATATATATATATATATATATATATATATATCGGGTCCGCTCCTCATCGCTAACAATGCATGCCTGTGTCATGACCTATTCTCAACTTCTGATCCAATGGATCGGATGCGACATGCCCATTAACCCTCCTTTTTATATATATCGGGTCCGCTCTTTTCATTGCTATCGGCGATGGATGCGATATATTATAAAGTCCCTTTAAAGTTCCCATCGGGTCCGCCACTTCTTATCGCAATCGGAGGATTGGGGTGGACGGCCCTATATACATTGCGACATACTGTGGATGCGATATTGTTATAAACCAGTTTTAACTCCGCCATCGGGTCCGCGGAGTTATCGCAATCGGAGGATTTGAGGTGGGCGACCCTATATACCTTGCGATATACAGCGGATGCGATATTATTATAAACCATATTTGAAATGCCATCGGGTCCATTGCAATCGGGTCAATAAGCCATCGGGTTACTTAGCCGAAACCCCGATGCTGATATGCCGAAACACATATATTAATACTCATGTAACTAGGATATATCCGCCGAAAGGGGAAAATGCATACATCCTATTGCTTATTGAATAAAGCATATGTATATGGGTTTTACGCACCCAAACCACTCCCGATAATATTAATGCATGCATATATGGGTTTTAATAAGCCCGATACCTCCCGATAAGCATATATATGATAATGAGCCTCTATTGCTCCGATAAGCTCCCAATGGCTCAATGGTTCCGATAACTGCTTCTTTGTGATATAAACATATGTAAATGGCCCCTCTTCTCTCCTCTTAGCTCCTCTTGGCTCTTCTTGTCCCCATCAAGATGTATATAAGAGAGATGTCCGTCTGTGAGAGGGTTGCCATCAAGTTCAACACATGTCCATAATGCCATAATGCCAACAATCTCCCCCTTTGGACTTGATGGCAACAACACCGACCAAAGCACTCTCCCCCTTTGACATCAAGGGCAAAGGGCGGATATCTGCTTCTCCTGACTATTTCTCCCCCTGAGAGCTTGCTCCTCCTGATTTCTCCCCCAGAGAACCTGTTCCGCCTAATTATGAATCAGATTCTGAAAGTGACATCAACTTTAGAGTTTTTTGGCAACCATTTCATTCCACAGCAGTTTGCGACACCATGTTCTTTATGGCAGAAAGTTGAGTTATTCTGGCTACGTATAATACAAAGACCCCCTGTTTTTCCCTTCAGCTGGTGCCGTTAATTGAACTTGACACCTTTATTGCCATGGATATTGAGACAATCAAGAACTTACCGAGGCCCGCCGACCGCCCTGTTCACTCCTACTGAAATCAAATATGGTGCACGCCTTATTTACAGTTCATCTACCAACATATTACTCCTTCTGTAATACTATAATGCCAACAATGAATTATGCTCCCCCTGAACCTTGTACGCGTATACCCCATAAGAACCTTGCGTACAAGCACCAATCTGAGAATTAACAACAGGATGATGCATCGACAACCCCCAGCTTTTTCCTGAGGTATTCAAAAGTCTCCTTGGGCAATGGTTTGGTAAATATATCAGCCACTTGTTCCTTAGAAGAAACATATTCCAACTTGACCTTTTGTTCAAGCACTTGTTCCCTGAGAAAATGATACTTGATCGGTATGTGCTTGGTTTTTGAATGCATGACTGGGTTCTTTGAAATGCTGATTGCACTTGTATTATCACATAAGATGGAGATAGGTGGAGTACAAGTGATTTGAAAATCCTGCAAGGTCTACATCATCCAAAGAAGTTGAGTGCAACAAGATGCAGCAGCCACATATTCTGCTTCAGCTGTAGATAAGGCAATTGAACTCTGTTTCTTGCTGAACCATGATACTAATCTAGAACCCATAAAGAAAGCACCACCACTTGTGCTTTTCCTGTCATCCACACTTTCGGCCCAATCTGCATCTGTGTAAGCATGGAGTGTGAGATCTGTGTTTCTAGGATACCATAAGCCATAGTTTTGAGTACCTTGAAGATATTTGAAGATTCTCTTAACTGCTTGAAGATGAGTTTCCTTAGGATTGGTCTGAAATCTTCCAACTATTCCCACTGCATGCATGATGTCTGGTCGGGTACCTATCAAATAAAGTAGACTTCCAATCATAGATCTGTAGGTTGGTTGATGAATTGCTGCTGATTCATCATTCGCACTAAGACTGCATCCTGTAACCATGGGGGTACATACTGGTTTTGAATCTTCCATGCCATACTTCTTCAAAATCTGCTTGAGGTACTTGGTTTGAGATAAGAAGATACCATCTTCATTTTGTTGGATTTGCAATCCAAGAAAGTATGTCAGTTCTCCTAGTAGGGACATTTCGAATTCTTTCTGCATTACCAAGGAAAAGCTTTGACTCATAGCTTCTTCATTGCTGCCAAAGATAATATCATCTACATACACAACAAGTATTAGCAACTTGTCATTTTCAATTTTTATATAAAGATTGCTATCTGCTGATCCTTTTGAAAAACCTTGTTGATGAAGATATTTGTCCAAACGGTAGTACCAAGCCCTTGGAGCCTGTTTAAGGCCATAGAGAGCCTTTTTCAATCTGCATACAAGATTTGGATCATTCCCAAGAATGAAACCATCTGGCTGCTCAATGTATACTTCTTCTTCTAAATCTCCATTCAGAAAAGCTGATTTCACATCCATTTGAAATACTTTGAACTTTTGAAAGCTTGAGAGAGCAAGGAACATTCGGATGACCTCAAGTCTTGCAACAGGAGCAAAAGTTTCTTCAAAATCTATTCCTTCTTGTTGGGCATACCCTTTACACACCAGTCTTGCCTTGTTTCTAATTACCTCCCCATTTTCGTTCAACTTATTTTTGAAAATCCATTTTGTTCCTATGACATTCTTATCCTTTGGTCTAGGAACCAACTCCCAAGTGTTGTTCTTTTCGATCTGTTCAAGTTCTTCATCCATTGCCTTGACCCAAAATTCATCCTTGCATGCCTCTCTTACATTTTTTGGTTCAGTGGAGGAGAGTAATGCCAAATGGCTTGAAGCTTCTGCAGTTGATCTTCTTGTTTGTACGCCTGCCTCTTTTTGTCCCAAAATTTGAGATTCTAGATGATTCTTCTGTACATACCTGGATGGAGTCTTCTCTTCTATCATTATCTGTTCTTCGGGTGCTTGAGGTTCTTTTTCTTCATCATTGGTCTGATTTGGAGGGTAGTCTTCATCTTCTTCGATATTTTCATACCTTACTTGCCTAGGAATGTATCTCTTTTAATCAACCACTACATCAATGCTGTCAACAATTCTTCCAAGTCTCTTATTGTAACACTTATATGCTTTGTTGTGAGGAGAATAACCAAGGAGAATGTCTTCGTCTGCTCTAGGCTCAATTTTTCCAAGATGTTCATCAATATTCTTAATATAGCATTTGCTCCCAAAAATTTTGAAGTGCTTTACGGAAGGAGTCTCACCATACGAGAGCTCATGCGGAGTTTGAGTGCTGTTCACTCGGACATTTGTTTTGTTGAGAATAACAACCGCAGCAAATGCAGCTTCACCCTAGAAGGTTGTGGGGGTTCCAGACTCATCAAGCATAGCACGAGCCATTTGTTGGATTGTTCTGTTCATCCTTTCCACAACTCCATTCTGCTAAGGAGTCCTAGCTGTAGAGAATTCCCTTCTTATTCCATGTTCTTCACAAAAATCAAAAAATTCATTTGAGGTAAATTCCCCACCTCTTTTAGACCTGAGGCACTTAATTTTGTAATCTAATTCATTTTCAACCAAGGCTTTGAAAGACTTGAACTTTTCGAATGCTTCGTCTTTGTGCTTCATAAGTCCTAACCAAACCATCCTAGAGAAGTCATCAATGAATAATATAAAATATTCTTCTCCTCGAGGTGACCTTGTCCTAAATGGACCACATACATCTGTATGTACCAGCTCAAGAGGCCTGCTAGCTGATCCTTCCTTTTCAGGGAAGTTAGTTCTGGTTTGCTTACCAAACTGACATGATTTGCATATTATGTTGTCTGGAATTTTGATGTCTGGAAGACCACGGACTGCCTAGTATTTGCATGCTTTCCTTATTTGTGAAAAGCTTAGGTGCCCCAACCTCCGGTGCCATAACCAATGTTCATCGTCCTTGCTCAAATAGCATTGTTGTTGTCCTTCTTCAAATATGTATAAATTATTTGGAGTTCTTCTGCCTTTGATCACTGTTTTTCCTGTATCGAGATCACGAACACTACATCCATTTGATCGAAATATTACCTCCGTTCCTTGATTGCACATTTGACTGACACTCAGCAGATTATGCTTCAAGCCATCAACATACAAAACATTTCCAACCTTGACCTTTTCTTTCAACTGAGCAGTGCCTTTTCCTTTTATGGCCGCAGGAGTATCATTTCCAAAAGAAACCTTCTTTCCCTTCTCTAGAGTAGTATATGATTCAAGTTTTTCTTTATCACCTGTCATATGCTTTGAACATCCGCTATCAATAAACCATAAATTTTCCTGTCCTTCTGCATAAAAAGCTATTCCACATCTTTCTGGTTGTGGTTCCTTCATTCTCCATGTTCTGGCATTCGGGCTTTGTTCCTTCTGAGTTGTCTTCCGAAACCTGCTCCTGCATTCAGATTCTTCGTGACCGAAGTTATTACAAATAGAACATTCAATTTCACTTTCAAGGGCGGAAAAATTGTTATAGGTCCTTTTCTTGATTCCAGACATACTTCTTTGTTTTTGAGCTTCTCTAGTCATGATTGTCTTATAGGCAACACATTGAGCTGCTTTGTGACCAAAGTTATGGCAAGAGAAACATTTGAAGAAACTTCTGCGATTATCAAATCTGTCATCCAACCGATTGTAGTTTCTACCAACATCCATTCTTGAGGCAAATTGGGAAGATTTTACCTATGGCTGGTTGTAGCTTCTGTTTGTAGCTTGCCTCCGATTTTCTTGATAGTTTTTGTTCGTTCTTGAGATAAACTGTCCCTGATTTACTTGATGATTTCTATTAGGCCTTTGCTCGCTCCTTCTTGCTGCATCAAGATAACTTTTGGAGGTGGATGCTTGAGATGCTTCTCCATTATATCCCAGACCTGTCTTGATTAATGGAGAACGTTGCACATTGATGATCTCATCCAGAGTTTCAGATCCTTTAACAAATTTAAGATTAAGAACTTTTGTCTTCTCAATCTCTTTTCTAAGACCAACAATTTCACATTCCAATTTTTCAAGATGTTTTTCTCTTTTAGCTAGTTGACATTGCAGAGATTCAATAATCACATTTTTCTCTTCTAAGAAAAATTTGAGATTAGACATTTCTTCATAAAAACCTTCTTCATCTATAGCATCCATGTAGTCATCATCCTCAAAATCCATTAAGAGTTTATAGTCATTACCTCGTTCATCTTCGTCACTATTTGAGAGTCCATCACTATCTTCATGAGTGTAATAGCTTTTCCTGTTAGCATTCTGTTTCTTGTTCCATCTAACAGGTTCCTTTCCCTTGTCATTCTTTTCTTTATGAGGACATTTGGCAGCATAGTGACCCACTCTTCCACATGCAAAGCATTTGAAAGGTAACTTACCTCGGAATCGTCCAGCACCCCGTTGGAGATTTTTGACAAAATTTGATTCTTCTTCTTCTTCTGACACGTGTCCTGATTCATAGTATTCTCCTTTGCCTGAAGCCTTGAAGGCAACTTCTCTCCTGTCTGATGGACCTCCTTTCCTCATTTCATAAGCAGTAAGAATTCCGTGCAGCTGTGACATTTTAAGACTTTGTAGATTCTCCTTTTCTTCTATTGCAGAAACTTTAGATTCAAACCTAGGTGACAAAGATCTTAGAACTTTTTCAACCACAACAGCCTCTTTTATTTCTTCACCCATGTTTTTCATACAATTAACAATCTCATCTACATGAAGAAAATAGTTAGCTACACTTTCATCATTATACATCTTGATATTTTCATACTGAATCCTGAGGGTTTGAAGTTTTGCTCGTTTTACCTGATCATCTCCTTCATAGCTTAGGACAATCTTGTCCCATATTTCTTTTGTTGATTTTAACTGCATAACTTTCACGAATTCTGATTGAGATAGACATCCTAGAAGAGTATTGACCGCCTTTGTATTTGTTTCATATTTCTTCTTCTCAGCTGGATCTATAGGAGTAGCTGATGGAAAAGTATACCCTGTTTCTATGATGTCCCAGACTTCTGTACCCAGAGATTGAAGATAGGCAGTAACTCTTACCTTCCAATATACGAAGTTTGTCCCATCAAAAATTGGTGGCCTGATTGATGCTTCCCTCTCGTAGTTGCTCATGATGAACGATCTCCTTCAAGCGATCAAGCTTCTTCAGAAGGACCTGCTCTGATACCAATTGTTGGAAATAATACTAAGAGGGGGGAGGGTGAATCAGTATTATTAATTTCTTTTCAATAAACCATCCAGATTTATGCTTTAAATTATTCTTCCGAAATTGATAATTAACTTGTATGTCAGTACCATAAAATGATGAACAAGAACAGTTAAAAACAGATTGTCACACAACGGAACACCAGATATAAGGTGGAAACCCAATGTGGGTGAAAACCACCTGCTGCAATATGTATTTATCTTCTTTCAAATAAAATTTCTTTTACAAAGAATTTGTACTGGTGCAGTCCTTTACCAGTACGCAGGCTGCAACCTGCAGAGAGCTACAACCTTGTCTCGTTTTCCAGTCTCTCCTGGAAGGGAGCTACAACCCCCTACTTCGTTGAAGGACCATGTTTCATTAATTTTCAGACTGGATCCAAGAAGATCAAATGGTCATCAAGTATAAACAAATCTTCAGAATTACCCAAGCATCAAATCAATATATATTTTCTTTATACAGCAGATCTTTCAAAATCACCCAAGCGCCAACCCAAGCACTAGATCAAAATATAAATAAATATTCGATCTGGTCACCCATTAAAACAGAGGTTGTTTATGCCGAAATCAGAACACAATGCAGAGGATATACATATAACAGTGCACTCGGAGGCTAGACACAAGACAAACCCAATATGCGCACCCAGAACCCTTTAGCGAACAGCAGAGGAGGCTATATCAGAGTTAAAGAATGACTGCTGCTTAAAGGAAATCCTGCGGTTGGCTGCTCTTATGCTACTTACTGAACTACAATACACCCGAAGAAATGCGATTTCTCTCGAAGAAATGTCTAAACTTCAAGCTTGCAATCCTTTGCTCTGTTCTGCGCGCATTCTCCTTGATTTAGATTTAGTAATTGCTCCTTAACCGATCACAAGAATGCCAATCAATTCTCCCTTAAGATCTTCAATTCATAATCCATCCCTTGCCAAAGGATCTCTTTTCTTCTTATATAGTCATGCTTTTGATAAAAACATGAGTCGAAACCAGAGGATCCGAAATCCTGAGGCTCGCTTGCTTTGACCGATGATAGCGGGAAAACGGAAAACAAGTCCAAACAAAAAAAGGCGGACTTTAAACATTATGCACCCATAACAATAATATATCGGGTCCGCTCCTTATCACTGTATAACATCGTCTATTTGCCGATGGATGATCCGATGGATCGGATGCGATATGGCCATTAACCATGCTTTATAAATATATCAGGTCCGCTCCTTATCGCTGTATAACATTGTCTATTTGCCGATGGCCGATCCGATAGATCGGATGCGACATGCCCCATTAACCAGCCTATATATATATATATATATATATATATATATATCGGGTCCACTCCTCATCGCTAACAACGCATGCCCGTGTCATGGCTTATTCCCGACTTCCGATCTGATGGATCGAATGCGACATGCCCATTAACCCTCCTTTTTATATATATCGGGTCCGCTCTTTTCATTGCTATCGGTGGTTTGCGATGGATGCGATATATTATAAAGTCCCTTTAAAGTTCCCATTGGGTCCACCACTTCTTATCGCAATTGGAGGATTGGGGTGGACGGCCCTATATACATTGCGACATACTGTGGATGTGATATTGTTATAAACTAGTTTTAACTCCGCCATCGGGTCCGTGGAGTTATCGCAATCAGAGGATTTGAGGTGGGCGACCCTATATACCTTGCGATATACAGCGGATGCGATATTATTATAAACCATATTTGAAATGCCATCGGGTCCATTGCAATCGGGTCAATAAGCCATCGGGTTACTTAGCCGAAACCTCGATGCCGATATGCCGAAACACATATATTAATACTCATGTAACTGGGATATATCCGCCGAAAGGGGAAAATGCATACATCCTATTGCTTATTGAATAAAGCATATGTATATGGGTTTTACGCACCCAAACCACTCTCGATAATATTAATGCATGCATATATGGGTTTTTCTTAATAAGCCCGATACCTCCTGATAAGAATATGTATGATAATGAGCCTCTATTGCTCCGATAAGCTTCCAATGGCTCAATGGTTCCGATAACTACTTCTTTGTGATATAAACATATGTAAATGGCCCCTCTTCTCTCCTCTTAGCTCTTCTTGTCCCCATCAAGATGTATATAAGAGAGATGTCCGTCTATGAGAGGGTTGCCATCAAGTTCAATCACATTTCCATAATGTCGTAATGCCAACAAGAAATAACTATATCGCAATCGCAGCTTTCGTAGCCGCAACTCTTTGTCTTCACGATATAACATTGCCGATGCCCCTTAACATCCTTTGTCCTCCTGTAACAATATCATAGATTAACATAGTTATAAATATATAATGGGTGGTCCCACATGCCATGTCACAATCTCAATCACAATCGCAGCTTTGAGGAGGTATTTTATAAGCCATGTCTATAACATCACCGATGGCCGATTACCGATTGCCCCTATTGGATGCGATATGATTATAAACTATTGTTAATAACTCCGTGGGGTCCACATCCTTATCACAATCACCGTTTGACATTCCTTTGTACGTTGCGATTACCGCAGATGCGACATTTGATTAAGCCATTCTATAATGGTGTAGTCGGGTTCGTAATTATATCGCAATCGGCGGATTTCAATGTGGCAAAACTTTAACAAGGCTTGCGATATTGCGACGGACGCGATATTATATTACATCATATTGTAATGATCCCGTGGGTATATATATATATATATATATATATATATATATATATATATATCATATATATATATCACAATCGCATATTTTATCATGACACGACTTTACACTCTTGCGGTATTCCTTAACGATCCTCCCCCATTGATCTTCTCTCTAGATCTAATGGTCCCGACTTAACCTAATAAACCCAAAACCGTCCATTAATTCTTTGCCGTCTATCAACCTACGCTAGATCCAACAACCTACATGCATTTCGGGTAAGCCACTTGCAAGAGAAATAACCACCCGAAAAAGTGGTTTTCTCTCTCCACCTGAGTGCTACGTGTCACTCGGTTAATGGAATCAAGCACTCTCCTCTAAATACCACTTACCGCCTAGCGTCCGCCCGATAACCACTGCCACTATTACAAACTCGTCGGTTAACTGTTGAACGCGGTTACACAGAGTAACGACTCTCCACTCTTTGCTTCTCGTGGTTTCAAATGACTCTTCCTCTATGCTTCTCTTGCTCCTCTGATCGGTCTTCCCTTTGGATTCTGATAGTTCTTCTTTGGCATATATTACATGCGATGCTCCTCCGTTAACTGCTCTTCTGCTGGCTTCTCCTCCTGATGCGTGTTCCTCTTTGTTCCTTCTAATGAACTTCTTCCCTGCTTTGATAGCTCTGCTTTGATAGCTCCTATGACTTCCGATAGCGGTTTCCCTTGGAAATATCTCTCTGTGACTTCCGATGACTCTGTTTATGTACCTTCGTTGATGTGATCCTCTTTCCAGTGGCTTTGCTCCTGTTCTTCACAAGTTTGCTGTGCTTCTCCTTAGCTTCATATTGACATTAATGACAATCTAGATCAACAATATCCCCCTTTGTCATTGATGGCAATATTCTTCTTCTCTCCCCCTTTGACATCAGTGGCAAAGGAGTGCTCAAGGACTCCCCCTGTCTAACTGCTCCCCCTGTCCTGCAACATCTTTATGAATCAACTTAAATGATGCTAAAGAGATAACCCCCATATTTTGATGAAGATGTTCAAATGCTTCTTGAGGAAGAGGTTTTGTGAAAATATCAGCTATCTGCTCCTCAGTATTGATATATTCCAAGATGATGTCTTGTTCAGCTACTTGTTCACGAAGGAAATGATACTTGATTGGTATATGTTTGGTCTTTGAGTTTATCACTGGATTTTTGTTGAGGCTGATCGCACTTGTGTTATCACAATAGATGGTAATTGGTTGATTTGTACCTATGTTGACATCTTTTAGAGCTTCCTTCATCCATAGTATTTGAGTATAACAATCTGTGGCAGCTATATACTCGGCTTTAGCTGTAGATAGTGATATGGATGTCTATTTTTTGCTGAGCCAAGATACTAAACAGTCTCCTAGGAAGAATGCATTTCCACTAGTACTTTTCCAATCATCGACACTTCCGGCCCAATTAGCATAAGTGTATGCAGTCAAAGTAAGATTTGAGCTCTTACGGTACCAGAGACTAAAATCAAGGGTTCCTTTCACATATATGAGAATTCTTTTTATAGCCAACAAATGGGATTGTTTAGGGGCTGATTGAAATATTCCCACCATTCCTACCACTTGCATAATGTCGGGTCTTGTAGCAGTTAAGTACAGAAGGGCTCCAATTATTGACCTGTAATGAGTTGCATCCACCAGAGGGGAGTCATCATTTTTGCTCAATTTTCAACTTGTGGTCATGGGTGTACAGTCTTCCATTCCATATCTTTTAAGCATGTCTTTAAGATATTTGGCTTGAGATATAAACATGCCTACCATGGTTTGAGATACTTGTAGTCCAAGGAAGTGAGATAAATCTCCTATCATTGACATATCGAAATCCTTTGACATATTTTGAGAAAACTCATGGCTCATCTCATCATTATTACTAGCAAAAATCAGATCATCAACATAAACAAGTGTGACTAGTAACTTATCCTCATCCGTCTTTATGTAGAGATTACTTTCTTCCAGGACATTCTTGAAGCCTTGTTGTTGTAGATAGTGATCTAATCTTGTGTGCCAAGCTCTAGGAGCTTGTTTCAGCCCATATAATGCCTTTTTCAACTTACAAACAAAGTGTTTTCCTTATGTTAGATTAAACCCTTCTGGTTGCTCCATGTAGACTTCTTCCTTGAGTTCCGCATTCAGAAATGCTGATTTTACGTCCATTTGATAGATTTTGAATCCTTTTAAGCAAGCAAATGCCAATAACATCCTGATAGCTTCCACATGAGCTACTGGTGCAAATGTTTCTTCAAAGTCAATTCCTTCAATTTGTGAATAGCCTTTACAAACAAGCCTTGCCTTGTTTTTGATGATTTGTCCATCTTCATTCATTTTGTTTTTGAACACCCACTTTGTTCCTATTATGTTTTTGTACTTTGGACGAGGTACCAGCTCCCATGTCTCATTCTTCTCAATTTGAGACATTTCTTCTTCCATGGATTTTACCCAATGAGGATCCTTACTTGCTTGAGTAAATGTTTCTGGTTCTATCATGGATAGAAGAGCAACATCATTCTTCTTTGGTGTACTAGTCATCCTTCTTCGGGTTTGCATCCCTTCATCCATATTGCCAATAATCTACTCTTCTCGATGATATTTTTGGAGAAATTTCATCTTTGAAGGGGTTTGAGATGGTTCTTTTTCCTTAGTTTTTCCTTGGTCTTTTTCTTATTTTTCAGGTTCTTCTTCTTCAATGAGAGGATCAACTTCATGTTCTTCAATTTCTTTTTCTGGAAGGTCTTCTTCAATTTTTACATCAATGATTTCCACTATTTTCCGTATTCAGTTAATGTAGCACTTGTAGGCTTTGCTTCTTATAGAATATCCAAGAAAGATCCCTTCGTCAACCCGTGAATCAAATTTTCCTGGTGAGTCATCATTGATTTTTATGAAGCACTTGCTTCCAAAAATCTTGAAGTATTTTACTGACGCAGGTCTTCCTTTCCATAATTCATAAGGAGTCTTTTCATTATTTGGTCTCAATTGAGTTCGATTTAATGTATAGACAACTGTCCCGACTGCTTCTTTCCAGAATTTTGTCTGCAAGTTAGCTGCTATTAACATTGTTCTTGCCATTTCTTGAACTGTTCGGTTTCTTCTTTCAACTACCCCATTTTTCTTTGGTGTTCTGGCAGCAGAGAGTTCTCTTTTAATTCCATGTATTTTACAGAATTCATCAAATTCTTTTGATGTGAATTCTCCCCCTCTATCTGTTCTGAGACACTTAATCTTAGAGTCCTTTTCATTTTCCACAAGAGATTTAAGATTCTTAAAACACCCACATCATTCTAGTATAGTCATCAACAAATAAAGCAAAGTACCTTTCTCCTTGGAGTGCCGGAGTTCTAGTTGGTCCACATAAATCAGCATGAATGATCTCCAAAGGCTTTGATGTAGAGAACTCCTTGGTCTTGTGACTTGTTCTAGTTTGCTTTCCACGTTGACATGGGCCACATACTCCTTGATTTGGTTTGAATAAATTTGGAATTTCTCGTACCGCTTTAATCTTGCTGATATTGATCAAGTTATCGAAGCTTGTATGTCCAAGTCACTTGTGCCACAACCAACTTTCATATGTTTGACTTAAGTAGCATTTATCTTCTTGAATCTTGTTCAGAATATAGATGTTGTTTGGTGTTCTAACCCCTTTCGCCACAAGTTCCCCTGAGGAAGAGTTCCTTATTTCACAGTCTTTGGTGCTAAAGACAACATTATGTCCATAATCACAGATTTGGCTAACACCCAGGAGGTTGTGTTTGAGCCCATTTACTAGCAAAGCATGTTGAGCTTTTCCTTTTCCATTTATAAGAGTAACAATTCCTTTTCTAGCAATTTTGGCAGATCCACTTCCAAAGGATACATTTCCTTCCTTTTTGTTCAATGAGACAAACTTCCCTTTGTCCCCTGTCATGTATCTAGAGCTAGGCCACATTTATTCGTGTTGGGATTCTCACTTCTTGATTTTCCTCTTTTGAGTGGGCAATTTTGTTCATTGTGTCCATTATTATTACATAATGAGCAAATCAGATCAAATTTGGCCAAGGGATCAAAATAATTGTAGGTCTTGATTTGTCCTTTCCCTTTGGGGTCATATGGCTTGTTTATTTGATCCTTCAGTTTTGGTGTGTCATTCTTACGAGCCATGCAATGTCTAGCTTGATGACCAAAATTTTTACAATGGAAACAATGCCCAAAAAATATAGTTTTGTATGTGCTGTAATAGCCATGATTTGAATCAACATTCTTCCTTGGAGTTACCCCCGCTTCATTCTTTGGATTTGAGATGGGCCTTTGATGAAACACTGTTTTGTATTTGTTGTAACATCCATGATTTGAATCAACATTCTTCCTTGGAGTTACTCTCTCTTCATTCTTTGGATCTGGGATGAGCCTTTAATGAAATAATCTTTCTTCTTTTGGGTTGCTGGAAAGTACGTCGGCATAGATTTCCACATTATTCTTAGTACTTGATGATTCTCCTTTAAAACCTATTCCAAATTTGTCATGTTGAGGTTTTTTATTATTTAGGATAGTGTCAAGTATTCGAGAGCTTTTCCAACTCTTTTTAACTTGCTCCAATTCCTTCCTCAGAGATACTATTTCGGCTTCACGTTCTTCGCAAGCTTCTTCTTTTTCTTTTAGCTTATTTTTCAAGAGATCTTCCCTTCTTTTTGTTTCCTAATTTTCTACCTTGAGAGAAATGATTTTATTCTGTAATTTCTAATTTTCTTCAATGGCACTTATTAACAATTCATCTACATTTCCATCTAGCCCTAAGTCATCATCATTTGTGAATGCCATGGATAATACTTCTTGGCTTCCAACATGGTCATTTTCTTCATCTGATTCTTCATTACCTCCTTTGCGGTGAGGGAACTGGTTAGTTGATTTCTTTTTGATGACTACAAATTTATCTTCATCAGACTCATCTTACTTAGAGAGGAAATTCTTCTTATTGAACCCTTTCTTTTTGTATACCATCCTTTTAGAATTTCTTCATCATCACTATCATGCTTATGAGGACATTTTGTAGCATAATTACCTATTTTTCCACACTTGAAACAAATAAGAGGGTATTTACCTTTTAGCTTAGATCCTTTCTTCAGCCTTCGTACAAATTGTGCCAATTTGGATTCAACATCGGAGTCATCACCACTGACATTCCTTTCTTTCCCCTTTTTTGATTTTGAGGCCTTGAATGCTACATCTTTGGAACTTGGGCAACCTTTTCTCATCTCATAGGCAATGAGGATTCCATGGAGTTCATCTATCTTGAGAGTATATAGAACCTTCATTTCTTCTATGGCACTTACTTTTGAGTCAAATCTGTCTGGGAGAGATCTTAAGACCTTTTGAACAATGGTGTTTTCTTCAATGTTTTCTTCCAATCCTTTAAGAGAGTTGACCACTTCAGCTACTTGGAGAAAGTATGATGCAATATCTTCTTCATCATCCATTTTCAGAGTTTCAAATTTCCTTCTATGAGTTTGAAGCTTTGCCTTCTTGACTTTGGATTCCCCATCGTATAAGCTAATTAACTTATCCAATACTTCTCTGGCAGAGTTACAATTCACGACTTTTGTAAATTCAGAATAAGTGATTCCATTGGTGATGGAATTTAAGGCTTTTGCATTTGCAACGTAGACTTTCCTCTCATCTTGATCTGTTGGAAGAGTGGAAGGAGATATGTAGTCATTTAAGACAGAATGCCAAACTTCAGGTCCAAGGGACATTAAGTAGTAGGACATTCTCTTTTTCCAGAAACCAAAATTTGTGCCATTGAACAGAGGAGGTCTTCCTGACAGTTCTTGGTTTCTCATCATGACTAAGAATCCTTCTTCAAGCTGTTAGGTTGATATGAAGAATCCTGCTCTGATACCAATTGTTGGAAATACTGGGGGGGGGGGTGGGGTGAATCAATATTTCTTTTTAATTGTTATTCTTACCAGTCAAAACATTTATAATTGCAATACAGAAGTAGATAACAACAATAAATGATTTTATTAATGTAATTTTTGCAATAAATCAAGTACAATATATATATATATATATATATATATATATATATATATATATATATATATATATATATATATATATATATATATATATATGGATTCAATCTCTTGCCAAGCACCAACTTGGATTCTTTGTGAGGCTCTAGCCTTTAGAGCACCAATTTTGTCTTGTAAAGGCACCAACCTTGAATTTAGGAGCACCAACTCCCAAGACACCAATCCTTTCAGTTCTGAGGCACCAACCTCAAGGGCTCCAACCCTCTACTGTAACTGTATGGATCTGTTTGGTTGTAATTCTCTACTCCCAACCCTGCTAGACCTATGACTTACTTCTGCCCTCCTGTTCCTTCCACTTCTGCTAGAACTTCGGCTCCCTTTTTTTCTTACAGTTCACTAGCACCTCAAACTTCCCCTTGTTATCTGTTTTATATGCCTGATACTCCTGACCTTTGGCTTCCGCTCATTTCCTCTTTGCTCACTTGATCTTTCGGCTTCCTCTGCGCTCACTCTTCGACTTCTGTTAATTTTAGGTATGTTCTATGCTAGAGAAATTTATTTCAATTTTCACAGTTAGCTCATTATCTTTTCCAGATTATCAATCACATCAGAATTAAAGTAAACTGCAGATAGAACATAAATATAAATCGTAGAAGACAAGCCAAGACAAGAGGACACAAGATGTGGTGCTAGCCAGGGACAAACCCCACAATGTGGGGAAACCCTTGATCAATTCTTCTTTTATGTTCTTCAAAGTTCAGCAGAGAAAGAGAGAGAGAGAGATAGTACATTTACAATAGAAGTCAAAACTTTGACTTTTGATATCTGCATGAGATCAGTTGAAGACATATAGCTTCCACTGATTCTCTAAGGTGACTCCTTCACCTATCATAGTTCTGCCTCTCATTCATTTGCAACACATAACCATGTGACGCCATGCTGTACTGTCACATGTGTTGAACATTGATGATTGAGCTGCTCTCATCTTCATGCTTCTCATCATGCTACATCTTCCATTGTCTTATTCATCATCAAGCTGCCCATGCTCATGATCTCATTCATCATCATGCTGCCCATGCTCATATCATCATGCATCATTATGCTACCCATGCTCATATCATCATGCTGCCCATACATCACGCTACTCATGATATCATTATGCTGCCCATGATCTCATACATCATGTTGCCTATAATCTCATACATCATGCTATCCATACATCATGCTGCTCATGATCTCATACATCATTATGCTGCTCATGATCTCATACATCATTATGCTGCTCATGGTCTCATACATCATGCTGCCCATGATCTCATACATCATGCTGCCCTTGCCAATGTGAATCATTCTTTAGTTCATATACATATCAGCCTTAGCTGCTTGCTATGGCTTGCAACCTAGCAAAGAAGCTAGGCTATAATTTCAGAATCCTCTACACAAACATTCTATCATTAGCTTCCTTGCACATAGTCCTATCATGCCCAAATAGTCCTTGAATATGTCACACTGTCACTTACAACAATGTGACATTATGACACCTATTTAGATGACTGTAACAAGTCTCTTTGCTGCTCTTAGATATCTCCATTGACTGTGAATTAGGTGTCTCCATTGACTTGCTTGGACAATGTATATGTCCCTCCATTAATGACTGCGTTTAGGGTTGTTTGGACAACATATACGTGCCTTCCTTAACTACGTTTAGGGGTATTGACATCATCTCGAACAACATATAAGTGACTGCATTTAGGTCTCCATGAACAATGTAGAAATCCAAGCATATAAGGTCTCCATGGACTGTGTATATGTGCCTCCTTTCCTGCATAAAAACCTTTGTTGGCTGTGGTCTAGGGCACCCTTAAATGCGGTGGTTAGGTCTCTCCTTTAGGATTGTGTATGGAGCCTTCTAGGACAGCGGATCAGGCCATTCAATCTGTGTCTTGAATCTTTCCTTTACTGTGGCAAGATCTCATTCAACTGCGGCTAGGATCCTCTCCTTCATGACTGTAATTTAGGGTTGTGTATAAGGCCTTCACCTTCACTGCGTTTAGGGCATCATCTAGCGTATATTTTAGGTGTCCCTCTTTATCCAAAAACCCAAGACGTGGAGAGGAGGAGAACACATTAAGAGGATGTGTGTGACAAATGATTTCAAGTCCTCTATACTTATACTAAAATGTAGATGATGAATAGACATGACTATTGGGATTTTGAGCCTACTCAAGTTGCTGGTCGGTTTGATAATAATTCCACAGTCAAAATTAATTCATATCTCCATAAATACTTATCGGAATGGGAGGATCTTTAGATCAATCCTACACCTCTCAATGAGAGGGATCCAATAAAAATATCAGCTGCCATAAATAAGATGACCCACATGGAGTTTGGCCCTAGTTGCCAATATTAACACTCCCTCTCAACTAGGGAGAACTCCATCCGCTAATCCATATGTCCGAATGTACTGTCTCTGCCATCAGTGCCCTGCACTGCTCTGCTCAGCTCTACTAGGTTTGCTTAGCTTTGCTGGCTCAGATCAGCTCTGCTGGCTCTGCTTAGCTCTGCTCAGCTTTGCTGGCTCTGCTCTTCTCTGCTTAGCTCTGCTGAAACATGAAGAAGAAGAATTGATCGAGAATGTCTCATACCATTCTCCACTGACCTGAAGTCAGTCTCAGAGTGCGTACCACTGGTCCTAGACCAGTCTCAACCGACCCAAAGTCAGTGTCATAATGGGTACAACTCCTACCACTGGTCCCATACTAGTATCATCAATCTCAGAGTGTGTACCACTGGTCCCAGACCAGTCTCAACCAACCCGAAGTCAGCGTCATAGTATGTACCACTCTCACTAGTCCCAGACCAGTCCTCCACTAACCCAAATTTAGTCTCAAAGTATGTACCACTGGTCCCAGACCACTCTCAACCGACCTGAAGTCAACGTCATAGTAGGTACAACTCCTACAACTGGTCCCAGACCAGTATCATTGATCCCAGATCAATGAAGGTCATCCTAGCATAGGGAGTGCGGTAGATACAACAATGTGTCCATCGATACTACTATGGTCCCTATCCTCATTTCCCTACTCATTGATCAGATGACAGGTGCTTCCCATGAGTCCCAGACTACATGTGTAGGATGCCTCGACAGGAGAACTTAATCAATCCTATCCTCACAGGAGAACTAATCATCCTGCTACACAATCGCTATGGAGAACACATCATCCAGGCCTCACAGGAGAGCTGATCATCCTACTACATAATCTTCATGGAGAACACATCATCCAGACCTCACAAGAGAACTAATCATCCTGCTACATAATCTTCATGGAGAACACATCATCCAGACCTCACAAGAGAGCTAATCATCCTACTACATAGTCCTCATGGAGAACACATCATCTAGACCTCAAAGGAGAACTAATCATCCTGCTACATAGTCATCATGGAGAACACATCATCCAGACCTCACAGGAGAACTAATCATCCTGCTACATAGTGGTATCCAATTGCTCATTGAAGAGATTTCATAACCAGACTACCTCTCAAGTAGCCATGTTAGCAACAATATACTCTGCCTTGGTGGTGCTCAAAGCCACTGACTTCTGCTTCCTTCTCATCCAGGATATCGAAGCAGATCCCAAGGAGAACCAACACTGAGAAGTGCCCTAGTGATCCTCCACACTGCCTGCCCACTCAGTGTTTGAAATATTTCTGGTAGTGTATCTCAATCCATGAGAGATTGTGCCTTGAAGATATCTCAGAATATTCTAGGCACCAATCCAGTGAAGCTCAACCAAATATGAGCTCACCATACTAACTGCAAAAAATATGTCCGGACGAAGGTTCACCAAGAACATCAACGCAAATGAGTTTATAAACTCAGAGGCATTTCCCAAATCTGGTCCAACATCATCACCATATAATTTCTGAAAGTTAAGATCCTTGAGGTAGTCACAGGCTTGTAGTTTATCCTTCCACATTCGAAATCCAACTCCCTCTGTCTCCTACAAATTAGAGGGTCTGCACCTATCAAACATAGGTGCCAGTATGAGAGGTCTATCATCCACAACCTTCAAGTAATGGTTTGGATCAATTTCACTCCTAGTGAATCTCAGCTTTATCAGACACCTATCAATCCTCTTATACTATGCCCGAGGTGTTTTGCTTCAAGCCATAGAGGGATTTCTTCCACTTGCATACATGAGATTCCTGATCATCAATCTCAAACTCCTCGGGTTGTTCCAAACCTGTGGACCTGCTGCATGAGGGGAATGGTCCCCCTCATAAGATTTTCCTTCGGTACATTTTAGACATGTACCTTCATGCTCCTTTTGAATTCAGGCATCCCTTTCCATCGATGAGTGCCCCCTGTAACCTTTGACTTCCATTGCTAAAATGGACACCAGGTTCTTCTTGTGATCAAGTACATAAAAGAGATTCTGTAAATGAATTGAGTTACCCCCATTCAGTTGAGGGATAACATTCCCAACATCCTTTCCGGGATAGGTGGCATCGGCTCCAAGTATAATCCCACGGTTGTTTCCGTCTCTACCAAATTAGAGAGTGCACCCTTCTATCCGATGAAGTGCCTTGAAGCACTACAATCAATAAGCCAAATTTCCAAAGAATCTGAAGGAGAGGGCCAATATAAGATAATGCTTCTTTATCTTATCAGAAACAACATTTGATTCTTCATACCTAGGGTTCCTTTCTTTCTCTGAAGATTCGGTCGTGTCCTTGATGACCTGCATCTCTACCATTCGAACACTCCTTCGCATAAGGGCCGAACTTATAACCAAGGCATCTGCCTTTCCTTCCACCCTTAGATCCGAACTTCCCAATGAAGTGATCTTTAGGTAGGTCATCAGAAATTCGGCTGCGCCATTCTGATAATATTCTCTGCTTCGACTTCACCCTTAGTGAATTAGAAGAGGGATGAGGAACCCATTGATCCTTTTGTCCTGTCCCAACTGTCTTCGGTGATTGCTCTTTCACTCTTGCTTGGGCATTGTCTTCACCTCAGCTTTGATACCATGTTAATTTTAGGTATGTTCTATCCTAGAGAAATTTATTTCAATTTTCACAGTTAGCTCATTATCTTTTCTAGATTAGCAATCACATCAACATTAAAGTAAACTGTAGATAGAACATAAATATAAAGCGCAAAAGACAAGCCAAGACAAGAGGACACAAGATGTGGCGCTAGCCTGGGACAAACCCCACAATGTGGGGAAACCCTTGATCAATTCTTCTTTTATGTTCTTCAAAGTTTAGTAGAGAAAGAGAGAGATAGTACATTTACAATAGAAGTCAACACTTTGACTTTTGATATCTGCATGAGATTAGTTGAAGACATATAGCTTCAAATTATTCTCTAAGGTGACTCCTTCACCTATCATAGTGCTGCCTCTCATTCATTTGCAACACATAACCATGTGACACCATGCTGTACTATCACATGCGTTGAACATTGATGATTGAGTTGCTCTCATCTTCATGTTGTTCATCATGTTGCATCTTCCATGGTCTTATTCATCATCAAGCTACCCATGCTCATGATCTCATTCATCATCATGCTGCCCATGCTCATATCATCATGCATCATTATGCTACCCATGCTCATATCATCATGCTGCTCATAATGCTGCCCATACATCATGCTGCTCATGATCTCATACATCATTATGCTGCTCATGATCTCATACATCATGTTGCCCATGATCTCATACATCATGCTGCCCTTGCTAATGTGCATCATTCTTTAGTTCATATACATATCAACCTTAGTTGCTTGCTATGGCTTGCAGCCTAGCAAAGCAACTAGGCTATAGTTTCAGAATCCTCTACACAAACATGCTGTCATCGACTTCCTTGCACACAGTCCTATAATGCCAAAATAGTCCTTGAATATGTCACGCTGTCACCTACAACAATGTGACCTTATGACACCTGTTTAGATGACTGTAACAAGTCTCTTTTCTGCTCTTAGATATCTCCATTGACTATCAATTAGGTGTCTCCATTGACCTGCTTGGACAACGTATATGTGCCTCCATTAATGACTGCGTTTAGGGTTGTTTGGACAACATATACGTGCCTTCCTTAACTAAATTTAGGGCTATTGACATCATCTTGAACATCGTATAAGTGACTACGTTAAAGTCTCCATGAACAACATATAAATCCCAACGTATAATGTCTCCATGGACTGTGTATATGGGACTCCTTTCCTGCATAAAAACCTTTGTTGGCTATGGCCTAGGGCACCCTTAAATGCGATGGTTAGGTCTCTCCTTTAGGACTGTGTATGGAGCCTTCTAGGACAACGGATTAGGGCATTCAATCTGTGTCTTGAATCTTTCCTTTACTGTGGCAAGATCTCACTCAATTGTGGCTAGGATCCTCTCCTTCATGACTGTAATTTAGGGCTGCGTATAAGGCCTTCACCTTCACTGCATTTAGGGCATCATCTAGCGTATATTTTAGGTATCCCTCCTTCTCCAGAAACCCATGACGTGGAGAGGAGGAGAACACATGAAGAGGATGTGTGTGACAAATGATTTCAAGTCCTCTATATTTATACTAAAACATAGATGATGAATAGACACGACTATTGGGCTTTTGAGCCTACTCAAGTTGCTGGTCAGTTTGATAATAATTCCATAATAAAAAATAATTCATATCTCCATAAATACTTATCGGAATTGGATGATCTTTAGATCAATCCTACACCTCTCGATGAGAGGGATCCAATAAAAATATCAGCTACCATAAATAAGATGACCCACATGGAGTTTGGCCCTAGTTGCCAATTTTAACAACTTCCTTTATCTCTTCGGATTCATCAAATTCTTACAGGACACATTAATGCGGAAGAGAGGCCGTATTATAATAATATTGCATATTAAAGAAATAACTATATCAGAGAGGCCCCCCTTTTATTTTTCAATATTCATACAATGGACCCAACATTCTTTACGACAATCACATCACTCCTTTAATCGCAATCGCAGCTTCCGCAGTCGCAACTCTTTGTCTTCATGATATAACATTGTTGATGCCCCTTAACATCCTCTGTCCTCCTATAACAATATCATAGATTAACATAGTTAGAAATATATAATGGGTGGTCCCACATGCCATGTCACAATCTCAATTGCAATTGCAGCTTTCAGGAGGTCTTTTATAAGTCATGTCTATAACATCGCCGATGGCCGATTACCGATTGCCCCTACTGGATGCGATATGATTATAAACTGTTGTTAATAACTCTGCTGGGTCCACACCCTTATCGCAATCACCGGTTTGGCATTCCTTTGTACATTACGATTACCACAGATGCGACATTTGATTAAGCCATGCTATAATGGTGTAGTCAGGTCCGCAATTATATCGCAATCGGCGAATTTCAATGTGGAAAAACTTTAAAAAGGTTTGCGATATTGTGACGGATGCGATATTATATTACATCATATTGTAATGGTCCCATGGGTCCATATCTATCTATCTAAATATATATATATATATATATATATATATATATATATATATATATATATATATATCTATGTATCGCAATCGCATATTTTATCATGACACGGCTTTACAATCTTGCGGTATTCCTTAGCGATCCTCCACCATTGATCTTCTCTCCAGATCTAACAGTCCCGACTTAACCCCATCAACCCAAAACCATCCATTGATCCTTCGCTGTCGATCAACCTGCACTAGATCCAACAACCTACATGCATTTCGGGTGAGCCACTTGCAAGAGAAATAACCACCCGAAAAAGTGGTTTTCTCTCACCACCCGAGTGCTACGTGTCGTTTGGTTAATGGAATCGGGCGTTTTCCTCTAAATACCACTTACAGCCTAGCATCCGCCCGATAACCACTGCCACTATTACAAACCTGCCGGTTAACTGTTGAATGCGATTACATAGAGTAACGACTCTCTGCTCTTTGCTTCTCGTGGTTTCAAATGACTCTTCCTCTATGCTTCTCTTGCTCCTCTGATCGGTCTTCCCTTTAGATTCCGATAGTTCTTCTTTGGCATAAATTACATGTGATGCTCCTCTGTTAACTGCTCTTCCGCTGGCTTCTCCTCCTGATGCATGTTCTTCTTTGTTCCTCCTAATGAACTTCTTCCCTACTTTGATAGCTCTGCTCTGATAGATCCTATGAATTCCGATAGTGGTTACCCTTGGACATATCTCTCTGTGACTTCCGATGACTCTGTTTATGTACCTTCGCTGATGCGATCCTCTTTCCAGTGGCTTTTCTCCTATTCTTCAGAAGTTTGCTCTGCTTCTCCTTGGCTTCATATTGACATTAATGACAATCTAGATCAACACTTCAAAGAAGATTTGCCTGAAAAATCGCTAATATGTACATATCTAGAAGTGAACAGTTGTTATTCCTTAACATTTCTTTTGAAATTATTGTTGAAGAGAATAGTTGATGTGCTAAAATTCCCAATATTTGATTGAATATTGATTGATTTGAGTAATAAGACTTTGAATATTGAAGCCTGATATTTGATGTTCCCTGCTATCGGGTGCAAGGCGAGAAGTTTTTCAATAGTTCATGTTTGGGAATGATCAAAGTTGGGGCTATGGATTCATAGGTGGTGTTTTTTCTAGTTGACCACTAACCATTTTCCATGGAAACTAGTGATTTATGTTTACCACCAACCAAACTAATTTGAATAATGTAGTGATTTTTGGATGACCACTGACCAATATTATTTGAATAAGGTGATAGTTTTTGGATGCCCACTAACCAATGTACTTTCACTAACACAATGGTTTATGGATGACTATTAACCAACTTTACTTCATCAATTTACTCCCCTCCTTAAAGGTGTGGGGCAATTTCTTTTATCATTGTGTTCCCCTCCTTGAGGTGTGGAGAATACAATTTTTTTTTTTTTTAATAAATGGAATTTTTTTCTTTGTTCATTTCTTCAGGTAGCTTTGTCTTTACCTCTGTTTTGACCACACTATAGGATTTGTGCAACATCTTTACTTCTTGATTCCATCTCTAAGGATTTATCCAACCATATTGAATTAATTTCGTAAATTTTTTTGCTTTCAACATCCTTTTGATAGGTGATTTTTCTTCTCACAATGACAACAAGGATGGAGATCAAAACATTGACTCTCCATGTGACCATTTTTTTTCCAATGTTGACACTTTTTAACAAAATTTTGAATATACTTAAGGAATCTTGCATTAACAAACTAAATTGCTTTAGAGTAATCTGGAATATAAAAGCTATCATCTTTTGTGTAGCTCAATCCATACCCATTTTCGTTGGATGATAGTTCTTCCCAAAGTCTGATAACCATCTTGGAAATACCATTTTTTTATTCCTTTTCTTCTTCACAAATGCTATTGTTTTTTATATTATGTGCTTGATTCATTGATTCCATTAAGTGATATGTATCACACTATGCATCAATCACTTGTATTATAATCTTGGTTATCACAAGTTACATCAACTTTTGTCATTATCTCAATTGTATCACATATGCATCAAGTTTTTGAATAAGGTATTTTGTATCACATGTTGCATCACTTTGCTTTATAAATTTTTTTGTTCCACAACTTGCATAAGTTATCTAGATGAATTTATATGTAACACTAGATGCAGTAAATTTTTCTATTAGATCTTTTGTATCACAAATTATAACTACCTTCATTGTAGATGTTGCATTAATTATATCCTCAATCTGGTCATGTTTTTCTCTCAATTTAGCTTGAAAAGCATTAAGTAAATGGTCCTTTATATCTATTTCTTTTTTAATATCTTTTGCAGTTGTTAGTGTGTCAGCCATTTGATCGATTACGATTTGAATTTGTTGTAATTTCCACTCAAGTACTTTAATTTTATTGTGCAAATCATAATTGCACTCTTGCAAATGTTTAATTTCTTAAGAGACATTTAGTAGGTGTTTTCCTCCTTTACCCATTTGTACTTGACATGCTTGCTTACTTGTACTCGCTCGCTTGCACTCATTCCCTTGATCAGTCTCACTTGGTTTTCATGCTACTTAAGGGTATCGGGTACCACTGATCATGCACCCTAATGATGGGAATGACTTGAATTTCGACCCCCTTATTCAATTTCTGGTAGGTCTTGTTGGTAACTGTTACACTTTGAAAGGGTTTGGGACATTACCCTTTCTACATTTGAATGATTTATCCTATAATTTTAACAATTTAGTGATCAATTTGATTTGAACACCTTGTTAGTGCTTGAGAAAATTGCAGTCACAACATAAATAATCACACAAAGAAATTGTACACAGAAAAATGTACTTAAATCCCCTTATTAAATTTTGGGGTGGTATGGGACAAGATCATCACCAAAATAATTATCTTTTCATTCAAAATGTGATACATCTAGCTCTTAACATTAAGAGCAATTTATTCAAATGAGATGGTGATACAATTAACTCGTCCTTTTTAGAAATGCTCTTTTAAAAGACTACAATCTCTCTCTTTTGATACTTTCGTTTTCCAAACCCTTCTACAAAGTTTCAACAATACACTTTTAAATATTTACCAAAAAAGGTAGAATATGCCCCGAGAATAAAATAGAATATGTACTATGAGAAAAAGTAACACATCATTTATTGTTTATGAAATACAAAACTTGTTTTGCATAGATTCATTTGGGCATATTGATTTGTGCAATGAGCAAAGTAGATGTTGATAAATAACGTAGTGAGTAAATGCAATAAACAACCTATTTTATGAAGCCATCGTTCGTCTTAGAGATCTAGTGTATGTATGTATTGGGAGTCATATCCTCACTGCAACAACAAGCACAATCCCTATCGTCAAAGATACTCAGTGAATGCAAAGATCAAGAGTTACAAATTTCACTTAGAGGTTACAACCACACACTACCAACCACCCAACCAATTATCATTTCATCAAGTTTCAATGATGTTGTATTGCAGGAACAATGTTTCAAGTGTAAATATTTGGTTTGAATAGCTTTGTTATGATGGTGTGTTGATGCATGTGGGTAGCTAACACGAATCCATATCTAACATATGCAGATAGTTCTCAACAGAGGGTACTTGGTTTTATTTTTATTTTAACACACACATAATGAAAATAATATTTATCCATTTGATCTATTCTCATGCATGTTTGAATCCCACTTTATAAAATATGCTTCCTTGACTTCCAACCTAGTAACTTTAATTTTCCCAAGACAAATAAAAAATTATGTTACCTCCCCTTCTCATGCCTTTGCATGTATGTACATTTGGGACACCAATCTCAATGACACTTGTATGTGAACATGGGTAATGCAAATTGTGCCAAGTTTTCCATCATATTTTACACACTAATGGGAATATGCATACTTCAACCCCTCAACATAAGAAAATCCTCGAGGAAAAGGAACTATGGGAAATCCAAGTGAGCGGTAAAGGTTGTCTTCATCCAATACCAAGAGATGTCACAACTTGAGATTTGTGAGGCCAAACCCTATCCATTCTTCGTTGGAAGATCACTTTATTTTTTTTGCCAAAATTGTTGAGTGAAAAAGTTCTCGATCTCAATTTTTCTGTGCGTTGGAAGCTCGTGGGAAAAATCAACCTTCCAAATCGGATTCTAAGTGATCTAGATGGTTGAAATCTCACATTTTCCATAGATATCCACATGACTAGATGCACTTCATTGATGGGAGGAAATGGGTCATATATTGTTGTCAATCATACGTTAAATCCACTAATGTGCTCATTCTAGATTTGTCAGCTAGCAGAGAAAATATCAACATTTTATGGAAAATTTGAGACAAAGAGTCGGGATGACTCCTTATGGTAATAGATAATGGCTAGGATGGAAATGAAATACACACGCTTTGGTTGCAACTTTTTTAAAGGAAAAAACAAAGAGAGATGTCAATATTATCAAGAAAATTCTATCTCTTGAGCATTTCACCATTTGATGTGTTAATGCTTCAACAACATCGAAGGACATGAATCCTCGTAGCATGACATCAAAATAGTTAAATTTATTAAAACCTTGTGCAATAGAAGATATGGTAAAATCAAAAGTAAATAACTCTTACAGATCCAACATCTTAAACCAATTGAATGTTGGGAGTGGTAGTTTATTTCGTTTCTTGTTTCTCATCTATGTCATTTTCGGTGTAGATCTGTGATGTATGTGGAGATACTTTAATGCAATCAACACCTCAAATGCATATAACCTTGAAACATTGTTTCTAAATCTCTTGCTCGTGTATCACGTCCTTATATCTCAAATGAAACCTTAAGTTCTAAGAAAACATTAAGAAGAAACTTCATCAATTGATCTTTAATAACCTCCCATATAGAACTACCATGGTGTTACTAGCCCCTTAGGATTAGAACACATCTTTCACCTTTAATACTTCTTTACTAGCCATGGTTATGATAATTTCAAGCTCTCATAACTTTAGTGGTTTTGGCTTTGGTATAGAAACAACAAATTTGATAAGGATTAACATGAGAAAGACAAGGCAAGTGAATTAGTGGAAAAGCCATGAAACCCCTCTACTCTATTGCATTGATCTTAATGTTTGAATTTATAATACATCAATGACTATTATAGATCTTCTAGATCTAGATCTAGACCACACTAACAACTCATAAATGGATCATCATGACACCTCATAAGGATTACAATTCATGGTATCTTACTTTGTGATTTTCTAAGGACTTACAATCTAGCAAAACTCTATGAGCCTTCCATGCTAGACCACAAAGAGGAAGAAATTATACATTTTGTAAAGTATTTGGTGCTAGATACCCAATTAGAGGTGACATAGGATAAAATTTTGTAGAAGAGGTTTAGAACTACAAGATAGGGGCAGCATGACCTTTGGAAAATTGGGTTGAAAGGACAGCTTCGAGGTAAAGTTAAATGGTACACCCATGACAAAGTGGAGGAAAAAAATTAGCACCTCATTCAATAGAATCATTTAGGGAGCAAAAGCCTCTTAAAACAGGGAGGTGTGATCTGGATTAGATGATTGTATTTTTTGTCATCCATATCGATGCTTTCAAAGTGGAAAAAGTGGAGGAGTAAGCTCATAGGACCATTTCTATTGGCAATACCTAGTTTGGAAAATTAGGGTCTGAAATATTTCAAGAGTAGTTTGAAGCATCAAATGACATTTTTTGGGTGTAAAACTTTGTCACCTAAGCGCCACACACCTTTGTGATATTCTATGCATAGATACCTTTCCAATGACATAATAATAAGATAAATCATAGTTTGTATGCAAAAGTTATGCCGCTAAGATTTTGACCTTCCTATTTTGACCACTATAATTCGAGATGATGGCACAACAACCCCCATTATTCATGGAAAAGAGGCTAGCCACATGAATATGATGATGAAGGCATAGAAGAGTCAATAGTGTAACTCTAGTTAAGAGTTGAAGTAGTCAAATATAACCACTAGTAGCTTATCAGGCTATGTTGTAACCAGGCTACTAGGAGGAAAAGAGGTTCCATTCTATTCGAGTGCATTTTTTTCCATAGATGAGTAGATTAGCTAAGAGAGAATTTTTTTTTATTGTAGCATCCTACGAGCCATGAGCCTCATTTCTTTGTATTTGCATCCATTTTCCATAAAAGAAAGAGAGTAGAGCATCCTCGCTTTCCAACTAGGCTTTCTCTCTAAAGGATTTCCCATGGTATATATTTTGTTCTCATGGTCGTGAGTGATTGTATTTTTGTTTGTCCTTTATTTTCTACATTTTACATATTTCCTACATGAAACTGTAACTCAATAAATCTAGGAGTCTAAGGAAAAATAATCCACATAGTATAGATTTCATATTTTCAAGTATAATTATTTCAAATTTGGTGTGACAAATTGTTCAGTGGAATATCCATGACAAATTACGAATCATTCTTGATGAGAATGTATCACTGGTCCGAAGGGAAGAGGCAACCTGCCTCTTAGCTTATTGAGTAGCCTTGCGGGATGAATTTTGGTAGAAGGCTACTAATGGATCTTAAATGTGAGTGATGGGCTTACATTAGCTATGCTAAAGAAGTCTTAGACACAATGCTCAAGCGTATACTATTCAAATGGATTCAAAAGTATGATTTCAAGAGTAAGTCTTAATTTCATGATGATTACTAAGTAATAAAAGTATTCAGAAAACATAGGAAATAGTTAGCTAAAATATTTAGTAATGAACTCATTGATGTGAAAATATGTTGAAGGATTGAATTGGATTTTTTAGAGCCTTCTTACACAACAAGTTTTAATACACTTGTTTGGATAGTTGTAATATTGATACAATTGGTATCTATTCATGATTATAAGTGAGAAGATCTAGAGGTATTTTCTATGTTCGTGTTCTCGAGATAGGGGAGATTTTCCCAATTTCAACATTGTTATGAATAGGAGTTAATGACCATCATAGAGCACAATAGTTTTCTTAGGTTGTCATAATTTTGGAATGATACATGTGTACTTCCGTTTTTGTTAACAAAACTACCATAAGGGTCTTGTTCCTTGACCATTAGGCTTCAATCTTGGCCTTATCATTTGATTGCAATGGGTTGAAGCCTTCATTTAACTCAATTAAGGTGAATGGTTGGTTCATTAGGGGAATTTTGAAGTCTAAAGTGGGCATCCCAAGGAAAATAATAATATAAAATTTATGTATTTTTAAAGAAAAATAAAGGAAACTATTCTTTTATTGCATTTTCAGCTTATCTTCTTATAGGTTTACTCAAATGTTATGTGTAGACACCTATTCAATGTGTAATTTAATTCCACATCCAAATAGTATCCAGTTTGCATACTTCTGAGTAGTCCAACATTGAAAAAAACTGAAAATATATTAAAAGTGATTTTGGGCATTTTTAATGTATTTTCAATTTTTTATGTGGATCTACTCAGAAGTATGCAAATTTGGTACTCATTGTATGTGCAATTGAATTCCACATCCAATAGGTGTCTACATTTGACATTTGAGTAAACTTATAAGCAGACAAGCCAAAAATACAATAAAAAATAGTTTTCTTAGTTTCCCTCCAAAATATTCTCCTCTGGGGATGACATCATCATCTTGAATCCTATTTGTTCTTTTGAAGTTAAACTTGTTAGTACATATTTTGTTTTGAAGCCCATTTTTTACCTCAAAAATCTCGTAATTCCTTTTCGAGCTTGTTGGCGATAGAGAATTGGGCTTTGTGGCCTCAAATAAATCTCCCTTGATGAAGTTTGTTTATTTGTTACAACTATCCAAACACGAACATGTAATTACAATTTTTCATGTCCTTATCTCTAAACTCTTCTTCATTATCCTTTATAGGCATCAGAATAATTTACAAATAAAGGAGAAATATGTAAAATATAATCCTCATATATATATATATATATATATATATATATATATATATATATATATATATATATATATATATATATATATATATATATATATATATATATATATATATATATATACCATGATTAATAAACATTAAAAGGGAATTTATAAAAAAGCAGGGAATGACTTGGCAAGGGTAGGGGACCCTCATGTTGACTTGCCCCACTACCCCTTGCATGTAGACCTCGAGTGTCACATTATCTGCATATGTGAGCAATACAATGAGGTTGACATGTTAATATTATGAATATTCAAATATTTCTAACCTCATACCTTGGACTCAAAATTTGATGAAATATATATCATTAGAAAGTTCTTTGCAAATTGAGGATGATGGTAGCTTGGTAAATGAGGTTTGAGTTGAGTGAAAAAGGGTAAACATTTCATGGTTCCCATCTCCTTAAAGATCATGTAAGAGGTTAGGAGTATTACAATGTGGTATTAGAGAAATTGATTACAACACTTATGTTGCATGAGCTAACAAAGGTTTAATGCCATTGATTTGTAATTGACACAACACCCTAAGGAGAGAGAGAGTGTTTTTTTTTAAAACTTGTATTGTAAAAAAATTACATAAACATATTTTTATGGGGCAAAATGGTTATATCATCACCTATCATATATGATGAAGGCTCTCGCCAAATGGTAAATATTCTTATACAAAGTGTCCATATGAAAATGAATCTTGTAATAGTTGTTAAATGTTGATCATTATACACATTCTATGATGAGTATGTTAAAATTTCTCATCAAATTTCACATGCTAGTTGTAATGAATGTTTTAAAATAATATGAATGAAAACATGTACAAACATAGTAGAGTCGTGGTAAATGTATTTAAGGACTTATACAACAGAAAATTTTATGTGTATTGGTATTCTAATAGAGAATTATGAGTGTGGATTGTAGTTAGAGTGGAGTCCTAACTTTTCGTTGAACTAGGCCAATATAAGCATAATCAAGGCTAAATATTTGGACGAATTTTACTTATGGTTGGGTCACAATGACTTATTATCTCAACACTTAGAAGAAAGAAAGACACATAGAAATATCAAAAAAATGGCACAACACCATTTGGATTAGACCTCACATAATAAGGACAAGTAATCAGATGAGAAGAGGGTTGATCTATAAATTTTCATGGATATTCCACTAGAATAGTTTGTAAGAACATATTTAATAAAATCACTAATATCTATATCATATTATGTTAATTTTCCTTTATATATCATATTCTTTAATAGTTGACTTGTTGCTAATAGCCGAAATAGGAGAAATAGAGAATAGAATGAAACACACACACACACATCCGCAATATACACACGCTTTTTCCCTAGGAAACCCTTACATGAGAAAACTTGGGTAGAAGGTAAGGCCATGTTGCTTTCTTTTCTTTGATATGGAAATATGAAAATACAAGGGAAGAGGTACTCTCTATGTAGTTACCCAAGACCTGTGATATGTAAGGTTGCTACACAACCTTAAATACCTTTGTTCTAATCTCTAACTTCCCACTCCCAATTTCTCTGATCAACTATAGAACATAATAAAATAGCATAGAGTGGAACCTCTACTCCTTCCAACAACTTCACATTTAACATAGCTCAATAACCAACTAGAGGTAATATTTTACTCCCTCAACCCTCAAGTAGAGTCACATTTTTGGACCTTCTAGAGTCTTCTTGAAAGTCCACATGTGGCTAGCCCCATATGCACAAGTAACAAGGGTTAGTGTGGCATCCTCTTGTACCATTGTGGTAAAAATAGCAGGTCAACTTGTGGGAGGCATAATTATTGCATATGAACTCAGTTTTGACATAATTCTTGCATCCTTGGAAAGGTATCTAAGTGTATATCAAAATTAGAGGGTCTCATGCAAGCCAAAATTTTTTGACCCCAAAATAATGTTGTTTAATGCCTCAAAATGGATTTGGAAGGTATTAGAAGCCAGAGTCTCCAAATTAGTACTCACTATTAAAATGACCCTGCAAGTTGATTCCTCTAATTGTTTCCACTTTGGAAATATTGAGATAAATGAGAAATAATATAATGATCCAATATGGATCAAGAGTTATAGAGATTCCTACAGATTTGGTAGAAAAAATGAGAAGTTGAATTTGAGAGATGTAGGGTTGATGGTGAGAGGCTCATCAAAGCCCAAGAGAAGCAGACAGAGTTAAATGTAGTACTGCTAGAAAACTTGTTTGAGATAGAAACACATTTGCAACAAGGACCGCCTACCAATAACGCAAAGAGGCATCAATTAAGAAAGGTACAAATCCTATCAAAAATCCAAAAGCATGGGTCAACAATTAGTAACACAAGGAAAAATTCTCGAAGGCATAAGAGTGCCAGGTGGAACACATCTAGGGAGCATTTTTCCACAAATCTCTCCACCCCAGAAAGACTATCCAATAGTGAGATCAAATCAGATTCCCATCAGAGAAGAAAAGGACATTTTAGGAGTTAGTTACCTAAAGAGTTCAAGAATTCCAAACCACCTACTTCCGATGGTGAGACTAGAGGGAGAAGAAGCATGGCTGTTAGGGTTGAAGAAGTATTTTTGGGTGCACAACTAGCATGGAAACATGAAATCCATACTAACTATATTTAATTTGAATGGAAGGGCTTCCATTTGGTGGGAAGTCCTCAAGAATGTCAAAGGAATAAATGAAAGGAGGATGACTTGGAAGCAATTCAAGAGATATATCAAGAAATAGTACTTGTTATAGAGATATTATCATGCCAGGATTAGGAAGTTCAATGAACTCAAGTTAGCACAACTAATCATGGACAATTATTTTAACATATTCATAGAATTATTGAGGTATGTGCTATATATCAAGGATGAGAAAGTGAAAATACAATGCTTTCTTAGTGTGTTTCCCCAATCCTCGAGACTAGATTGAGTTTTATGAATGCAATGCACTTCGATAGCACCACTCAAGAGGTCAAGTATTTATATGAGCAGTACAAGCATAGATCAGAGTCCCAGAAGGTTTGGAAGGAGGTGGAAAAGGTTGGACTTAAAAGGAAAGGATTTAAACCAACATGATATAAGAATCCAGGAAAGAGTACCAAGTCCCCATTAGAGGAAATTTCAGCCTAAAAGTGGCCGCCTAAGGAAAAATAATAAAATAAAAGTTATGAATTTTTGAGTGAAAAGAAGAAAACTATTTTCTTAATCGTTTTTTTGGATTATCTCCTTATAGGTTTAGTCAAATTTCAAGTGTAGACACTCGTTGGATACAGAATTAAATTACACATCCAATGAGTACATTATGCATACTTTTGAGAAGACCCACATTGATAAAAATTGAAGATACATTAAAAATGTGTGTTTAATCCCACATCCAACGAGTGTCTAAACTTGAAATTTGAGTAAACCTAAGGAGATAAGCCAAAAATACAATTAAAAAAGTTAGTTTTTCTTGTTTTCCCTCCAAAATATTTACATGTATCCATTTTTAAATTTAAAGGATTTTGATTGACTTACATATTATGGCATGGAAATTACATGAAAATTTCATGGACACTTTTAGGTTGAAATTTTGTCTAATGTACTATCCAATTAAAAAATTGCACCAACAAAACTAATCTACCTAAAGTGGAAATAAACCAACAAAGGAGAAGATAGAAGGTTGAAAGTAAGGACTGTTGAAATGCTAGAGGTGTGGAGGAGAGCACCTACTATGAGATTTTCCTCATAAGCAGAATGATAATAGGAAGGTTTACAATGTTTAGGAGGCTACCTAATCTGAAATGGGGACCTAAAGGCTTCTTGTCCGCTTACAAGAACCTCTCCCACTCCAAAGCTTAAACAATTTCCAAGATCTATGCTTATGATTGATAATTTGCGGAAATAAGCACTTGAAATATGTGTATGCTTGTGTTTGCCTTTAACTGCTTAATTGCCTTAAGTTTATTTTCTTATGACTGATATATAAACACATTTAACAGTAAAATGCAGCAAATAAACAAACACTTAAGACAACAATATAATATGGAGTTCACCCTAATATCTTGGGCTACGTCTCCTTGAGCTCTAATTAACTCGAATAGGCTCTTTGGGATTATGGTAATGCTTCTTTACAAGTTCCACACTTAACTCCATTGGTTTAAAATTACACCTATGGGTTTAGAATACCATCTTATCCCACTGGCTGTCCATACTTTGCAGACAGATCTAGGCTTCTCTGGACTAGATTCCTTCAATCAGCACTCCGGGCTTTCTTGAGATCTTGGCTTGCACCAGCTCCCTCAGAATTATTTTATTGTCTCTGGAATTCCTTCTTCTGTCTTCAGCACACATCAAACACCAGCAACAACTTGATCATTTGATCTCTTTACTGTTATGAACTTCATTAAAGCTTCATGGCTTGTAGAAGTCCATTAAGCCCTTTGGCTTTACGGCTCTGCCTCCAACCTCTGGTGGCTATGCCTCTGTCAGCGCTCTGGCTCTGCCTTCCAACCTCTGGTGGCTATGTCGAGCTTCTCCGAGCCTCTTCTTCACTCGGCAGTCTGACCCCTTTGGCATACACTAAGCTTTCCCTTTGGATTCCTTAGCGTTCCAACAACTTTGGGCTTCTCCGAGTTGTCTCTGCGCACACACTCAACAACCGAGCCTTCTCTGTGCTCTCTGAGCTTCTCCAAGCTCTCTCTCTCTCAGCACCTGCGCATTCACTGTGCCTTGGCAATGGATTCCCTAGCATCACACGAGTGTCCTCTGTGCATCGCAGCCTCCCCAACAAATCCCTGTCAACAACGTTCTCTATGTATTTGTAACCATTTGGTTACAGTCCTCCATCATAGAAAACCATGTGTTTTCACAAAAGAATCAGTGTCCCATTGAAATGAATCGATGGGCACAGGAAACCCAACCGTTCGGCCTTCCTCCTGTAGAAATCCTGCGTTCGAACACGTAACGCAATACACAGGAAAATTGATGAAAACCCATCATGGGGAATTTTTCTGGAACTCAAATAATATAGAATCACCCCTATAAACCTATCAGGTCCGTGTTCTTCATCGCTCATCGAAAATTGCATTGCGTATGGCCAAACACCAAATACAGAGGAATACACTAAAAATCCAAAAATCCGGACTTCAAATAATATGAAATCGTGTTTATAATCCTATCGGGTCCGAGCTCCGATTGCATCTCGCAATCACCATAAGCAGGAGCCCCTTTGTATTGCTGTGATCGCTGATCGCGTTATCACAATCGCATGTTGGCACTGTCGTATATTGGTATATCGCATTGTCACATGTCAACGACCCCTTTACATGGTTGCGATCCCATTCGCCAATCGCTGATATCAACACATCGCATATCCGATATCGGCACATCGCATATCGCAAGTCACAACAGCTCAGGGTCTATACCACTTCCCTTCGACTGTGCTGATCGCCGATCCTCCGATTCGTCGATAGCAAGTCACACATTGCTTGTTGCAATATCAACATATCACATTTCGGCTTACCTAGGGTTTCTATGCCGCACAAAGGCCTTCCTCCGATGTGATATATCAGAGATCGCAATCAGAGAGTCCTTCTGCCTCTGTTTAAGTCCTCCCTTTTGCATTTGCGATGCGATTTTCTTAAGGACCCCTTAAGTCCCATTTTAACAAGAAAATGCCTCCTTTTCTAAGGACATTGGGCAATTTCGTTTTACAATAACTCCTTCATTTGGAGTCCGTTTTGGTCCATTCAAATTGCATTAGATTCAGAATGAAGAGATCTATGCAATGAAGCTATTTTCAGTAGCATTCTTTGACTTTCATTTTTGAGCATTTAGAAAGTCCTTGAGGATCATTTTCTGATCACTACCATAGTCAATAATGTAACCATAAATGCGCCTCATATATATGCAGTTGTGGAGAACTAATAAGTAGACCACTAGGCATTAGCGGTGGAAATGGAAGGTATACTTTCAAATCGAACTATTTCAATTTTTATTGACCATAATTCTAACCATTGCAAATACATATCGAAAAAAAACTTCAACCATTTGGATATTCTCCAAATTAAGGTTATAAAGGTATGTAACTTACAAGTGACCTAACACTTGATTAGAAGATCCCACTTTTTTGTGACTAAGCGTTGTGATAAAAAGGAGTATTATTATTATTTTCCAACATGACCCCAAAGAAATCTACTACACCAATTAAATCTATTGAAGGCTCATCCTTGACTCATGGAGAAAGTGAAGACTTAGAATTTAGGTTATCTTAATTAGAGAAGAAAGTTAATGAAATAGATGGAAGTATGCTTAAAAAGGTAGATTTATTAGGTTCTCAAGGAAAACTTAAAAGTGAAATGGAAAACGAGATGAATGAAAATAAGAAAAAAATAGAATGAAAGTAAGGAAGAAATAGAAAATAAGATGAATGAAAATAAGGAAGCAATACAAAATTCCATGAATTCCATGGAAAATCTTCTGATAGAGAGATTTCCTGAAAGGGATATTTCCTTGATATAGGGATTCAAGGAAATATTGAAAATAAGGAGAACCGTTGTGCTAAAACTCAATCACCTATGGGAAATATTTTATCACAATTAGGGAGCGCAAATATTGAATAGCAGAACTATAATCTTGAATTTTCAACCAAAATCCACATCATTAGGGCTTCAAGTTTTCACCAAGGAACTACTACATTCTAAAGATCAATATGAGAAAGTTTGATTGTAATGATCCTATAACATGGATATCTTAGATGGAGAAATATTATGACCTACACCAAATAGTAACTTCACAACACGTAAATATTGCATCCATGTTTAAAGAGAAAGACCAGTATGTATGGTATCAATGGCTTAGTGAAAGAAAAAAGATTCAGCTATATATTAGTCCATTTTTACATATAAATTAATAGTTCACTATGGAAATATTAAGAGCTATACATTTTTTAGTAAATTTGTAAATCTTCGACAAAAAGGTTCAATTATAGAGCACATTCAACAATTCCAAAAGTTTTAAGGAAAAAATATTTCAGAGGTAAATACCATTGGACCTATTTATTGGAAATTTAAAGGAAAGCATCCAACATGAGGTGTATCTCTTTGAACCTAAAGCATTAAAGCATGCTTTCAATCTAGCAAGGAAATTTGAAAGTAAAATTATGGCCACTAGAAAATTGGTTGTTAATAACTATAGAGAAAACTATGGCCCCCTTCTTAAACCAACAAGGTTGACCCCTCACTAAATCGATGAAAGAAGAGAAAAGGGACTATGTTTCAACTATGACATCAAGTATAGTAAGGGGCATATATGCAGTGAGAGGAAAGTATTCTACATCAACTACAAAGGCTAAGAAGATCAAGAAGTGGAAACATCACAAGATCTACAGCTAGAAGAGACCACTCCAATAACATCTTGTCATGCATTGGTTGGCATCAGTGCTTTAAAAACCTTCAAGATAGAAGGATATATCAAAAACAAAAAGGTAATATTATTGGTTGTTCAGGTGATGGCCCTCAATATCACAAAAATAATGTTGAGACTCCTAAGGGTCTCATCTTTAATTATCAACTTGGGGTTCGTACAAACTTAAGATGGGTCGACACTATGTGTGCAACATGTAATGTGTTCTACCTTCATTGATCTGATGCAAATGAAGAGAAAATAAGCTGTATATAGACCACTTATGCTACGAGGAATGACTAAAAAATTGCAGGAAAGCAAATGGACCTACTCTAGTTTGCAGGAAAGTAAATAACATATAGTAACCCTACTTTACTTGCAAAAAAATAAATGACAAAAAAATAAACCTACTTTGTTTTGCATGAAAATAAATGATAGGAAAGAAACCTATACTAAATGTAGGAAATCAAAGAAACTTATTTCAAGAATGTTGTAGAAGAATCAATTCTATTTTATGGTGCATGAAAAATCAACTTGCAGCTGAAAGAAGACATTCAAATAATAAACCCTAATTACAGAAAGAAAGCAAGTTTTGCTACAACTACTAGGGCAAAGTTTCTAATGGGTCTTTAAAACTCTAAACTCCATCTCCACAGTCTAATGAGTGTTGTAATGATAAAAAAGCTTTAGGTGCAAATTTGGATGTGTTTTGATGCAATCAGTGGAATGCTAAAGGAAACCTCTGTCTTGCTACAGGAAATAGTTGAGATCAGTTTTATGCATTCTACTTGTGGTTTGAGAGATGAATAAAGTGAAGAAGGGTTAAGGAGAGGCCAAGAAGGCCTACTTAATTCCTTATTCCTATGATGAATCAATCTATTCCTCAAAAGAATAAATTTGGAGGTTCCTATAGGTCTACAAAACAAGAATTTATTTATTAATAGAATGCAGAAATATGTCAACAAAAAATAAAGAACAACAATCTAAGCAGGTTAGTGCATAAGAAATAATACTAAATTTCATAAAGGAACTATTTCTAACTTCACTAAGACAAGGTGCATAAGAAAACTCATAAACGAACTATTTTATTAACCTATAGAAAATAATATTTATCAATGAAATCACATATTAAATGACTAGCTAAAATAATGCATGGAAAATAAAGTACAAAGAGGGGGGTTGAGAACCTAGGTTGGGCCCTAACCCAAGGAGAATCAGGTCCCTAAATAAGGAACAATCTAGAAACCAAAACTGCTTCTCATTAAGAAAGAAATGTGATCATACATAAGAGATTACAAAAATGAAATGTTAGGCAAAAGCCTTCACTAACTATTATTGACTCTAACTTATAAAATTTCTCCTCCTAATGGGATACTCAAGCCTCTTATTTATACAAAAATAGCTGAGGGGTAGCCTCCTTGAAGAGAGTATTGCTTCCCTCCAAAAATCCTAGAAAATGGGATTTGGTTCCCTTTGACCTCACAGCTACAAGGAGGGGTAGTAGTTGCTGTAACCCGGTTAAGTTTTGATCATCCTGTAGCAGGAAGCAGGTTCCTTATTTTTCTCTAGATTGTATTTTAGTGATCTGTACCAAAAAATTCCCAATATCCTATACAATAAATGATTTAGGCACACAAGATATTAAAGTTGAAAAATACATTATTAAGTGCAAAAGGAAAGGCTAAATGTGTCTAGGAAAGGTTAGATGGGCCTCAATTTGTATCTAATTTGGAGGCCCATCATACCCCACTACTGAAACAATTGTTCATCCTTTGAGCAACTCACTCATCTTCTTTGCCTTGATTTTCCTTATGTATGCCTTTCATGACTTTTTTGACATCCCATATTGTTGTGGATGTCATTTCCCCTACCATATGGTAGCTTTCATGTTCTTCAATTTCTTTCTAGTCATTTTCTTCCTCATTTTTATGTTGAGGTTCTTTTTTGCCTAACCGTACTAGAGGGTTGAATTTAAGCCCAATCCAGTGGGACCCAAGTTGTTGGGCAATTCTCTTGTAGAAGAGGGTTTTGGTTAATGCAGTTACTTCTTCCTTATATATCATGGGATCTGATGTCTCTCCATTCTTCCTTTTATTTGCTAGTTCTCTTGGTGTTTAATGATCTCTTGAGGTTTTTCTTGAGGTGCAAGAACATCTTGAACCTCTAATCTTGTCTTTGTTATTTTTTCCTCTATATTTGGCTCAGTCTGGATTTCTGCTTTTTATCCTTCCTTTTCCTTTGTCTTTTCTTCCATGAATTCCTTGTCTCTACTTCTATTTCTACTTTTGTTTATGCCTCTCTAACTCTTTTTGGGTCTCTATTGCTATAGGAGATAGGGTTTCACATGGTAGCAGGGCACCTTGTAGCAAATGGAAAATGTATAGGCTTACTTCTTAAGGACGGGAGAGTATGTTCAACCAATTATTTTATGTATTTATTTACTATTTGTTAGACTATAGTTATAACAAAAAACAACCTTACCACTCATTGTTGCAGTGTGTAAATCCAGACTGTAAAATGTAGGGAATATACTTTGAGGAAATTCTAAATATTTTTGTCACCCCCACCTACTTTGTGCTTCATGATAGCGGTCCACTTTCTTGAGCCTTTTCCACTTTTGTCTTGTTCCTTTCCCACATGTGTGAGTTTCTTGGTGGAAAAGTGAAGTGCACTACTAAATATGGTTGAGGTTTCCTGCTAACTAAATCTGACTATAAAAAACCTTTCTTTCTCACACTTTTAATGTTTTCTTAAGTTAGAATAGGTTCGAAGGGTGAGGTTTGATAAGTGCATGTCTGTGACATACCTTATGTCCTTTCTGTAGGTAACATGGATTTTATTGTTGTATACTTTTGATGTTGCCTCTAAAGTCTCTATTGGAGTTGTTGGAGATTTAGCTACTGCTTGTTGTTGTCATTGAAGATTTTGTTGGTGATGTTGCTTGTAGTTTCCTTTGATGATTAGGTTGAAGATATTCTGGTGCTTTTGTTGTTGCTTTTGATTATCTACTAGAGGTTCTAATGTTGTTGCTATTTCTTCTAGAGACCTTCTTGAATATTTTCATTGTTGTTGTTGTTGCTCCAAATAACTTTGGTTCAAGTGTTCAAAATATTTTTGTTGTAGGTGGTTGAATGATTTTTGTTTCAGGTGTTTAAATATCCTATAGCAGCCTATAGGAGATCCTGTAGCTACTCAGGCCTAATTTTTTTATACTCTAATTATGGTGGAATTCATGGCTCTTCTTATTCATAATGTAGACTTGGGCTTGTAGGGCTTCTAAATACTGCTATAGGACTGTGTGTTTTCCTGTAGCAGCCACAAAAGCTCCTCAGACTCACAATTTCTTTTGGTTGGAGCCTTTACAAAATTTTCTTAATTCAAGAGGAAGTTACTTGTGGTGATGGGGAGGTATTTTATGCTTATGATTAGTGGAAAAGAGGGGAAAGGTTGGATTGTTGTGGTTGAAAAGTGGAATATCGAAGGGAGAAGTAGAAATTGGTAGGTGTATAAGGGATGTATGGGTTTTAGGGACTCCTAGGTACCTTCTTCTTTGGTTGTAGGTTAAAAAAAATCTTCGATCTACGTATTTTTTCAAATTTGGGCTACAAAATGTGTCCACTTCTTGTAGCAAAACTTATTTATCCCATATATCTCAAATGGTAGATTTTTTTCTCCTGAATTTTTTTTAGCATGTTATGTAGTGTCCCTTCTTGGTGAGATAGCTTTGATGACACTTAGAGAGGGTGATTTTGATATAATGATATAATATTATGCATGATAGGCTTATGTACACGCTTATATGCTATAGACCTGGTTCGGGTCACCTAGTTGTTGTGTGCTTAGGATAATATCTTTGATTGTGTGTATAAGAATTGATTTTGGTTAAGAGCATATTATCGATGTTTTCTCTTTTTGTATCCTAGCTTGGGCATGACTGTATGACATGGTTGGTGATTTAGGATTGACACACATAGATCCATGGATGATCATGGTTATGTGGAACATATTGTTAATTATGATTTATTGACGATACATGATTTTTATGATTTTATATGCTTAATTTTGTATTGAGAAAGATGTGGTATGGAACGTGGTTATTTTCAAACAAGGATGTTCAAATTTTAAATGGTTGTGGAAGTTATTTCTCTAGAACCAAAATGGTTGTGGAAGTCATTCACAATCTTTGGTAAAATGTGAATAAGTTAATTATGAAATTCATTGATTCCTTTGATCTATGAGATTTTGATGTGTGCAGGTCTTGGAACAAGGCCTTACCAATGAACCATCAGATGTGTATGAGCTCACAATCAATACCTTAAGGTGAAGCGTGGAGTTTCAAAATAGAGTAGATGAGAAGCTATGTAAATTAGGGTGCGAAGTCCTAAATCCATGAAAGATAAAGACGTGGAGTCTTGTATCTATAATAAAATGTTTAAGGCGTGGAGTCCTGAATATTTAAAAAGATCAAGGTGTGGAATCTTGGATCTTTAGAGTAGATTAGGGTGCGAAGTCCTCAATCTACTAAGGCACGGAGATGCATGCAATAGGGGTGCGGAATCCCTATTCTTCTGAAGAAAAATACCACTCATGGGCAGCTCAGGGATGAATTTCCTTAATAAAACCTCTTTTCTAACAATCCTAGAGTGACTTTATAAAAATAGAAAGTCATGTCTATCATCTCAAGTATTACTTTGCAAAAATAGTAAATCACCTTGCATAAATTGGAAATCAAGTATAGTTGAAGGAAAATCACTTAACTTATCATTAATCAATCCTAATAGTTCAATCTTGACTTAATCTTCAATATTATTAATATTATTATTATCTTTTATGATACTATGATATTATTATTAAAAGGGAATTACAAGTCACCTTCATCTCCTCAATCACTTCACACCTCTCTCCTTGATGACTCTTATGGCTCTATGTAAATCTCTCTCTTTTAATAATACATATACTCTATTTTATGCACTCATCAAAGAATGGCATATTCCTCTTACACTCATTAAAGACATGCCATAAAGGATTCCTCTTATGCTCTCTTTAATGCATAAGTTACACTCTCATTAACTAAAGCATGCACACCTCTCCTTAATGGCATGGATTACACTCCTCTAAATGGAATACAAGGCATGCATATTACTCCTCCTTTATGACAAGAATTTGTTTCTCCTCTCATATATGTGTCTCATGTATTCTCACTTGGGGAGGAGAGGGAAGTGCATTGTGATACCAAGAGTTGGAGAGATTTGAAAAATATTATGAGAGTGAGAGACTTGGAGAGTAGCCAATTGCTTTCGAAATGATTTTGAAATTCCTAAACTAAATTACTAAGTAGCTCTACCTGGTGGAGCTGACCATGAGTGGTGTTGGGAGGAAGTGAAACTTATATTCCTCAACTTGCCTTGGATATCTCTCTACTACTATATTTTGGTACTGTTTGTGAGCTCTTACAGCTCGGGGGTTCCAGGGGGAGAAGTTCTCCCTAGATATGGTTGGGTGGAAAACCAGATGGTTCAAATGAGTTGGTTAAGGGATCAAAGATGGATCATATTCTCAGTGATTGGAGTTGAATATCTCTTTAGGTATAATTTTTATTGTCCTAAAATTATAGTATAGCTTTAGCATAAAATAAAATGTAGAAATTTAAATTGTTGTAAGAATCTAATTTTGGTTTAAGCTTATGTTATTTGGAATCTTATTGGATACTTGAAAATGAAGACTAAGAGTGGTCTATATGAATGGATGTTTAGATCTCAAGATGTTATGGAATTATTATTGGTGTATTCTATTGTACTAACATTGGTATTGTAGCATTTGAGAAAGGAAAGACAAATATCGCTGAAGGTAATGGAAATAAAGAAATTCCAAAGGACTTGGGTAAGAGTTCATGAGTTATGGTTCTATTTCATGTAATTAGAGACATGTTTTAGAAAGGGTTTCAGGATATTTTGCAAAGTGTTTGTCAAAATCCGTGAATGAGAAATGCTATTATTATTTTTATCATTATGCATGAATAAGTGTTAACTTGCAGCCTACCAGAGCAGGAAATGGATGCATATCTAAAATATACCAGGAGGATTCACTAGATCAGTCGTTGAAATAAAAATGTTAAAAAAAACAAGATGGAAGACAAGAGTTTTAAAGAGAATCATTGAGGTAAGTTTCAATCATTATGTATTGCAATAGTTCAAGATGCTTGCCATGGGTTTGTAGGAATGATTGAATGAAAATAATGTTTGATGAATCTCAAAGCCCTTCAATTCACTTACAGTGGATGAAATGATTTTGAAAGGCATTTAGACAATACATAAGTAATTATAATTTAATTATAGGTTGTTATTTGTTTTTCATAGCTGTAGATTCAATCTTGCATGCCATCTGTTTGACAAAAATTGTAAATGAAATTCCTGGAGTCAACATATTTGCTAGTTTTTAAAAATGAATCTATGCATGGTTTTGTACCGATTCAGGACAACATCAGGGGGTATCCATGCCATATGGACCTGTAACCCCCAATTTGATTCCAAAAAAACACTTTTCAAAACCCAGATCGTAAATCTGGGTGATTTTGCAGATTGCTGCTGCCAACTGTGTGCGTCTGTTGTCAAGTTTTGGGTGAAAGAATAAGATGATTTAGTCACTATTTTAATATTTTGTCATTTGAAGAATTAATATATAAATTTTATGATCTAAATAGGTTGAGGGAGAATCTTATATTCATGTCAAATTTCCTTAAGAGATTGTGGCTTCCAAGTGTTTGACAAAATTCCTTAATGGTTGTAGATTGCATGTTTGCAAAGTGTTTGTTAAAAGGCCTCAATGGCTGTAGATTGCATGCTTGCAAAGTGTTTGTCAAAATTCCTCAATGGTTGTATTTTTTAGATTGCATGCTTGTAAAGTGTTTGTCAAAACTTCAATGGATGTATTTTTTGTGCATACAAATTGTTGGAGTAAATGTCCTACTCACTGTATCTTTTATGCACTAGAAAATTTATTAATAGATTATTTAATGGATGTAGCTTCCTATGTCTGCAAGTTTTTGTATGAATGTGAAAATGAATTTAATAAGTTGTTGAAGTGTGAATAGAGAATAAGACAATTGTTACTTTTATTATCTAAAGCTTTCATTTAAAAAAATGGTTGTTGTTGGAAACAATTTTACAATGACTAATTCTGTAGGAATTTGTGCAAATGAGAATAATAATTTTCGTATGAGCTGCATGCATTCATGGGTGCATTCTTGTGCTCCAATAACTGTAGAAAACAACTACTAGTGCCCAATTTATGTAGGTCCATTGTTTTACTTGACACATTTTGAAGAATGATATGCTTTTGAATTGGTAACATTATTTTCTCTTGCTGCAACATTCATTATACAATTCTCATGATTGAAGCATTAGCTTAATAATTGGGATTGAGAATTTTAATTGATGAATTTGGAATTCTTTTTGGGTCAATATATTTTGTGATATTAAGATAAAGTTATCCTTGACTCCTTATGTTATATTCTTACACTAAAATAGCTGAAGGAACATGATTACATAATAGCAAAGTTAGTCATATTATGAGTAAAACAAAAATAAATAAAAAATAAAAATTGAGTAATAGTATTCAATGTGACCTTTACTTCTCTATAGTATTTATGGTTGGTAAGGGGGGGCCTTACATGTTACCATCATCCTTATTCATCTCCCCATAAAAAAACTCGTCAAGTGGATGCAAGAATCTCAAGAAAAATGAGAAATGGTTGTAGATGACAACATCCAATTTCTTGAAAAATGTACACTATAATTTCCTGAAACTTTTTGTGCATGTTACCGTCACCCTTACGCATCTCCCCATAAAAAAATATCAGCCAATGGATACACAAATATCGAGAAAATGAAAAATGGCTATAGGTGAAGGTGGCCAATTTATTGAAATTAACATACATTATAATTTCCTAAAAAATGTTGAGCATGTTACCATCACCTTTATGCATCTCCCCATAAAAATATAAAAAAATGGAAGCAATTTCCAACATATGGTCAAAACAATGTATTGCCCTTTTTTATTAATTTTTTGACTTTCCTATAGCAACTCGGGACAGTGAGGAAAACCAATGGGAAAGGCTTGAAAATCATGGGGTGAAGGTTGTGGATGGTTAGGAAATGGATGAGAGTGATGTGGGGGGGCTTCCTTATTCCTTTGGAGATGAATGCATTAGGCTTGGAGTAACATGTGTAGGTTGGGCTACCTAATTATGTTTTGTTGATTTTTTTCATGTAATATATGCACATTCATCAAGGTAAGAAAAAAATTATTTATAATTTTTCTCTTTTTATTTTTTCTTCTTTTCTATTTTTATTTTCTTTTCCTTGAGGCTTACTAGGTGCCTCATAGAGGTTTTCACCTAGTATGTCTTCCTTAAGTGCCTCACAGGAGGTTTCTGTTGATTTTATAAGAAGAGCCTTCTATACCAATAATTATTTCTGATGAATTTTTATCTTTTTCACATTCTTATTCATCATTCAATTGTTCAATAATCACATAGAAGACATCAACATTATAATTCTTAAAATAATAGGATCATAAAGAGACATCCATATAAAAGAACTAAAGAATTTACCATGGGAAAGCCCACATGGGGAAAACCTAACAACCTTTTCAATAAATAAATATTCAATTCAATAGAGTTACATCTTAAACAATAACTAGGTCAAACCTTGTCCATCATCCTAGTCAAGTCAACTACCCACATAATGGATTAGGGCTTCTGCCTTTCTCAAGATTTTGATCCCATGTTGTTCTTTTTCATCTCAGAACTTTGACCTTCTCATGAAGTCTCTGCCTCATACTTTGTTGTCTCAGATAGCCCTCTGCTTGCCTCAGAAATAGGCCTTCACTTGCCTCAAAAATAGGCCTTGGAATAGGTTGAACCATAGAAGGAGACCTGAATTATTCTTTTATAGAAGTTATGCAAATTTCCCTTGAGGAGGTTGAATCATTATTTATTTATAATGTTTTAATAGGTAGAATGGGTGCATTATTCAACTAAGCTGACATGAGAATTTGAGGGGTCAAATTGACTATGAGGAAGATGATGTGGATAATTTGGAGCCACAAAATTTTATTTCAAAAATTCAAATTATTTTTTAAATTTCCAAAGAGACATGACTCAAAAATATTTTCACATTTTTTCTAGCATGAAGAACATGCTTACAAATGCATAAATGACTCAAGCATACATTATGAAGACCAAGTATGGTTTCAAAAAATCAAAAATCTCTCTTAAATAGGGAGGTATTCATAATGACTATCTAGATATTCTCAGGTTGACAAAAATTCTCTATGAAAAAGCTAAAATCATCATTAATCTTGTTAGTGTCTCTGACATCATCTAACCATCATCTTTTGCTAGTTTGCATATCCTAGTTAGTACCTAACCCTTGGCATATCATCATCATCTCAGGACATACTCTCTTAGAGTAATTTGGTCCTCAAATCCAAAGGCCTCTCACTAGGCCAAGATGTTATGATACCAACTCAAACCTACTGGGGAGTACAGTAGACACTTACTCAACCCTCCTAGGGAGAAATTTGGGCCTTGATGTTGAAAATCCCCACTCAACCCTTCCTTGGTGAGTGATGGGGTCTTGATGCTAAAATACCTCACTCAACCCTTCCTTGGTGAGTGATGGGGTCTTGATGCTAAAATACTTCACTCAACCCTTCCTTGGGGACTGATGGGGTCTTGATGCTAAAAGACCTCACTCAACCCTTCCTTGGGGAGTGATAGGGTCTATTTACTGAGAGGCACTCACTCAACCTTATATGAGGAGCACTTTTGGCCTCTCATTCCATTCTCCCTATTAGTAGAATTTTCATCCATGTCATTGTCCTCATCAGCACTCCCTCTCAATGAGAGGAGTAATCTCCACAAGCCCCAGTTGTCTCTGAAGTACACGAACTCTCTATAAAATGGCTTCGTCAAAATATCAGTTGTTTTCTCATCAGTGGAGACACACTCCAGTCTTACTTCTCTCTTCATGTACTATCTATTGGTACTAGATCTCAAGGTTCCCTAACCTATCATCATGTTGTCGCCTACACTTGATCAACCAATCCTGCAAGTTACAATCATACTACTTCATAAATTTCCTTTCAAGTTGAAACATACTCAACCACTAAGTGTAATAGATGTATTCTTCCCTCTCATCCATGATATTAGAGCCCAATCGAAAGCGATATACAAACTCATTTTGTCTTCAACACTCCTTGCCCAATTTTGAATTTGTGAATCCTTGCAACTTCTGAAAAACTGACTATGCCATGACCAATTATAACATGTTGGTACTTCAACATATGTTGAAATATATTCCTTGGCTCAACCATATACTGTTTGCTTACTTCTCTTGATTAATTATCTTGGTTACTTTCAACTTACCCTAATTGGGTGTTCTTTAATAGATCTTGTCATGGAAATCCTATTTTTCTCCCTCTGCCACTAATATTATCAGTTATCTAGTAAAAATATTTCATCTTGAATTCAGAGGTCAACTTCCTTTGAGGCTAAAAAATGTTGGAGAAGACTTTACTTCTCCCTCCAAAGAAAATATTTTTTTCAATGCAGCTCCCTTTGATACATTAGCTCTTCTACTTTCGTCAACAAATCATGTAGGATCAACATTGATCCATCAATCTAGGAGGAGTTTGTACAAAACCTTCTTTCTTCTTACATGTATAATACTTCTTCATGTAGCTCGCTAGCTTAAGATAGCTCTTATGCACACTTCTTTTTTCATTTAGGAAGATGATCTCTACATCCATTTGATGTAGTTTTCAACATAAATCATAAAGAAATATCAACACTATTGCACCTGTCAAGATGTCCCTTCATAGTTTTTATCCCTCTAGATAAGGTAAGATTTTTACTTCTTACCATCAATCATGTCACTGACTTCTTTCCAGTATAAATTCAAGGCATTATTCAACTTTTTTGATATGTTTGCTCCCTCTAAACTTAGATTCCAACTAGGACAATATCTCTCAACACAAATCCTTATTTCTCGTAAAGTCCTCTTGACATATCATTGCTTTGTTCCACTTTCTACCAAATATTTGGAAGCCTTCATTATGTACCTTCAATCCTCATTAGGAGGCCGAGGAATAAAAATCACAACCAAGCAAAGAATTCAAGGTCAAGAGGCTAACTACTAGTAAAATCAACAATAATAGTAATAATCAAATAAGAGAGATATGGAATACTTCTCTTTTGAGAGGATATCAGCTACATCTTGATCTTCAGTCATCTTGCATCCATCAACAACTTTATCAGCTTCATCATTATCATGATTTCATTCATGCAAGAGCTAGGTTTCTTCTTTCTGTGGAAATGTTGATCTAAATCCAATCCTAGGATTTTGTCCATAAACCCTAGAGTTTCCAAGCCATTGATTCCTACTAGGATTTACAAACCCTAGATATCAAAAACCCTATACATGTTGAATTTTTCATGATTTCCTTTAACTGATAATTACTTCCAATGTTTATTTAGCTAGTCCATCACATATTCAACATTAAAATAGAAAATATTTGACAATCAACAATAGGAACAATAGGAACACTTCTTTAAGTGTTCCAAACTTAATGACATCTTAAGTCAAATAATGATACCCTAGCATAAATTATTCTCTTGATATAATATCAATACACTTCACAATGTATGATGGAACATTAAGTGTTCGAATAAGGCCACCATATGACTCTTAGCCGATTTCATACATAGGTGACTGGATTTCTTGGCCACTTTGAGTGTCAGGGCATTGTTATTACTTTTCAAAGTCAAAAAATTATCCAAGTATGTGTTTGAATAACTTAATATCATCCTTTATCTAGTTTTTTGGCTCAAACATTAATACTTCAAGATGAGGTTGGAAGAGATTTTTTTGCCCAAATTCAGTCTACCAGAGAAACTCGATTATATCAGGATGACTCTAGTTTTCAAAATTGAAGGGGGACTTAGCCCCTTTTTCTTTATATGCTAACTTCCTTCATCATGGTGAGATATATTCAAAGGCATATTAGTGACAATGCTTATAACTTGAATTTTCATATATATAATGCATTTTTCTAGGATCTACTTCTAAACACAATGCAACATCTTTCAAGAAAACAAGCAGGTCAGTTACAAACATTCATTTTATCTTTCCTAGATTATAATGGTATGACGATGTCCTTAGGGACATATTATCATAGGATTGAATATCATAAGTGAGATTCATTGTGAGTGAAGGGACTCCTTCAATTATTGTTATTGTTCTTGAAGGTTTCTTTAAGGATACTTTGTAGTCCCTTGACTAATTCATGATACACTCAAATGTAGCATTACTTTATTGAACTGGAGATAAATAGTTTCAAGGAAAACCTTTGACACAAGTCTTACTATAGAACCTGGTCCTTAAGAATATTTTCAAAGAAACTTGATCTCAAACAAAATTTCTGAATGTAACCTAATGGTACATACCTTTTAGACTTCATTGCAATTTGGATCTTTGGCTTCCGGTTCCTCGTACTCCTTTTGATCATCATTCAAAATTATTTTAGCATTATACAAATTCATGAAACACATTCACACTTGTCAATAATATTGAGACATCATATCAGTCACAATTAAGAAAAGGATTATAGAGATCTCCTAAAATTTCTATGGGTTGATTTCTTCAAAAGGATACTAGATCGGCTCCTTGCAATGCACTATAGATTTTATTACCTTATTTTATGAATAGTTCCTTCTAGGGCTCAAATATTAAGGATACATCGAGATCCTTTCAAACTTCAAGATAACATTAGATAGACTTCTCAAATGATTTAAAGATTTGGCTTCTTCAAATGATTTTATTTTTCAATGAGGTATAATTTGGCTTCTTCAATGTGGTATAACAGTAATACAACTTGCCTTTGCTTTCACCTTTTAGGCTTCTTAGTAAAAAATTCCAAGGTATTTTGATTCAATAGACTTAAATTTGATCATTGTAAGAAAGAAGTGCTCTAATGACATCTAAACAAAATATAGATTGTGTTAATTCAAGCCTTTATCATTAGTCCTAAGTATTCAATATTTTTACAGCTTCATGAGGTAACTTAGACCTTTGTATTGGTTATGAGGTTAAGCTTCAGTTCTAATGTAGAAAATGATGTTTTCGGCCCATATAAATTTTTCTCCAAGAATGATCCTAGACAGATCATTGATATACATTACTCTTCTTTGCAAACTGTGGGACATACTCTCAATATGATGGAACTTCTAAAGCACTATGGATACTACTAGGCCTATGACGTAGTTATGTAATCAGTTCTAAAAATTTTGGCCTAAAAAGGATTGAGGTCATTGATCCTTTGACACAAGATCGTCAAAAATTTGGGCTAGAGATCCTTCTTCTTAGTGATAAATAAGGGAATAGATATTAGTCTTTACTCAGCTTCATTTTTTACCTTATAGATTCTCTTTCACCCAATGCTTTGATACCATGTTGATTTTATAATATTATTCTATACTGATAATTATTTTTTATCTTTTCACATTCTTATTCATTATTCCATCATTCAATAATTACATAGAAGACATCAACAATATAATTCTTAAAACAATGGGATCATAAAGAGATAACCATAAAAAATAACTTGAGAAATTACCCTGGGAAAAACCGAGTAACCTTTTCAATAGAGAAATATTCAATTCCACAGAGATACATATTACACAATAAATAGGTCAAACCTAGTCCATCCTCCTAGTCAAGTGAACTTACCACAGAATGGATTAGGACTTCTTCCTTTCTCAGAATTCAATTCCCTATTGTTATTTTTCATCTCAGAACTTCAACCTTCTCATGAATTCTTTGCCTCATACTGTTTTGCCTTAGATATCCCTTTGTTGGCCTTAGAATTAACCCTCCGCTTGCCTAAAAAATAGGCCTTTTCTTGCCTAAAAAATAGGCCTTAGAATAGGTCGAACCACTGAAGAAGTGAGACCTTAATTGTTCTTTTACAGAAGCTATATGAATTTCCCTTGTGGAGGTCGATTCACTCTTTATTTATAGTGTTTCAATAGGCTAAATGGGTGTGTCCTTCAACTGAGACGACATTTACATTTGAGGGGTCAACTTGACTTGGAGGATGTCGACATGGCTAATTTCCAGCCACAACTTTTTATTTCAAAAATTCAAATTCTTTCTTTTTAAAAGTCCAAAAGAGACATGACTCGAAAATATTTTTCCTCTTTCTTATAGCATGAAGAACATGCCTACAAATGCATAAATTACTCAAACATACATTATGAAGACCAACCATAGTTAGAAAAATCAATATTTTTCACCTAGGGAGCTTTGTTTCTCTATTTTTACTTTTTTTCGGGCTCACAAGTTGCCTCAAAGAGGTTTTCAGCTAATGAACCTAGCTCAATTTCTTCAAAGGAGGTTTTCACTTGAAATTTTCTCTATTTTTTTCTTCTTTTTTCTTTTTTCTAATTCTGTCCTACTCTACTTGAAAAAGAAAATATTTTTTAGGCATAGGAATGCTTCCAATGGAGCCATATGCACAACAGGATGACCAATAAACTCTTATGCAGGTTTGAAAGATATGCTTTTATATATACTAGAATATGAGAGACCTACTATTTTTATTATGATCATGCCAAGAACTATTGAAGAAGAGTGGTGCTCTAGCATAATGATTGTTTGGAACCAAAGTCCAATATAGCTATGATGCCCTTGGCTCACATGCTTATCTAGATTATTATGTATGTCTTCTTTTGTCATGTCATTCAAATATTCTACTATTTGTTGATTATCTACTTAAATGAATAAACGATTTGATGATAGGCACACTAGAAATTCCTCAATCTTAGGTTCCAATGGTTTCTCTCCATCAAATGTGGTCCATGATTCTTTAGTATCCTCTAGATCTTCTTCTAGATGTTCTTCAATGACAATAAGAGAATATTTTTTTTTATAATACTCTTCCTAGTCTAAGATGAATACCATTTATATTAAGAGGAGCTATTTGGAAATTTTGTACCTCGACATTGTAAGTGGATTGAGTTACTTTATTGTTCGGGTTTGGAAATGGTCGTGCATGTAGTTGAGTGGGAGTGGGTCTTTGAGATGGTTGTGGTTGAGGTTGAGGTTGTGGTTGTGGTGGAGGTGGATGGTATTGATAATGGCATTGAGGATACTAAGGATATTCGGGAAAAAATGGATTGCCCCATTGAGAAGGTTGGTGTTGATATGACTAAAATGGAGGAATGGCAGGTTGGGGAAGAATAAGACCATTAATATTGAGAAAAATATGGATCACCCTATTGAGGAGGTTAGTGTTGATATGGCTAAAATGGAGGAATGGCAGGTTTGGGAGGATAAGACCATGAATATTGAGGAAAATATGGATCACCCCATTGAGGAGTTTGGTGTTGATATGGCTCAAAGGGAGGAATGGAATATTGGGGAGGATAACACCACGGAGTGGGCATATACCAAGTTAGGAGTTAGATGGATAAAAAGTTTGAAAGTGTGCATTATACCTTATATTGAAAGAGGACGAGTAGTTCATGTCTTGATGATATGGGTTGGAAAAGTAGAGTTGCTCCATGCCTCCTTCTGCTCCTTGGGTCATTAAATATTTTGTCCCTTTTGTATCTTGCTCCGCAATAGTCCCTATATTTCATGTTGAGGGCTTGTTGCATTTGTCCTCATGAAGTGATGTTTCCCCTTTCTAACTTCTATACCACCTCTTCCCCTTCTACTTGCAAAAGTGATGTGGTTCTTATTGCACCATGTGATCAAGGGGGGGATTGTGGGATTGAAGGTTTTTTTTTTTTTGTAATTTTCTTTTAATGAGAATTTTAATGCAATGCAATTTTCAATTTTTGAAATGAAATATGCCTAATGCATTTTTTTGTATAAGATAAAATAAAAAAGTGAATCAACTAGGGAAGAAAACAATACATGCTTTGACACCTTCTCGACAATGATGCCAAAAAGTGGCAGCCCTCAATATTACAACAAGAATTCTAAAACTCCTTAGGGTATCAACTTTAATTATCAACCCACGGTTCATACAATCTTAATATGGGTCAACACTATGTGTGTACCATGCAATGTGTTCTTCCTTCGCTAATATGATGCAACTGAAGAGAAACTAAGTTATGTAAAGACCACTTATTCTATATAGGCTATGAGAAATTCTCATAAATTGCAGGAAAGAAAATGGACCTACTCTAGTTTGTAGGAAAGTAAATAATGGAAAGTAACACTACTCTACTTACAAAAAAGTAAATGACAGAAAAATAAATCAACTTTATTTTGTAGGAAAATAAATGACAGGAAAGAAACCTATGCTAACTATAGGAATAAAAGCACCTCATTTCAAGAATGCTGGAGAAAAATCAAGTCTATTCTATGGTGCATGATAAATCAACTTGCAGTTAAAAGAAGGCATTCAAATAGTAAACTCTAATTATAGAAAGAAAGAAAGTTTTTCTAGCTACTAGGGTAAAGTTTTTAAGGGGTCTATGAACATCTAAAATCCATCTCCAGGGTATAATGAGTGCTTTAATGTGCTAAGGAATGATCATAATAAACTTTAGGAGCAAATCTGGAGGTGTTTTGATGTAATTTGCTACAAGAAGCCCATGTCTTGCTACACGAAATAACCAAGATCAATTTTATGCATTCTACTTGTGGTTTGATAGATGAATACAGTGAAGGAGGGCTAAGGAGAGGTCAAGAATGCCTTCCCAAGTCCTTATGCCTATGATGATCATATATTTGTTAAAAGAATAAATCTGAAGGTTCCTGTAGGTATGCAACACAAGAATTTATTTACTAATAGAATGAAGAAATATGCGAATAGAAAGGAAAGAATAGAAATATAAGCAAGCTAGTGCATGAGAAAGAATTCTAAATTTCATAATGGGACTATAGCTAAATTCCCTAAGACAATATGCATAATAAAAATCATAAAAAAACTATTTTATCAACTTGTAAAAAACAATATTTATCAATGAAATCATATAAATGACTAGCTGAAATAATGCTTGGAAAATAAAAATACAAAGAGGGGGCCTAATCAACTAAGTCGGGATTGAACCCAAGGAGTATCAGGTCCCTAAAGAAAGAGTAATATAGGAACCAAAAACACTTCTCATTAGTTAAGAAATGTGCTCATACATAAGAGATTACAAAACTGAAATGTTAGGAAAAATCCTTCACTAACTATTGTTGAATCTAACCTCTAAAATTTCTCCTCCTAATGGGCTACTCAAGTCTCTTGTTTATAAAAAAAAATAGTTGAGGGGTAGCCTCCTTGAATATAGGATTGTTTCCCTCCAAAAATCATAGAAAATAGGATCTAGTTCCTTGTGACCTTGTAGCTACAGGGAGGGGTAGTAATTTCTCTAAGCCAATCGAGTTTTGGTCATCTTGCAGCAGGGAGAAACTCCATTATTTCTCTCTACACTAGATTTCTTATGATCTGCATCCAATATTCTCAATATCCTACACAATAAATGCATTAGGCACATGATATATGATAATCATCTCTAACCTTCCTCAGAACATATTAATTCTTAAAAGTACATTATTATGTGCATAAGGAAATGTTAAATGTGCCTAGGAACAGTTAGATGGGACTTGATTTGTATCTAATTTAGAGGACCATCATCAGTTAGTATCCATAACTTCATTAATTACAAAATGGAAAAAAAATTAATTGATTTGTATATCCAACACCAGAATTCCAAGTAAATATTGGAGGTGGAGGTACCATAAATTTTTCAATGAAGTTCCATAATATTAAGCTAAATATGGGCGAGTATTTGTTGGTTATGTTGAAATATGGTTGTCATTAATGTCAACCCAAGCAGTGCCAAAAGAAGGCTCACCTTTGATGAAAAAAATGACAATGGAAATCATTGGTTTCTAGGGTCAAGATATTATCATTGAATGGTCCTCCTCATCATGACAATTTGAATGGTATGTCGCACGCCATGAGGCTCCTCATGGTTTGAAAGTTATGCATTTCAGAAGCTCAAAGCCCCTTTTTTGGTCAATGTCGCCAAAAGGAGATGATGTGTCATGTATTAATTGAAGAATTAATTTAACATTTTATGGTCAGGATATTATAACTAGTTTTAGGGTTTTGGCTCCATATTGAATCTAAATTGAAATTCGACCTCATTTCATGTGGGGTTTTTACAGCTCCAACTATGTTAAAATTTGATTTTTTTTTTTTTTTTTCCCTCCATTTGAATGTTGACCAGTCCCTCCCAATCTATCTTTTAACATTGCAGCCAGGGGAGATCTAAAAATCTTGAGGAAGGTCGAAATATGTGGGGTATTCAAGTTTGTTGGTTATTTTTTGATTTGTTCCTGAGGCCATTTGAAGAAAAATATGAGGTTTTTCCATGAACATTTTTGCATGAAAAATGTGTGTGAATCTTATGCTTGAGCTTCTTTGGTGTGTCTCAAGCTACTCGGCCTTCATAATTGAGGTAATTCTGATATTTGAAGCCTTTGTTTCAGCCTCTCTCCTGAACAAATCAAAGGGTATCTCATTAGGGTTTTATTCATCTCTATTTTGGGTTTTGTATGGATTATCTAATGATTAAGCTTGAAGTTTAGAGCGAACTCCTAAACATTGCAAATTGTAGTTGAAGGATCATACTTGTTTAGTTGTAATGCTTCCATGAGAATTATTCCATATGTATTAGGGCTTGTATGAATCAAAACTAAGTTGAAGTTCATGTGGATCTCTTGATATGACTCTCTATTTGGTTAATTTACTTCACATTTGTTTAGAAGCATAGTTTGAGGTAGTTTGAGCATCCTTGTTTGAGATCCTTAAGGCATAACAATCTTTGTCATACCATAAGTCCTAATTCGAACCACCTAAAGCATTAATCTCAGTTCAAGCCTTGATTTATCAAGATATTATGATCGATCCATTCTTCTTTAGAAAGCAGATCAAGAGCATAATTTTTGTGTCTTATCGAAGTTTTCTTTGATTATTTTATGATTTATTTTGACAAGGTTTAGATTACAAACCTATATTTTGATTTACTTTGTTCCACTAAGGTACTTTGACATTCAATTTTGATAAAATTTGTTAGATTTTGGGGATAAATTTTCACTAGCATTTTAATCCTTCATTGGATCATTTGGTTCATTAATTTAGGAAGAAAATTTCAGAATAGTAACTTGGATAAGAATTGCGTTGGAATATCTTTGGCATTTGAGGATTGTTGAAGATCAATGGTCTCATGATCAGATTTGGATCTGTGGCACACATATGCTCTTTGAACAACCCTTATTTGTTCTATCACAACAGTTGGATCACACCAGAGGCTTACTCAGTGCAAACTATACCACGGACATATTGGCATGAGACTTACTTTTTTTTTCTTAAGAAGTACCCTTAATCCACAACAGTACCATCAGTAGAAGGAAGACATGTAGAGGAAGGAAAAGGTATCATTAGCAATATTTTCTAAATCACTCTTAACATTTGAATTGAACATGAGTAGAATACACTAGTGTTTTGGATTTGATCGATTTGTGAAGTTTGGCTCTCATTATACATCCATTAGTAGACTTACATAAACAGATTTGAGGTACAAATTGTTGCTCAGTACTTTGGTAGCAGGTTGAAGCAATATGGTTTTTTCATTGAAGCACATATTAGCAGTAATGGTTTCACTAAATATATTTGTAAGTGGGTCATTGTCCCTGGTATAGGATCCCATAATTAGTTCTCTATTTTATTGTCATATTCAGGATGGTTCGGTGGTGCAAGGAAGGAGAGTGAAGTCTCCTTCAGGTTGTAGCCTAAATATATTTTAGGGTGGCAAGGTTTTGCTAGGGAAAGTTTAAGCTTGTAGGTGTTGGAGCATCTTATCAATTATAGCTAATAAAAGTAGGGCATTGGAGCATCCTTACAATTGGAGCTGGTAAAACCAAGGTGTAGGAGCATCGTTTTAGGATTTGGAGCTACATGATAAATTTGAACATGCTTATAGAGTACCAAGGAGTTGGGGCTTCCCTTTTAGTTGGAGCTAAAGCATATTTTTGCACTCATAAAATATTAGAAAAGAATTTGGTGGTTTTTCTCCCAAAAGGGTTTCCACCTAAAAGTTTGGTGTGTACTACTCCTGTGACGTGTTGTTAATTAATGCTCTATTGTTCATGCTCTAAAGTTTTATAATTAATTAATTGTAAGTGAAATATTGATTCAACCCCCTCTTAGTATTTTCGACAATTGGTATCAGAGCAAGTTCCTTCACAAGCAGTTTTACCACTTGAAAGGAGATCATGGAGTGCAAAAAGATTGAAGTTCCAATATTTAATGGAAAAAACTATACACTTTGGAATGGAAGGATGAAAACATATGTGCAGGAACTAGGATATGATGTATTCCAATATGTATTGGCTGGATACACAAAACCCTTGACTATTATAATAGATGATGCAGGTAAGAAGCTCTATGATAATAATTCCAAAGCTAGTAATGTTATTTAGAATGGTCTAATAGAATTAGTGTACGTAAACATAATTCATTGAACATATAAAAAATATGTTTGGGAGCTTCCAAATACATATGAAGGGGAAAAAATGTCGAGGAGGCTAAGCTTTAGAACTTCAGAGGAAATTTGAGCTGCTGAAACTGAATGAATATGAAAATATTGTAGCTTATTTTCTTCGGGTTGATGAAGTAGTAAATTCCATACAAGGGTTGGAAGAAACAATTGAAAACAAAGTGATTGCCTAAAAAATATTGAGATCACTTTCAATGAGGTTTGAGGCCAAGGTCTTTATGCTAGAAGAAAGATCAGACTTAGAAATGGTCAGCATGGATGAGTTGCATGGAACACTTGCAGTTTATGAAATGAGAACAAAGTAGGAAAACCCATCCAAAAGAGAAGCATATTTTATGACATCCAAAAATGCAGGAAAAAACAAGCAATAGTCTAAGTCGAGCCCTAGTTGCAACAACTGTGAAATCTCAGATGAAGAGATATCCAACCTTGTGAGAACGCTAAAAATAGGAATGAGAAAGTACAAAGGTAAGCTCCCCTTAAAATGTTTCAATTGTGGTGAAAATGGTCATTTTTCCTCAAATTTTCCTTATGCGAATAACTCAGATAATGATGATGAAGAGGAAGCTTCGAGGAAAGAAAATAAGATACAAGAAGCAAGGTAAAAAGAAAGGCTTAAAGAAAAGTAAAAAATGACATAGGAAGGGTGTTGTTCATGGCAAGAGATAATAGGAAGGACTCCCCTAAAGAACTAGAAGATGAAGAAAAAGAAGAAGGTGAAGTAGATCATGAGAGAGAACTTATAAATGCTTTAAAAAATATAAAAGTAGAAAGAAGGAATGTCGAAACATGGGAATTTGAATTGAGTGAATTAAAGAAGCATACTAAGGGTCTTAACAAAAAGATGGAAGAGTCATAAAATATTATCATCAGTCTCAAAGTAGAGTTGGAAGAGGCAAATAAAATTGAAGAATCGCTCAAAAAGGATTTGGAAGATAACATCATGACAAATGAGGGTCTGGAAACATAAATTGTCTCTCTATGGAAGGAAGAATAGAAGAAGAACATCTAACAAAACTTTGCAAACAACACCAAAGTTTTGGACGAAATTGTCAGTAGTCAAAGATCATGCAGTGACAAGACTGGATTAGGGTACAAGCCCACATTTGTTCAAGGATTTAGCTCCATGATGACATAAAAGGAAGCTCAACATAAAACATATGCTTACATAGTCAAGGAGGAAATAATTATTGTCAAAGAAAGGTCTCAAGGTCAACCAATGTGAAATTAGAGATCAAAAGATGAAGGTTTCTTAAGAACTATACCACCAAGACGATCTCCTCCCAGGTATCAAACTATCTTTCTTATTGTATGTTGTTCTTGCAACAATTTTGGACATAAGGTTGTAAACTATAAATATTATGCAAGGGATAGAAGCCACTTCAGGAATGACTATTCTAGAAGATCTCTGGAATATTACAAAGAAAGAAAATATTTGGAAACATGAGAAATGAAGTAGAATGCTACAAATGCAACAATTTTAGACATTTGGCTAAAGACAATAGGTTAACCAATCCTCCAAGGGAATCACAGCATATTGTTGAGGCTCCTCCAAATGTTTGGAAAAAGAAAAATGAAAGTTGTGTCATTTCCTTAAAGGCTTAAAGGAATAAAAGTGTATGGTCTATCGATAGTGGCTACTCAACACATATGGTAGGGATAAGAAAAAATTGGTATCTTCGCATGAAGATAATGATGGAATAGTCTCATTCAAAAATGATGGCTCTATAAAGGTGATAGGACATGGTAAAGTTAAGCTTGGAATTAAGAAAGCTACAACAAAAGATGTGTTACTCATTGAAAACTTGAACCACAATCTAGTGTGAGTCAAATGTGTGGCCAAGGGCACACACTATTGTTCGTCTCAAATAAATGTGAAATAAGAAGGGATAAATCAAGTAGGTTGGTGGCAACAACAACAAGAACTCCAACTAATATTGTTGTAGCAACTGCAACACCCTCCAAAATTTTGGCCTGCATCTGATTTTGGAGCCTCCCTTGGGTTCTTACTTGATGTTTGCAAGCACTCGGGCTCACCCCATGAGCTCGTGTTGAGTCTTTGCACCCTCCTCACTTTACCATTCAATGAACATCTTTTTTCATGTTGGTCACAATATCACGCTTGCATCCATGTTATGGTAATGCATAAGGTCCCACTTCATGTGTACAAGTGTATGCAAACATATGTCGCACACACACACATAGGTTATATGCATTTTCACACGAGCGTCATGATTTATCACAAGTGTCACGCTTGTCGCTCGCACCGTCAGTCAGTCACGTTCAGTATATGTTGTCTTGATGGTTTGAGGCATCTTATCGTCAAGTCATGTTGAGTGTGTTTTCGCAAGGTTGCATATGCACAAATTCACTCGTTCACACACTTAGTAATTTTGTTGAATTTATGACGACTGAATCACCCTCCAACAGCTGGACCTACACCCTAGAATTGAATCGACCGACTGTCACCTAGAATAGCGCAGAAGTGTCCAATGAGCCATTTCAATCTGTGTTTCCCGCAAGCATTAGGGGAATTTTGTGGTCTAAAATGGGCTTCCTAAGAAAAATGTAGAACCAAAATAAACTTTATAACAACCAATAGGATTCAAGATGATGATGTCAACCATGGGGGATGATTCACCATTTTTGGAGTAAAAAATTAAAAAGTTTAAAAAATACTAAAATAATAAAACTACTTTTTCAATTCATATTTTCAACTTATCTCCCTAAGGTTTTACAAAAATTTCGAGCGGGAGTACTTGTTGGATGAAAATTTTAATTCTCCATCCAATGAGTACCCATGTTGCATACTTTCAATGGAACCTGCTACATGAAAAACTAGAAATACATGAAAAAACATGATTGCAATCACATTTTTCATGTATTTCTCATTTTTCGTGTAGCAGGGTCCATAAAAAGTATGAAACTTGGGTACTCCTGGGATTATGAATCAAATTATGCATCCAAAAAGTGTTTCCGCTCGAAATTTGTGTAAACCCATAGGGAGATAAGTTAAAAATGCGAGTTGAAAAAATAGTTTTTTCTTTTTTCCCTCTAAAATTTGATGATGTTTTCTAATATTATTTTATTATTTGCACTATTTTTTTATAATTTCCTTAGGAGGCCCATTTTAGACCTCAAAATTCCCCAAATGATAATCAACCAACCCTCCTGCTAGTCAACCAGAGAGTTTCACCAGGCGATGACCCCAGGACTCACTCCCCTAAAAAATTGTGCAAAATTTGCAGACCTTGCTTGCTCTGATGACTGAGGAAACTACACAGGTGAGCCAGACAGACACTCAGTGTCCATCTTTTCTCCCTCAAAAAATTGCGTATTTTTTCCAGCCAGCCACCCAGTTAGGCGACTAGCTACTCACCCAGAAAACTATGCAGATTTCTTGAGCAGTCCCTCAGCTTCCCAACATCCCACTCAGCTCAGAAATTGCATAGAGGTGTTCACCAGGTTAGTCTCCCAGAAATTTCGTAGTTTTTGTCACCAACAATCTTGCAACCCACTGCCAGCTCCCTGGAAAAAATGTGCATTTTTTCCTAGCAAGCCTCATGCAGCTCGTTGCCAGCTCCCCAGAGAAATTGCATAGTTTTTATTGCCAAGTCCCTCTGCTGCCTACATTGCTTCCATCAAGGAATTGCATAGATATTCCCTCCAGCTGATCTAAATCTCACAAATATCCATTCCTGATCCATATTGTCCATCTCAGTCTCTCAGTGACTTCTGCGCAATTTTCATTAGCAGTGCCTGGGGCCCTCATCCCAACTTGAAACCTGCCTTGCACAATTTCATAGCCTTGTCCTCTCTTCTGGTCACCCGCATCCAAAAGCGAATGAAAATGCATCATGGTAGACTAGGAGGTTTATGGATTTTATGTCATCTCATCTTAAGTGATTTCAGATACAGGTATATGGATGGGACATGACGCGACGACGAACTGGATGAACTAGGAGAGCACATGCAAGGAGACTTGTTTGCGAATGGATGAACACATGAAGCATGTCAAAGTACAAGTGAAGGAGGAACACGCACATGAAAACATCAAGCGAACACCAAGACCATTGAATACTTCACACACCTTGTCATGCAGAGATGAAGCTATGATACACCGAGAGCACATTCATCACTCAACAACACTGCAGCTCGACATCGACACCACCAACAACATGAACATACCAGCTCTGTCGTGTTGAGTCATGTCATGAGTCATCTCAGCCACATCACTATTGTGGGCCTATTGTATCAGCTACAACCACCCTCAAAATTTTTTCCTTGGCTTTGTTTGGAGCCTCCCTACCAACCATCCTCAGCAACATGTCTTGCCTTGTCAAGTACACAAGCTTCAGTGATTTTCTAGTAGATTTCCAGCCTGTGCATGATGGCTTGTTGCACCCCATCTTATAGGCTATTTCTCTGGACTTGGTCCAGCTTCAAGCTAAGCATCTCCCTCAATAAATTGAGCAATTATGGAGGGGAACCAACCTTCCCTCTAGAAATTGAGCAATCCTGTCTTGTAGACTACTGGGCTCCAGAATTGTGCAAATCTGCTTGTCAAGCTTCACTAAGAAAATTGTGCAATTCCTCCCAACAAGGCTACTCAGCCCAGAAATTGCACAATTTTGGGCAGTACTCAGTTGCTCAACCCAGAAATTGCACAATCCTTCTGGGCAATCAACCCATCTCCCTCCCATAAATGCGCAAATTTTCCCCTTAGCTGAGCAGGTTGTGCCATTGATTTGACTGGTTCCAACTGAGATCGAGAAAACATGACCTACATGCATGGGCTTCTCTTTCCCGAAATAGAAAAAAGAAACATGCAAAAAGCATCCGTAGATTTTGGGGATCCTTTTTAGCAGCTAGAGGTTACATGCAAAGATTGTTTTAGAATCTTTCCTCTATGTGCCTCTTTTTCCTAGATTTGTGGCATGTGTCATGTTGGGACTCAAAAATGTCATATTTTCATCCACCTTTTTCTTCACTATTCCTTACATTTCATCATCCCATTAACCTTTTGTCATATCATTTTCATACATACATTTGGGTTTCACCTTCTTATTTTCCATTTTATTCATTTTTGTATTATAAGTGAATTTATGATTAATTATTAGAAAATGTACATATTTTTATATATATCTCAAGAATATGTGAGTTTTGTGATGTGTAGGAAATATGTGAAGAATTAATATCTCCTCCACCATATTAAGGAGATAATTATGCAAACCTATTCCTAAGGAGAAAATCATGGAGGACTTGGTTGGCATATCTTATCCAATTCCTAAGGAGAAAATCATGGAGGATTTGGTTGGCATATCTTATCCAATTCCTAAGGAGAAAATCATGGAGGATTTGGTTGGCATATCTTATCCAAGATATGTGAGAGATTTATGGAGGATTCAAAGGGATCATATTTTGTAATAATGGGAAAGTAGTTAAAAATGCTTGAGAGATTTGAGGGATCATATCTTGTAATAATGGGAAATTAGTTGAGAGTTCTTGAGAGAATATTGGATATGTAATTATGAGAAGGATATCTTCTTCATGTATATAAGAGAGTGCTCTCTCTTCATTTTAAGAAGAAAGGATGAATAATAGAAAGGAATTCTTAGTTTTTCATTTTTATGCTTTCATGATTTGTAACTTGGTTCTTGTAATATAATTTGACATAGTTTTATTGTTGTGAGCTCACATATGTTGTTTGTCATTCAATTCTTCACATGTTGTATTGCTTTTCCTTTATGCAATTTCCTGCTTTCATAGTTAATGTTTCAATGCCTTCTTAGATTAATTTAATTCCAATAATTTAGATTAAATTAGTTCCACTTTAGTCCTGCATATATAGTGCATGTGTCTTGTAAGTTTACGGACCTCAGATTGACAAATTAAATAGTTGGACAAGTACTACAACAGAATTAAACGATAATATTTTCACCCAACATGTCATGAGCCTCAAACTTATTTATTTGACGCTTCAGAGCTCACTTATTCACATCGATCTTGGAGCTCTGACATCCCACAACACATCCAGGATTCTTCAACACATCCAGCTCAATTATTCATGTGTAAGTCCTCCTAACTTGTCTTTTGCATCATTTCTATCGCTTTTTGTGTTTTCACTTGTGTGAGTGCTTTTTGCTTGAATTTTGTGAATGCTTACTGTCGTTTACATGCATACTGGCTTGTACTAGCACTGTTTTAGTTTTCGTTCGCATCTCATTGCTGTCACGTGCATGAAACTTTTTTGCACGAATGGTCGTCGATTCGATGACTCGCTTCACCCACATGCATGTTTTTCTGTTTTATGAATATTTCATTCACATTTTCATGCACGATTATTCACTCCTTCTTATAGTTAGTATCGACATGCAATCACATTCAAATTTGATTTCAGTTGCCAGTCGGCGGGTCTGGCTAGCCTTGACCCAGACTTTGCCTCACCCAGACAGCATTGCACAATCCTGAGAGGGAAGTCTCTATCTTCCCCTTAGAAAATATGCATTTCTTCTAAGTGGCTGTCCTCTAGCCTTGCGTTGTGCAATTCTAAGGGATAGTGACTGTTGGCCCAGAAAATTGTGCAATGTAGTCATTGGGCCTGCAACCATTGCTAGCTGAAATTGCGCATTACACAATTTTGGCAGTCAGTAGGCCAACCTAGATTTCACATTGCACAATTCCAACAGCCAACCAGCCTCCCCAGACAGCCTAGACTTCCTTTGGTGCAATTATGGCAGCTAGTCTCCCAGCCTCCTAGGAAAAATTGTGCAATCCTTGCCAGTCAAGCCCTAGTAATGTTGCATATCATTCCTCAAGTTTTATTTAGTTTTAGCTGACAGATTTATTGCCATGCAGGTCGCTTTGTCTCTAGATCTAGCAGGTGTTCATCCGCCTCTTAGCAGTTCAGGATCAATGGCCTTCAAGGGAGCAGGATCAAAGGACATTGACAGAAATGCAACTGGAGCAACAATTGAGCGAGTGTCTACAAGTTTGCCGATCTATGAAGACACAAAGTTGATTGTAGACAAGGACATCAATATGAAATGGCAAGAAGTCAATGATGCATTTGCAAGCACATTTTGGGAAGACCTCAAAGACTGAAAAGTTTATGTGAACATCCACAAGTCTGACTTGTACCAGGTTACATGCAGGTATCCCATGCTCTTATGCATGAATAGGATACATTGGATCGTCTCGCACACTAATCCTGAGACAATGACATTGAGCAATGTCAGCGGGACAGAAATTTCTACCTTTAGGTCACAGGATTATGATCATATGTATCAGATGTCGAAGCCTGCGATCACCATGGAGAGTCCATTCAGCATACCCAGCAGCAATGCCAACTCCAGAGATATCTTGAAGAACTAGGTGAAAGAGCTGGATAAATTCAGGATGACACCCAACTAGGTCTACAAGAAGAAGATACTGCGGAAGGCATATCAATACTTGGTCATCTTCGCATGTTGTTTGTATGGAAAAAAAAAGCACAGAAACCTTCCCACAGAGTTGGGTGATCGCGTTGGACCAACTAGCCAAAGAAGGCAAAGCATGCAACTGGTTCGACATGTTGGCTCACCAATTGAAGTAATAGGTAACAAGGGCTCGACAGCTGCCCAAAGGTATGAAAGCAGGAATCTACATGTCCGCCTACATCTTGGATGCAATCTGTGCCCGTTAGGAGTTCCTGAGCTTGAAGTGGGCATGGACATTGGCGGAGACCTCTATGAACACTTATTGTAAGATGTTGTCTGAATGCAGCTTCAGAGTTATCACACAGTTGTCCAATAATTTTGTCACCCAGGTTTACAAGATGATATTCGAACAAGATCCACCCTACATGTCGAAGGTAGCAATGGAGGCACTGATCGACATAGCTGATTGGTATGCCTCACTATCCGACACCTTCATACAGATGTACAGCGCGGAGAAGCCTCTGCATGTTCTACTGAATTTTTCCTTGGACAAACTTGTCATGCAAGAAGTATCATATCACATCTCGGCAGGGTTATTAGCTAGGCTGCACTAGAAGAAGAAGGCACCTTGGCCTGCTCTTCCATTATGGATCGAGTTTTACGAGATACAGAATTTCAAGCATGTGGATTTCGAAGCAGAACAGATGAAGAAATATCCATTCGACACCTGAAGTTACAATCCATATGACCCATATTGTCTTGTGAAAGACCACTACATGAGATTATAGTTTAACTGGATCCATGGGGCATGTCATTGGGCGGAGGAAGACCCATGGTGATATTTTTACAACTCCTCCATACTCAAGGAACTAGTCAGCCATGTTGTGGAATGGATAGCAAAGCAACATCTTGGAGAGCACCAGAAGCAACAAAAATAGAGGTAAACATACCAGTGTGTGACAAGGGCAAGAGGAAGATTGTCAACAACATGGAGGAAGAACAAAGTTGCAAGTTTCGAGAAGACCCACTTGTGCATAAAGCAGATTTGGCACTAGAGGCAAAGAGGCAACAATGCGACAAGAGAAATGCACAAAGGCAGAGAGAGAAATGGATAATGGAGGAAACAGAGTAGGAGTTTCAAGAGTTGAAGGAGCAACTCTGGAAGGAACAGGAGCTACGTAGATAGGAGAAGGAAGCGCAGCAGGAACAGGTATAGTAGGGGGCGCAACTTGTGTAGACAGATGAAACTGCGCCCATATAGATAATAGACTCACTAGAATAGCTGGCATCAGGCAGAAACAGTGAACCATCACATGAGTAGGACTTCACTAAGGAGATAGAGCAAGCACTTGAATAGATGGATATGGATATGGAGCAACAGGAGTTAGAGCAAGACATCGACCTCATGCCTCACCACCAAGAGGTTGACCCACCAGCTTCACCGCATCTAGAAGAGGAACAAGTCCCAAGCGACTAAGGAGACACTGGAATCCTTGGAGATAATCCAGAGGAGGAGATGCACAACATCTCATTCAATGAGTCCCAACATAGAGTTGTGCAATCTCATAGAGTGTCAACATTGGATGATCATACATCTCCTGTGCAATTTGAGGAACGAGTGATCGTGTTTGACGTGCGCAAACATCCAGCAGCATTGGTTGATGCTACCAGAGCATATGCCAAAGCCACTAGCTCGAGTGTTCACTTCCTGATAGCTAAGAACTAGTGAATGGATAAGGAGCTATAAACATCCAAGTAGGGAGGAGAATTGGTTACAGAATCTGCCCGAGCAGAATTGAAGAAGGAAATACTAGATCAAGTATTGTCCCTTGACACAGTCATGCGGGTGTTGTATTCTAAGTTTGGTATCATGCATAAGGCAGTCGTCCATCTCAACGGTTGGTAGCAACGATGTGCTAGAAGATCACATATCCTATCGAACATGCATGCTGCTGTTGATTACATGCAAACATGAACAATGAGATACAAGGGAGCCCCACTTCACTTGCCTAAGATGATGAAACCCATTGCGGTCGAGCTAAAGGCACGCATACAAAGTGAGACCTGGAACTATGAAGATCTCCCGCAGCTCATCACTAATCTATAGGCTTCCCATGCATGTGTATTTAAGAGTATGGATGTTGTTGTGCATGCACGTGTAATCCCATCTATTGGGACACTCACCCAGGTGAAGAAAATGGCACAGGTCTGACTAGAGATTGACTCGTAATTTGATGAATTAATGCGCATAGCCACCAATCCAAACTTGTCAATCAATGCAGACACCATGCACAAGTATGTTGTTGGTTCGACCACACTCAAGATAAGGATGTGCATGATATCATACAAGTTGGACAGAGGAGCCCGATCAGTGTACCCAGATGATATGGAGGCACGAGTTCGTTTCCAGAAAGATGTCATCTTAGAGTACTCGGACACCATCATGGACTACTGAGCTTGGCATCAGTTCACTATTGTCGACCACCATAAGGATGTTGAAGAGCTGGTCTTCCAACAATTGTCTGTGTCATAGTGATGTCTTGCACGGCTTTCTCAAGCCATTTTATCACACATGGGTACATGTGAATTTTAATGTAACGTCTTGTCAAGTGTAATTTCAAGTGTCGATAGTTGGATGTAATAGTCATAGAGTAGATGAAGAGTCATGAGGGTAGATGAACTGTCACAAAGGGGAATGTCAAGGGACACCCCATCCTTTGCTATATATAGTCCCTCATAACTCATTGTAGAGGCTTTTGGTCAACCAAGCTTCTGATAAGACTATCTTAGAGAGAGCTTGGAAAGTATTGTAACAAGCCTTGGCTTCTCCACTATGTAGAGCTAGTATATCTCTTTGGAGGACTAGACGGTTGTGGCTGAAATGTTCCTCTGTCGGAACTACTGGCTGGACATGGATGTATTGTATGACTGGAACTTACACTTATTAATATAAGAGAGCCAACACATTTCATGCATATGTTGTATTGCATTTTAACTATATTGAGTACTCCAAATGATATATGTATATGTTTTCTTATGCATGCATGTGTAGCTATTTTTGTATATGTATGTATGAAACTTTCTTAAACGTGTTGTTGGTTTAACCATCACTTTGGATTGCTAGCTTACTTGCCTTTCATGTTGTGATGCATCTTTTCTTGTGTGTTCCCTTCTTAACTCCGTGTTATCACAGGTTTCCAAGGGGCACACTCACCTCACCCTCCGTGTGTTAGAACTGCTCATGCACCATCCTTGACTTACTGCATATGTCACACCCTTGCTACCAACAAGGACATCTTACTTGCCTCTTTACGAAACTGCGGTCAAGGCATTACCGTACGATCCACTGCTGGGACTCCTACACCAAATGGTATAAGTTATAATTGGGACTTCTTACTAGAGATATCCCCTGATATGTTGGCGGGTCCAACACCGTCAACGGGCCATACTATTGTAATCAATGTAATGTAATGTGGAAGTCCAAGAGACCCACACGTAATTCTTAAGAGTCATGTAAAGTTGAAGAGTCATGTAAGTGGAATAGTCATGAGGGAAGTCGAACTGTCACAAGGGCAAGTTTTACCCTTGGCTATAAATACCCCTCATTTGTACATGCAAATGACTTTTCACCTTGGCTCCTCCCACATAACCTTGAGAGTTTGTAATCATTTCTTTGAGGAGGGAGCAGTGGCTCCAGTGCCCCGCTTACAGGGTTAGTGATGTATGGTGTACTCTTGGAACTTTCACTTGATTCAGAAGCCTAATAGCAGGTCAGTACATTTTCACACATGTATTGTAATTGTTTGTAAGAATGACCTTGGAACACTTGTAATGTATGTTTCTTTAACCTGTGTTAAAAATGCTGAACTATTTTGGTTGCTTTAATACATATGTTTATGAAAATGTGTTGTATAAGTTGTTAACGTTGTCCTGCCTGCGTGGGCTACCTCACCGGACATCAGATAGAACCTTTCCCATAAACTTGTTATAACGACCATCACACTTGTGCGGACTACTCTGTTGAGTGTTGTACATGCTATCCTATTTTGTGTGTTGTGACTGCCACATCCATGTGGACTACTTCACCAGAAGTTGCACATCTCCTTTTGTGTTATGGGTCTCTGACAGAGTTGGGACTCTTCCCTTTCGACTAGAGTGTTGTCTAGGTAAATCCTCTCTACAGATAGAGACGATCCCTCTAGCCCAATGAGTGGGACTAGCAATATACATGACAATCTACTGGACAATTTCCTAAGTTACAATTGAAAAGAGAGATGAACAAGATGGCCTACCTCGTTCTGATGCTATCATGTCATCCTTTGTTGAATACTTTGAATCACTTGTGTCACGGGCTTGTTCCTACTGCTCACACTGTTTATGCACCTACACAAGAGATCAAGACACAACAAGGAATGAAAATACAAATAACATATTCAAAAGTAACCTACTTAAAATATCAAGGAGCATTAATCTCAATGATACATCAGCATACACATTTAGGGAAAATGAATCAGCAGTTGTATATGAATAGAATAAAGGGGGAAACATACAACCAAGCCTTGCTGTCAATAGGCTCTCCTTGAATGAATGTCCAAGTCCAAGCTAAGTTCTCCAAGCACTCCTTCTCCAAGCCAAATGAGTAGCATATAGGTACAATCTTAGCATATGGGTGCAAATAGACAAAGACCAACCATTTGGAAATGGGAGAGGGTGAATATATAGGTAGGGAAAGGGAGTTAGGATCTATCCAAATATAGTATTAGGCCCTCATCTCAAGGAAGTAGCTCATAGGGATAAGACCAAGAGGCCAAGTTGGGAGAACTAAACCTCATCTATGTCGAACAACCTCCAGCTCGCCGCTCTGGAAGCTTCTAGATCACGAAGCTTCTCATCCTCTTTGGTAAAATTGCCTTTTGGGATCATCACAGGTATACAAGTAAACAGAGTAATGCCATTGTGGTTCAAATATAATGCAACAGGCGACCATTGTGGTTTTTAGTCTCATAAGAGTGATGATTCTCAAATTAGGGTTTTAGAGAAATTTCCTTAAGGGGAAGCTCAAGGCATTTTCCAATCAATGTATTAGGGAGGATCTGCGCTGCATATATGAATGAGCACACTGCATGATGGTCATGTGTCGAGCACTTCGGGGCATGTCACAGGGAAGCGCAGGAGGTGTGACAAAATACTATGTAACAGATGCCCCCTAAAGCATGAAGGCGGAATGGGGAGTGATGGCTGAGATGATTTACGAACTTTTGCAAGGACAAGCAAAAACATCGTCAAGAGACCTACAAATCAAGGACACATATACATATACATATCTGATATCAAAACATGAATCCATGGTATGGACGCAACCAGCCAGATAATAAGGAATATATGAAAGGATCCATGGCATGGCCACAACCATCCAAATAAGAAGGATCATCTGTAAATATAAGATCCAAGGTATGGATGCAGCCACCCGATATAGAAGGATCATCATAAATGTATAGTCCCACGGTATGGTCACAACCATCCATATAGCAGAAACATGTGTACAATCATGAATAACACATAACTCCATGCAACCTAAGCGATATCAGACAAGACTCACGGTCTTGCGCTCCATGCCAACATGATCAAAGTACAGTTTCTAACATGTGAATGAAGTGTCAAAGTCAAACATGCTAGAAAACCGCCTGATTACTGTCCAATGATGTGGACCATTAACAGGCACAAGAGAAACCACCAATAATGACAATGGGTCTCAAGGTACAATAGTACAATCCATGAATGTGATAATGAAGCTGAATTCAAACACTCATGAAATCATCCGATCAAAGTCCAATGATGGAAACATGTCGTCAAATGCGAAGAAATTTCCATTAAGGCATTCAAGCTCTAAGGTACTAAAAGGGAGTCTCTAAGTCATGTTCCTAGATAATGAGCTAAAGTCGACATGAAGTGACCTGTCGAAAGAGGGCCATAATGAATCCACCATCATTGACACGAAACAAGGAATAAAGTGGAATGAAATGAATAAGATCCAAGACTGTAACAATGGGTCGGACAATGTATAGGTAAATAACTGCAGATAGGACTTCTCTTGAACATTGGTGACACAACTCCAGAGTGTGGTAGCATTTGACTCATCATAGGAGTAAAGGTCATGATGACAAAATGGAATGGTCAGATGAGAGGAAAAAATGGATCACCCAAACCCGGGAGGACAAGGGACTATGTGAGGATATCCCAAACCCGACACAAAAGCAGAAGAGTGTCATGACATGCTGCCTATGCAAAGGATGTTTCATTTTCATTTTTCCCAAATATATCTAGCGAGTACCCCAATTATTTTTATCACAACCTTGAAGGGGATAGTATATGCTTGTCGTGTAAGTTCATTCTTCGAATGAATCCATCCTAGTAAGTTTTACGAGTCCTAGGAAGGAGAAACTCGGTCTCATCATGGTGATGTGTCTTTCATCATAAAATTTTAACGAGTCCAATGTAAGAATAACTCTATATCTTTTTCATATTTAGAGAGTTTGAAAAAGAGACGAAAAAGAAAACTCCATCATGTTCATTTTTGTAATTTGTCCTGAACCCAAGAAGGTAGAAAACAATATTTGAGAGAACCTCTTAACCATATCGACCAAGGTGTACCTTTTTCATAAATAGTCAATCTCAGCCTGAAAAAGGGGTAAACGTATATTGAGACGATGTCAATTCATTTAATTTAACGAGTTTGAAATGAAAAGTACTCAACAATATTTTCATGTTACGAGAGTTAGAAAATAGCTTAACGATGATTCCAGGGGGTTCCTCTTTCATTTATGTTTAACGACTCTGAAAAAGAGATAAAGAAAAACTCATTTGAATCAGTCAATAATAATTACATGTTCACCAGAAAGTACCTGTAACTGCACAAGAAAAACAACCGATCACTGATATAATGAAAAATAATAAAATACTAATAAAATAATGGCAAAAATTAAATTGAAACTTATAAATAGACCACAAGTAAAAACATTTTACCATTTTGCTGCAGTAAATTTTGAGAGTGCATTTTAGCCTTTTTCCTTCAATTTTTAGGTGAAAGGTGCGGGAGATCCAGGGCATCATTTCTCAAGCCGTCAGTAGCAGGTAAGAGTTCTATCTTTGCTCTTGCATTTTATTCCATTTTGATGCATTTTTAATGGATTTTTTCTTACCAGTAGGAGAATTTTCGTTTTTAAACCGCGTGGGCGATCATCGCGGGTTTGCTCATTGAACCTGCAATGATCGCCCCCAAGCCCAAAGTCCCTCACAATGGCATCGCTCTGTTAATAAAAAAAGGTGTGATGGTTTCGAGGTGGAATTTTTTGAAGGAAAACCCCTCTTTAAAGAAAAAAATTTGGATTTAACCCCACGAAAAGGCATCTAATTGCTATGTAATGATGTTTTGTGGGAGATTGTAGTCAATCATGGCTCTAGAATGGAAAGAAAGAGGCCATGAGGCAGAATACCACCAGGAAGCCCAAGATGTAGAATGTATCAATTCTTTGAGGAACTGTGAGTTACTAAATTTCTTCAAGACTACAGGACTGAGAGCTTAGAATAAACTATTGCACTACCTGATCAGCCTATGGGATATTGATCGAGAGTTCTTCATCATTAGAGACCAGGGGTTGGAGTTGGAGGAAATTGATATTTATTTCATCATTGGATTATCGAGAAGAGGAGAAAGAGTTCAACTCTTTTGGTCTCGTCCGGGAGGTGACAACACTAGTACTCTAGTCACGAGACATTGTCCAGGTGTCGAGATGACACTGGGCGGGAAGGTGAAGATAGCTATATTTAGAAACCTTCCCATGAGAATGATCCTATTCACCATAGCTTGCATAGTTGGGACGCAAACTCTGCAAGAAACTTCGAAATCCCAATTCTAGTATGCAGTAGAATCCCTCACTCCAACAATATTCAATTAGTGTTCAGGGTTACTAGCCAACATGAAGAGGCAGCTGACCAAGGGTAAGCGTGGAAACTTGAAATAGTTTGGCTTCGGTTTGATTTTGGTTACTTTATTTCTAGAGTGCATGCCCTTGTTTTTGTATCAGTGGACAGAGGTACCAGATCCTAATCCACGAGATCCCACACTAGTCAGATAGAGTGAAATTATGCGTCGAGGAGGAGGGGTCAACAAATGCATTTCCCACCACAGTTTTTCATTTGGTTGCACTGCCAATTGATAATTGTGGATAACTATACCTATGCAGGCACAAATTTCAGATGGGACCTAGATCTACCCTTGCCACCAGGTGAATAATGGACTGATGCAGGTAAAAACTTGTTTTTGGATTTTTCAAGTTTTTATGATTTTTTGTGAAAGTGAAACTGAGACTAAACTTGTGATAAATGTGTAGATGTTGGACTGGAAAGGCCTCCTGGCATGTCTCCAATAGCACGGTGAGTAGCCCAGCAGGTAGCAGATGCTCCCTATGAGGAAGGAGCGGACCCCATCAGAGAGATGGAATGTAATCTGGATGTGATCACTCGAGGGATTCCAGAGTACGCTACTATAGATGATGTGCCATTGCGATATCAGAGGCACACAGTAGGGGTATCTGTGAGACTTCGTTAGTTGTTAGGTTGAGTGATTAGGGTAGTCTCGTGTTATCGTGAGCACCATGCAGGTGCATAGCTTTTCTAGTTGTTTTTTGCACATGATGTAGGTTGTGAAAGCCAAGTGTCTCGGAACACTTTATTTTTGAATTTTTATGTTTAAACACTCTGACAAATGTGATATATATATATATATATATATATATATATATATATATATGCATGTTTTATTTTCTACTTATGTGTCCATATATTTCTTATAAATTATGCAAATGTCTGTCAAGAACATAGTTTGCTAATGCATCTGTTAATGTATTCAAATTGTGTGGAATGTATTGGTATGTGATAAAATCAAAATTTATTTCCAGTAATTGAACACGTAAATATATATGCAATATATGTGGATTTCTTAATGTGTAATGATTGTTTAACTGTAACACAAAGAGTTGTGAATCTAACATGACAACTAAATCTCTAATGCCAAGAGCAGCTGCTTTGATAATAGTTCAACGACTACACTATATTCAACAATATTGTTAGTTATTCGTCCTAGGCATATACCTTGTAATTTAACCAACTCACCATCAGGGGTAAAGAGTGCCCAAGCTAAAAAAGACAAATTCTGTGTGCTACGACAAGCACCATCAACAAAACCGAAATAATGATTTGATGACATCTGAAAACTGAGTGGAACACAAAGTAAGCATAAAAACACATGTCTACAAAGAAAAAAACACACCAAAAATAAAAAAGCGCGCACCAATGAATTCAAACACTAATGTATAAAAAGTAATTACATGAATTTCACACATAATAATTTTTCAAATACAACCCATTGCGGGGCTGTGATAATGCATTTCCTTTGTAATCAACTAGCTCATAAGCACCTTTTTGCTCCAGTGCCCAACTTATCGTTAGCTTGATCATAAAGGAGGACCAGGTCGCCTTCTAGAAAAAGTGCAAGGAGAAATGGTTTGATCAAAATGAGCTTTGACACATTTATTTTTGGCTTTGATTACCATTGCAACAATGCAATCGGTCTCATCAAGCCTCTCAAGGTAGAGTAACACTCCTCTTCAGGCGAGGTATTAGGAAGAAGTTCGATAGCTAGTTTGAGTGAAGGGATTTCACATTCAATCAGGAGAGTTGCCTCTAAACCATAAACCAGTTGGAATGGAGTAAATCCAGTGGCCATCTTAGCAAAATGGAGTAAATCCTGTGGAAATTAAGGAGTTGCACTATCATGACGAAGGCCCAACTAAGCCATCAGCTCTGCCATCATGTACTGACGAAAATGTGATCCATGGTCAGTTACAATGGCTTGAGGAATGTCAAAACGTGTTATGACATGGTTGAAGAGGAACTGAGCCGCAGTGATATCATCAACATTATATGTGGGCATCGCCTCGACCCATTTAGTGAAGTAGTCACCAGTGACGATAATATAGCCATGCCCCCTGGCTGAGCGAGGGTTACATGTCATGAAGTCTATGCCGGACTTAATGAATGGGCCAATGATAACTACTGGGTGTAAGGTTGTTGGCGGGGCATGCTGCTTGCAGTTAAAAATCTGACATTCATGGCATTTTTGAACAACCAGAATACAATCTTTAAAGATGGAAGCCCAAAAATAACCTGTGCAGAGGATTTTCTTAGCAGTGGTGTAGCCTGACATATGACCACCACATGACCTAGAGTGGCATCCATTCAAGACCCGTTCAACCTCTTCAAGTGTTAGACGTCTGCGAAGAACAGAGTCAACACCGACTCTGTACAATGTGTCACGAAGAATCCGATAGGGTTGGGACAAATGCTGGATGCGACATCGGTCGGATCAAGACAACCCAGATCAGAAGGTTTGGGTCTGAAGATAAACGATAATATCTTCATACCATGAGTCAAGAGTGTTGATGAGAAACAAAGTTTCATTAGGAATATTCTCAGTAAAATTAGTAGAAGTGCTTGCAGATGGAAGGGCACATATCAAATCTAAAAAAACAAGTGATTTCTTTGATTTTCTAGAAGTAAACTCCAAATCAAACTCCTATAGGATAACAATCCATTTTGGGTATTTTCCCCCAAGTAATTGACAAGTCAAAATATAGGTCATGGGGTTGCAATTAGACATCACCATGGTTTTCTGTAGAATGATATAATGACAAAATCTTTGGACAACATGCACGATTGCCAAGGAAAGTTTCTTGACATAGGCAAATCAAGTTTTAGTGTCAAGGAGATTTCAGCTTAAATAATAAACCACATTTTTGTTGCCATTGTCATCATCCTGAACCAACACCATAATAATGGTATTGTCAGTCGCAGCCAAGTATAGGAAATAATTGTGTCAATAATCAGGGGGATGTAGCAAAGGAGCACTTATAAGAATGTCTTTCGAGGAATCGAAATATTTTTGGGCAATCTCATCCCAAATGAAAGGGATCCATTTTTTAAGCAAGCAAGTAAAACCCTTGGTGAGTTTAGCGTAGTTAGGAATGAAACAATGAAGACAGTTAGCCTTTCCTTACAAACTTTGCAATTGAAGCAATGAGGTAAGAGGCGACAAGTTAACAATAGCCTCAACTTTTAGACGATCTATTCGGATACCTTCGCAGGACACAACAAAACCCAAGAGTCGACTAGATTCAATGCAAAAGATGCACTTTTGTGGTCTAGATGGTCACGACGCTTAGCAGAATGGGCTGGTAAGTCATCAAGATAAGGTTGAACAATGTGTCAAATATCATGAAACGCATAAGAAATTTCTCTTTGGAAGGTAGCGCCAACATTTTTTAAACCGAAAGGAAGCTTCTTATAGGCAAAAGTTCCCCATGGACAGATAAAGGTCACCTTATGTTGATCATTAGGGGAGATGTTGATTTGGTTGTAACCAAAAAATCCATCCATAAACGAGAAAATATCACTCCCAGCACACTCGTTGATGATCTGATAGATTAACGGAGTGGGAGAGTTGTCTTTTGGGCATGCGTGATTGATTTCATGGTAATCAACACAGACTCAGATCGTGCCTTGCTTTTTAGCAACAGGTAAAATATTAGACACTCAATCTATCAATGGGATTGGATAGATGAAACCAACTTTTAACAGCTTTTCAACTTCTACGTTAATAGCAACAACCTTCTGAGGATGCATGGGACGAAGCCGTTGATGAACAGGCTTTCCACCAGGATAGCTGGGTATTCCATGCACCATAATTTTTGGATCAATACCAGGAATTTCCTCATATGACCATGCGAAGACATCACAAAATTATTTGAAAAGTTCAGTGTAAACCCTAATCTCATCGGGAGAACAGGAAACCCCAATATGAATGTTCTCAACAATTCTAGGTTAAATGAAAATGTCGTGAGGCATGGTTGAAGTAATGTTTCCCATATTACCCTCAGATAGGACTTCATGCACCAAAACAAGTGTTTGAAGTGGATACGTTGGTCTATGAGAAACGAAAGCTTCAAGACACGAAGGCATCTCACTCAGACTGGGAAGAAATGAAGAATAGTGATGGAGATCATTCCGAGGAGTTTCGTCCAAAGACATAACCTCAACAATACTCTCATCGGTGGGGAATGTCTCATTCAAAGGATTCGTCGAATCCCAAGAACCAAGTCAAGGAGATGGCACATAAGTATCCAGATTCATACTGAAAGTTGCATGACTTTCTGAAGCAACCATTGAAGCCAATACAATTTCTTGATAAGCTTGTTCTAATGGACTTAACGACATAGAATCACCAAACGAATCAATTTGATCTGGAGTAGGAATAATCCAAGGATCTGTAGAAACAGAGATCATATTGATTAAAGTGATATTCGGAGGTGGGAGAGAAAAAGTACCCATTAAAGCAGAATCTTTAAAAATACCTGCCCCCACACTCTAATAAGGAATTTCAGTATTTCCCACATATGCGACATTGTCATTTGATGTACCGGAAGAGAAAAAAGACAGTTGGTCGACGGTGACAATTTTTCCTTCGTGAGGAAAACTAAGCACTTATAATAAATAAGAAACCACACAAAACATAGCATGGGTCCAACTTCACTCGAGAAGAAGGTTGTAATTTTGATTCACATCCACAACTTCCACTTCTAGTTCAACAGACTTTCCTTCCAAAGTGATAGGCAAATTCGTGAGAATACCATATGGACGAGAGCCTCTATCATCAAAGGCCTCTAAAGTGTTTGGGGACTAGTTAAGGGGAGGAGAGTCAATGGCCTTCCAACACAAAACAGACATGATGCAGGTGGAGGCACCTACATCAATAACAGTTTGATGGATCATCTTTCTTTTAATGATAACTTTAATCAGAAAATCAATCTAATGAGGAAGATGAGGAACATGGTTTTAAAGATCAAAGGTAATTAAACTCGAATCAACAGGATCAATGGAACCTATAGAAGACAAAAATGATTTCCACTGCGTTGGAAATGTTTGGAGAAATTCCAAAGCAGACATCGCTGAAGGCGCTTGAGCTAAATCTTCGACTATATTATAATATTGTGCAGCTCTAGCATTTAGATTATAAAATGATTTCTGAAGCACACCTTTGGGAGGTGGTCAGATTACGGATTCATTATTAGGTCGCTCAATATGGAGTAGACCAAAACTAGATGGAGTGGAAGTAGAAGGTATATCAATGAACTCTTTCTCCACTGTCTTCTTTTGCGGGGTTTGATAGTCCTTTGATCGAATAGCAATTGAAATAGGCGATGAACCTTGCATCATGAAAACTTGGGAACCAGAGGAGGCAGAGGATTGTGGTTGGTCTACCAAATATGTCTGCTGATATGGAAATGGTTCTTTCAAAATAGCTGAAGTCCCTTTCAATAAATGGTTAACTTTAGCACATTGGGGACAATCCTTAGTATAATGGTCTTCCTCACAAATGAGGCAAGGATATTTCGACTTTCGCTTGGAAGCATCATCGGCAGATGATTTGGGTGGATCCTGTTTCGGGATATCAGATTTGGATTTACCTTTACCCTTTTTCTTACCTTTTTAGGCCTTATCTGCTGCAGTAGACTGAACAACATGTACCTTAGAGGTTTTACCAGGATTTGACGAATTTTTCGAAGGATAGTTGGAACCAATATCTGAAATAGACTTTTAATTCGAAGAATTCTTAGTGGATGTCTGTGATACTGATCCAATTATACCATCAACAAATGGTACATCAGGAGACTTTGAAGCTGTCAAATCTGAAGATGGTCTTGGAGCATCAGGAAACATCTCATATAATGTGTCATATTGGGAATAGACTAAGTCTAGATACTAGGCATGAGCAATAGCTTGGTCCTCTGTAACACAGCCACCCATTTCTATATCTTTAGCAATCTTGTTTATGAATGATTTTGTGAACCATTTGGTTAACAACTCATCAGGAATCTCGAATTCAATGAGGTGACTCCCACGTACTATGGATATTATCAAAAATGTGCGTCGCAGTATCTTTATTAACAGATGTTAGCAAATGAGTACTAGTTTCATAACAAACTGGTAACTGGAAGTGGGTGAGGAATTCCATAGCTAAAGAGTTAAAGTCGACATAGGTACCTCGAGGTAACTCGACATACCATTTTGTGGCAGCACCTGCTAAGGTTCTCTGAAAGAGGCAAAGATGGATAGAATCGTCAAGATAAGAATTTGAAGAGCACCATAAGTGATATGTAATCACATGGGCTTGAGGGTCCTCTTTAGGTTTTCCTTCGAACTTAGGGAAATCTCTTGGAATTTTAGTTGGAACTGGAGGCCAGTAAGGCGAATGAAGAATAAGATCATTTGTAAGCCTCGAGACATCAAGCAGTTCCAACGTGGCCAAAAATATAAATTGCAGATTGAATGGCTTGTAGGGCCTTTGAGGAGGCCCAAACTATGGGTTCCAACCTTGCTGGTAAGGATTATTCCCCCACTGTGGAGGATTTTGACCATAGGGAACTTGAGTTTTACCCCATTGAAAATTACCTTTACCATAAGGCGGATTTTGGCCAGGTAGGTTTGATATTGACCTACTATAGGCCATTGATAAGTAGTATACACAGCGTACAGATTGTAAGGTTGTTGGATCTCTTGACCCTGGACCTGAAGAGATTGGCCCTGCTATTACAGGGGTTGACCTTGTGCCTGCAAGGGCTGAGCTTGTTGATATACATATTGAGCTTACTACTGCAGAGGTTAACCATGCTGCTACAAAGGTTGGCCTTGCTGCTGCAAAGGTTGACCTTGCAGATACACAGGTTGAGTAGGCTACCAAACAAACTAATTTTGTTGCTACAAAGGCTATTGATATTGCTACAAAGGTTTCCCCTATTGTTGCAAAGGTTGTCCTTGTTGTTGTAACGGTTTCCCTTGCTGCTGCAAGGGTTGTTGGATAATTCCTTGAGAGATACACTGTGGGTATTGGTAATTTCAAAATTGGATATGATCATATCTACTAGGAATAGCGGATTGAATAGGCTAGACATAGGCTCCTTCTTGTGGAATGTAAGGTGGATTGACTAGAGCTTGCAAACCATATGGGACATAAGCCTGTTGGAGAGGAATCTGAGCCATGTATGGTTGTTAATATTGGATATTACCCGACCCGAATGGGCCAATAGGGTTAGGAGTACTACCAGAATAAGGTTGATTGACTCTAGCCATGTGATTTTGTAATCCACTCACATGGGTTTCACTTGACACAAGAGGAATGTTCGGATTTCCCCCCCAGGAGGTAGTACATTTTGTCCACTTGATAGAGGGGCGGAAGAACTGATTGAAACCTAACCTGAAACAGTCGGTTGTATCAAAATAGACATTTGAAATGATGGTACAGGTTATAATGGAATCGTAGGTTGAAAAGGAAATGATGTAACAATAGTTTGTACAGAAATTTGAGAAGTTGTGTTTGGAACAAATGGACTAGTAGTGGGCATAGCATTTGAAGACCAAATAGGATTTTGATACAAAGATGAAGCAAGTCTAGGAGTTCTTGAAACTAGCTGGTCTAAGGTTGTATAACCAGGTGGAAACATAGTCCCATTGGTTTCAGGAAGTGTGTGAGATGGGACTCTTCCTGTAAAAGGAAAGCCTTTAGGAGGAAATTGATACCCTTTTTCATCATCGACATGAGGAGTATGAGTAGTGGAAACTTTCGAATGACCTGGAGAAGAGGTTGGGATCTCACCTTCTGAATCCATCGGTGGAAACAATTAGCAAGGAGGAATCTAAGATGTACGAGGAGATAACTCCAAAGGAACACCAGGTTGATCGTAAGGATTGTAAGGATGCTGAGGAGATATCACAACAGGATCAAATAACAGATTTGGTGGATATAAGACAAACCTTTGTGGACTCTCAGGGGTTTCTAGATCAGATTCTTGAGGTGACAAGGAATCCAAAGGTGGTGGATGAGAAGAAAGGGGTTGAATGCTCAGGACAATCCCAAGTTCAAAACCTTGAGCTTCAAGTGACTGAGGAAGTTTCGAATGAACTCCTTGTGAAGACCCTTCAGTATCAGACAATGAAGGGGAACTTTGGGGTGAACTCAATGGTTCAACCACGATGACTTTCTCTCAAGAGTAGAAAAAGGAGAGGAGATTCGTTGAAGGCTGATTGAAATTAAAATTTACAAGGATTTAATCACTATTAGGCCAAGAAGCAATGGCATGGGTTTGACATGTTATCGTTGGCAGTTAATTTTATTGACATGAAATAACAAATAAATTAAAATGGATAAAATCTAGGCAATAGGGTTTACCAAGTATCTGTGAACCGAAATATACACCTAAGATGAAGCCAAGGACTTAACGTACGGGGCTAATCTCCTTGAATGTTGTGTTCGATGTATCACATTTACAAGGCGGCTGACATGGTTACCTGTGGATAAAGGATAGCAACCTAATGGGGTCTCCCAATATATACGCGATGGTACGGAGAGAACAAGTCCGTGTTAGTGTTGTCTAATGCAAAACCGTTCAATGAGAGCATCCCTATATATTTTTCATACTAAAGTTCCTTTGATATACCCGAAATTACTAGAGTCCCTTCTATATACTTCCATATTGGGACGGGATTCCACCCCCGGGATACACTGCAATAAGTTAACGACAGCATCTATGTTTTAAGATGTCAGAACACGTCCCTAGCCCAGACCTCTAAATATTTGTGTTTAGTGACAAATGCTCCTTAGGTTAATTGAGGTAAATTTTAAGTTAATCTTGAATTAAGTTTAAGTTTTGAGGGCTCAATGATGTCACTTGTTCCTAGAATGCAACTAAATGATGAAAATGAAACTTTTAATTCGATGAAAGCTATTTTAACAAAGGAAGAGAAACAAATAACCAATGCATCAAACAATCCAAAAAGCATTAATACAATATTTTCAATGCAATAAGTAAAAATGAAATCTAATCTTTCATTCTACCAACAAATGCAATGCCATAGAAAATGAAAATCTTTTTCCTTTTCACTAAAGATACAGTAATGGTTCTCCTTTCACTTTAATTCAATATATACAATTGAATGCAAAAAGTAAAGAGAAACGCAAACAATTCACTAATCATGAAAATATGTTTCACTTTCCGATTTGAATGCAAGAAATGTCTCGAAAATACTTAAATGATATACACTTTCACTTTCCAAAACATAAGAATGATAACAAGTACTTTATTTCAATTCAACCAAAGAAAACAATTTGTGATCTATGCTTGAAAATGGAAGTAAAATGATCTTCAAAGCATCAATATGATTCAACACCAATGAGAACAATTTCACACTAAAGAACCAAAAGCACTTGTAAAAGATGTCCTGATATAGAAGACTCTTGAATAGGAGTGATCAATCTCTGAGAAGCAAATCAATCAATGAGTGAAGGGTGAGCTAGAAACCCTAGAAACCCTAAGAAGCAAACAAGCCTCAAACACACAAAAACCAAATCAAGAGATAATTGCAATCAATCAAGCATGATAATCAGGACAAACACACCATAGACACTCTGGAAAATCACTGATAAAGGACAAAAGACTAAGGACAAGAAGAAAAAACTATATTTTCTCTTGTTGGAAATAATACTGAGAGGGGGGGTGAATCAGTGTTTACAAATTAATAACTTTTTCATTTCCATAATCAAATTTATATACGCTACTTCAGTGAAGGGAACTCATGTGTGCATACAACTGTTATTAAGGAAACCAATATATATCCAGTGAACTTATGATTCGGTTAATTCATCATATGTTGATCTTTTAATTAGTGCATCAGTACTTTATTAAACATTAAACAGTAACCATGTGCAGTAATAACAGAATAAACCATCACACATAAGCAACACACATGAACACCGAGATTTAAGGTGGAGACCCAATGTGGGTGAAAACCACCTACTATTGTTGTCTCTGTCTTCTTTTAATAATAATAAAATCTGTTTACAATCTTGTACTGGTGAAAACTCATACCGGTACACAGGCACCCACCTGCAGAAGGTTATAACCTTCTTTCATTTTCCAGCTACTACTGGAAGGGAGCCCCAACCCCCTGGCTCTTGTATTGGCTTATATGTTTACCAGTACATAGGTGCCAACCTATAGAAGGCTACGACCTTCTCTCTTCCTTCAGGGACCACATTTCATGAATTTTCAGACTGGATGCTCCTGGTACACAACAATACACATGAAGGCCTCGTTTCATCCAATTTTCATAATGGACCCATCAACAACATTGAAGCTTAGAATCAATCCCCATTGCAATACAACCATCAAATACATATGCATCAACCAATAACTGAAACTCAATCATAACTCTCTGAATCAACCAAACTCAATCAATCACTGACAACCTCTAAACCTCTGACATAACTGAATCAACCATTCATTCACACTTTAATCAACTTCAATCAATCAACTAGAACAGATAGATCATTGTAATCAATACACAGATTTGAACCCAGAATACTACATCATCATTTAGAACCATCTGTAACCTCAAACCATGCGTCAGAGTGTATACACTACTTGGTTGAACCCAAACTGCATGTATACGCCACTTCCTTTAGCCCAACTTGCGTATATCTCTAAAGATACTGAATCATAATACTTCTGAACCACAAATTGTACCAATGAGTGACATTCTGAAGATCTACTATCATATTACAGAGTTCTAAACAGATAGCAACAAGGATTACCCTTCCTTCTCAATCAATCAATCAATTAGACTCAATTTCCTTATACATTCTGTTCTATTTTCAGATCTAAGAAGACATCATTGACAAAAAGCAGTAAAACAGTAGTACTGATCTGATAGATCAATCATCCTTGAACATCAAGCTTTTATTTTGCATACACTACTTGGAAGAACCGAACCAGTGTGTATACGCAACTTCACCAAAGAAAACCAGCATATAAATATGCAAATACTTACTTAGAACTTTGTTGCACTTCCCGACTTCAGACATACCTAGATCATCACATATAAAGGATAAAACGTGTTAGCAATCAGATCTAGCCCATCCATTATCAGATCACATAATGATTAGTCATTATGATCCTGATCCATCATTAGGTCTCATCCATCATCACTGAAGAAAATCACAATCAATCAATCTGAACATTCAGAATACTGTCACCAGAATGCAATCACTAGAACATAAAGCATAACCCAGAATTTTGCATCAACAACCAGAACCAACTGCAACTTCAAACATCATAGTTCATAATGTATGTGATACTTCGATGTGTCGAACCAGCGTGTACACGCGCTTTTACTAAAGTGAAACTGCGTACACATCTAGAAATACTAACTTGAAACTTCACAGACATTCCAGACTTCAGTCATACTCAGATCATAACATTTACATAATAAAACATGCATTGGTATTCAGATCTAGACTGTCCATGATCAAACCACATAATGATAATTCATTTCAGGCTTTACGATCCTGATCCATCAACCACCATCAACCACATAGGCACATCCTTAGATCAGATCAAGAAAAGCACCATAAACCCATAACATGCATATTTGCTTTTGATCTCACTCTTCATCAGATATTCATTACTTGCACACCTTGGCCTAATGATCTTCTCCTCCTTATATATTTTTAGGCCTTTCTCAATACCTTGGACCAAAACCACTTAGGACCAATACCTTGGACCAAAATACATTGGATTAAATACCTCGGATCAAAACCTTGGTTTTCTAACATGTATGTGCTTTTCCTCCTGTGAAAGTGTGTGTATACGTATATGCCTATTTTGTTCTGTTAACCCATGTGTATACGCTGCTTGGACAAGGTGAACCAATGTATACTTCTTAAACTACTCTCTTTCTTCAATCTCTGGAGTCTGGTCTGTAATCCTTTGTTGTTAACCTACTGCTATGTGAACTGTCATCTGAGTGAGTTGCCATCAAGGACAACACATGTATCATAATTCCATTGTACATTACTTCTGAACTGATTCCTTTGAACTGCCCTGCATTTTGTCACATTTGTAAACACAACTTCCATGCATTCTGTCACATCTGATATCTCTTTTGTAGATTCATCTAGTTACCATATACAAGTGAGTTGTTTTGCTACAAATGGGTTGCCATCAAGTACAACACATGCATCATAATGCCAACAATATCCCCCTTTGGACTTGATGGAAACCATGTTGGTGTTGATTACTGCAAGCTGTAGAAACTATTAGAGATAACAAGCAACATCAAAATACTCTCCCCCTTTGACATCAAGGGCAAAGGGGAGACCAAGATATTCTCCCCCTTTGATATCAAGGGAAAAGGGCTGACCAAAGTGAAGGCTTTCATATTTGAACAGCTGAATATAAAAATTGATCATGCTCCCATTTGGCACATGCTGAATTCTCTGATTAAACTGCCCCTTTGTACATGCTGTGATGCACTAAACTGTCCATGCTCCCCCTGAGCACATGTAGAGTCTACAAAAATATTTTCCAAAAAAATAATAATAACATGACTCTATAACTCAACTATGTGAGTTTGACCTTCCTATCACCAATGACTCATACATACATCAATCTCCCAACCAAGTGGGGATATACCAAATTTGACTCATCGACCCAACCAAGTGGGGATATACCAATTTATACATGATTAAAATAGCAATTATTACATCATCCTTCCCATGCATAGTGGGGGTACAAATTACATCATATGACCAAAAAGGACTCATCAAAAGACTACGACAGACAAAGACAAATTATTACATCATGGGTCTCTATATGACCTTTACATCGAATGATATACATGGCATTTATAACAGAGACCAAATATCTAAACAATACCATCAGACAATTATTCAACTCAGTCAAAGATCCCATAAACCCTAACCTACAAAAAGGTGTTTATGTTATTCCTTGCTCATGCGGAAAGGAATACATAGGTGAAACAAGTAGGTCTCTTAACATCAGAATTAAAGAATACACTGCCGACTTAAGAAGAGAAAGGACCTCAAAATCGACCTTAGCAGAACATGTTCACTCTTCCTCTCATTACATTTGCATGGAAGAAGTCAAACTAGTTAGAAAAGAAGACCACTATCTTAAAAGGAAAATCAAAGAAGCCATTGAAATAGAAAAAAGGAAGAACAACTTGAACCGAGACGATGGATTAAAACTAAGCAATACCTGGAAACCTTTACTTGAAATCTTAAAGAATCAATAATTAACTCATATCCCTTATAATAATTTAATCCCTCCTCTCTCATTAAAAATTAATAAATAAAAAACAAAACAACAAGCAAACATTATCTAACATCCTCCTTAAAAAATAAAACAAAAACAAATATAAACATATAAATAAATAATTGATTATTTCATAACTAATCATTTGATAATATTAAAATAAAACTCGAATCATAATTTATTAATTATAATATTATAGTAACATATGAATTTAAATTAAGCATATAGTCGTAATAACTCAAATTAAAATAATTAGAAATTAACACTAGAATTTATATATAAAATTATAGTGAATCATCTCACCAAATCTTTAAGGGTTTAAATTCTATATAAGACATTTCCTTTAGGAACCTAAAATTAAGAATTATTAATAAAAATGAAACAAATAAATAGATGTAAAAAAAAAAAATATATTAAACAAATTAATTAATTAATTAAACAAATTATTTAATTAATTAAACAAATTAATTAATTAATTAAAAAAATTAAATAATAAAAAATTAATAAATAAAGTAATTAATTTAATAAATAATAAATAATAAAATTAATTAATTAATCAATTTTTTAATTAATTAAAAAATTAATTAATTATTTTGTTTAATTAATATAAAAAATAATTAATTAAACAAATTAACTAATTAATTAAACATATTAATTAATTAAAAAAAATCTAAATATTAACAAACTAATCAGATAATGGCCGACCATATTTCTTATATTATTTCTTTCATAACCTATATATATACTCTAAAATATAGCTCATGGATACATCATTAATATCTTCAGAATATCTATTGACGCATCCCCTGATGATGGACTCACTTGGTAGTCTGAAACGTTGGGTTCATAAAACTCTATAACAGGTCATTCCTCCTCTATCAAAACTATCCTCACCTATATGGATTCATTATTTAATAACTATCATACACCATGTATGATCTGCACCATAAGCATCTGTCGACAACATCCAGACCAACAACCTGTATATGTCCATCATTAGTTCCCAAGATATGAGAGTGTAATTATCATCAATGTGTGACAAATTATGTTGCATATAGATATCAACTCATCCTCTTGATCTCATCAAGATCAACTTGCTTCATTTTCTTAGTATAAAGAGCCTTACATAACCTTCCATGAATCAACTAAGCATATGTCATATTTCCAAGCAGTAACACAAAAACATATCATATATATGTGAAAACACCATAGTCATCATCTATGATCATAGAATCATCATCATGATCTGCATGATATTTCCACAAGAATCCTCAATATATCAACCATATATCATCACTAGGAAACATCTCACATCTAATAAGAATCAACCACAATAATCAACATATGTGAGTATCAGCCTATCATCATAAGGTAAGAGGTCATCATCATTATGTGACTAAGTAGGCCATGTCTCCAAATATCCATGTCTTCAAATACCTATGTCTTTATGAGACTTGCAATAAAATCATTCTCTTGGCCAACCAACGATATTTGTCAATATGAAACTTAAGTAATAATCCATGTATCCAACATACTGTGTATCCATCAACTATGTATCTAGCAAACCATGAGCTCATAGTCATGTGTCAAGCTTTCTTGATACCATCAACAACAACAATCCTCAATCATGTTGAGAGCCAAGAACTATAGGAATCCTACATCATAACTATGCCATATGAACATTATGCATCTTTGAAGGCATGATGATGGCAGCATAAAAGAAACGAGTGGCTCATCATCAAGTAATAAGTTGTGTACTCAAGCTTTGTACTTCTCCTTGTCCTTATGAAGATCACCATGTAAGAAATATATATGTACTGTATGTATCATCAAAAAGTCATCCATAGTCATCCATAAATCTGATTTGAATAATAACTATGTAACCCCAAGAAATACAATAACCGCAACATAGCTATGTATCAAAACACTTTAGCCACATAAGCATCATCATCATTGATAAGAATCATTCGGTACCAAAGACTTCTAAACATAATGCCAACAATGCATTATTAGAAGCATAACATATTCTCCCCCTGAACCTGTGCCACCTGTTCACTGTCAGATATGATCATTGCATATATCATTAAGAAATATCAAGGCATCATCATGAATCAGATATACATCAAGTCATCAACAACTTATGAGGATCAAAATCACTTCTAAATAACATCCACATACTGTAGACATCAATCATCAAGACAAAAAAGATAGTTGATAATTGTCTGAACCATATCAAATCATTTTTTTCTAAGTTTGTCCCGCTGCTTCTTCATCAAACCAACATATACACGACTGTGAAGCTTCGAACTTGCATATATACACGACTTGTCTTCATGAAACTTGTGTATGAGATTTAGAACACTGAAGTTTCACACTTTCAGCTCCCCCTGAGTCTGTTATGTCTGTAAATTGTGCTATGCCACATCTTTCTGACTTTACTTTCTTCTTTTTCCATACCTTGGAGTGTGATGAAGTTTGCTCCTTTTGGTATGTTGGCCAAAATTTTCTCTTGTATTCTTTTGTTATATGCCCAAACTCATTACAAGCATAAAATCTTATATGTTTCATATTCCCTCTATAACAGTCAATGGCTTTGTGACCAAACATATTGCAAGACAAACAATATCCCTTGAAGTACTTGGAAGCTGATGATGTTTCTTTGTGACGGTTATTGGCTTGAACCATTCTACTTTTGCATCTTGCTGCAACATGTCCAAAATTATGACATATAAAACATTGAACATTATTCATTAGAGGAAAGAACTGATTATCACTTCCATGGTTAGGAGTAAATGATTTTTTTTGAAGTCTTTCGTTCCTTGGTTTTGATGGGGTTGACCTCTCCGCTTTGTTGAGCATTTTGGATTTTGCATTAGAGTTTCTTGCCTCATCTTGTGAGCTAGATTCACCTTCAACAGATTCATGAAATCCAAGACCAGTTTTGATGATAGGAGACATTTGACTACTAAGAATATTATCCAAAATCTTAGTACTATCTTGAAATTGTAAAAGTTTATCCTTTTCTTCCAATTTACCTTTTAGGATATTTACCTCAACCTGATATTGCTCTTCCTTTTCAAGATACTGCTTCTTCATGATTTCTTAAGCTTTTCTTCCCTCTTCCACTTGTTGCCTTAATTCAACAACTTCGTTTTCTTGTTCTTCAAATGCTTGGAGTAGTTCTTCATTATGCTTATTTGATTTTTCAAGATCTTCTTTTAAAGAGAGGATCTTAGCTTCAAGACTTTCATAGTAACTGGATCTATCTTTAAGTCTCTTGATTGTTGTACTCTTTTTACTTACTTCATTTCTTAATGATGTTACTTCATCCTGTAGCTTTTGACATTGATCTTCCTTTTCCTTGTACTGCTTCCTTACCTTGTTTCCTTCCTCCAACTGATATTTTAATCTGGTAACTTCTTCTTGGTAGGCACATTCCCTTTTATCAATTAGATCTTTTTGATCTATAATTGTATCTATGAGCCTTTTAAATTCTGCCTCTATTTGATTTCTTTCTCTTTCACCCATAAGAGAAAATGCAGTTGTTTCGGTGTCACTTTCATTATCTTCAAACGAACAGAGAAACGTATCACCATAGGACAAAAAATTCATACCTGATAATTCTTTTGCTTGTTCATCTTCATTTTGAGGTGATTCTGAATCTGAAGAGTTGCTTCCACATAATCCCCAATTGTCTCTCCCACTGTCACAGTTCCTTTGAGATGCCTTCTTCTTTTGAGGTGCTTTCTTCTTTAGCTTATTTCCCATTGTTTCTATGGATCTCCTTCAAGTGATCAAGCTTCTACCAAAGGACCTGCTCTAATACCAATTGTTGGAAATAATATTGAGAGGGGGGATGAATCAGTGTTTACAAATCAATAACTTTTTCATTTCCATAATCATATTTATATACGCTACTCCAGTGAAGGGAACTCACGTGTGCATGAAACTATTCTTAAAGAAACTAGCATATATACAGTGAACTTATGATTCAGTTAATTCATCATATGCTGATCTTTTAATTAGTGCATCAATACTTTATTAAACATTAAATAGTAACCATGTGCAGTAATAACAGAATAAACCATCACACATAAGAAACACACATGAACACCAAGATTTAAGGTGGAAACCCAATGTGGGTGAAAACAACCTGCTACTGTTGTCTTTGTCTTCTTTTAATAATAAGAAAATATGTTTACAATCTTGTACTAGTGCAGAATCATACCAGTACGCAGGCACCCACTTGCAGAAGGTTACAACCTTCTCTCGTTTTCTAGCTATCACTCGAAGGGAGCTCCAACCCCCTGGCTCTAGTATTGGCCGATATGTTTACCAGTATGTAGGCGCCAGCCTACAGAAGGCTACGACCTTCTCCCTTCCTCCAGGGACCATGTTTCATGAATTTTTAGACTGGATGGTCCTAGTACACCAATACATATGAAGGCCTCATTTCATCCAATTTTCATACTTGACCCATCAACAACATTGAAGCTTAGATCAATCACCATTGCAATACAACCGTTAAATACATATGCATCAACCAATAAATGAAACTCAATCATCACTCTCTGAATCAACCAAACTCAATTAATCATTGACAACCTCTGAACCTCTGACACAAATGAATCAACCATTCATTCATACTTTAATAAAATTCAATCAATCGACTAGAACAGAGAAATCATTGTAATCAGTACACATATCCAAACCCAGAATACTACATCATCATTCAGAACCAGTTGTAACCTCAAACCATGTATCACAGTGTATACGCTACTTGGTTGAACCCAAACTGCATGTATACGCCACTTCCTTTAGCCCAACCTACGTATATCTCTAAAGATACTAAATCATAAAACTTCTAAACCACAAACTATACCAATCAATGATATTCTGAAGATCTATTGTCATATTACAGAGTTCTAAACAAATAGCAACAAGGATCACCCTTCCTTCTCAATCAATCAATCAATTAGACTCAATTTCCTTATACAATCCAATTTATTTTCAGATCTAAGAAGACATCATTGACAAAAAGCAGTAAAACAGTAGTACTGATCTGATAGATCAATCATCCTTGAATATCAAGCTTTTCTTTTACATACGCAACTTGGAAGAGCTGAACCAGAGTGTATATGCAACTTCACCAAAGCGAACCAGTGTATAGATCTGCAAATACTTACTTATAACTTTGTTGCACTTCCTGACTTCAGACATACCCAGATCATCACATATAAAGGACGAAATGTGTAAGCAATCAGATCTAACCCATCCATTATCAGATCACATAATGATAAGTCATTATGATCCTGATCCATCATTAGGTCTCATCCATCATCACTGAATAAAATCACAATCAATCAATCTGAACATTCAGAATACTATCACTAGAATGCAGTCACCAGAACATAAAGCATAACCCAGAATTCTGCATCAACAACCAGAACCAACTGCAACTTCAAACATCATAGTTCATAATGTATATGCTACTTTGATGTGTCGAACCAACGTGTATACGCGCTTTTACCAAAGTGAAATGGCGTATACATTTGCAAATACTAACTTGAAACTTCACAAACATTCCAGACTTCAATCATACTTAGATCATAACATTTACAGAATAAAACATGTGTCAGTATTCAGATCTAAACTGTCCATGATCAAACTGCATAATGATAATTCATTTCAGGTTTTATGATCCTAATCCATCAACCATCATCAACCACATAGGCGCATCCTTAGATCCGATCAAGAAAAGCACCATAAACCCATAACATGCATATTTGCTTTTGATCTCACTCTTCATCAGATATTCATTACTTGCACACCTTGGCCTAATGATCTTCTCCTCCTTATAAGTTTTAGGCATTTCTCAATACCTAGGCTCAATACCTCAGACCAAATACCTTGGACCAAATACCTAGGCTCAATACCTCAGACCAAGTACCTTGAATCAATACATTGGACCAAAATACCTTGGATTGAATACCTTGGACCAAAACCTTGGTTTTCCAACATGTACGCGCTTTTCCTCCTGTGAAAGTGCGTGTATACGTATACGCTCCTTTTGTTCTATTAACCCACGTGTATACGCTTCTTGGACAAGGTGAACCAGCGTATACTTCTTAAACTACTCTCTTTCTTCAATCTCTAGAGTTTGATCTGTAATCTTTTGCTATTAACTTGCTACACTGTGAACTGTCATCTGAGTGAGTTGCCATCAAGGAAAACACTTGTATCATAATTCCATTATACATTAATTCTGAACTGATTCCTTTGAGATGCCCTACATTTTGTCACATCTGTAAACACAACTGCCATGCACTCTGTCACATCTGATATCTCTTATGTAGATTCATCTAGTTACCATATACAAGTGAGTTGTTCTGCTACAAGTGGGTTGTCATCAAGTACAACACATGCATCATAATGCCAACATCTCTTATACTCTGGGATCATCACGCCTGTTAAAGGAAAAACCACGATGAAAGTGTGACACTATAATTAAAGGATCTGTGATGATATCGCGACTGTGAGAGGAAAACCCATGATGGGAGAGAAAAATGGAGAAAAAATAAAATCTTCACAATGAGACAAAAATCAATGTCCTCAAGCAATCATTGGCAAGTGAAAATAGTTACAGAAAATAAAACAAGTTAGAAAACTCATGGTTGGTAAAACTCATCAAAAATTCAAGGTTAAGGATTGAATGGAAAGGGTTATAGTCTCCCTAATGGAGTCACCATCCTCTTTGCAGACAAAGACAATACCTCTAGCTCAATGAGTGGGACTAGTAACCTATGTGATAATCTTCTGGACACTTTCATAAGTTATAGTTGAAAAGAGAGACGAAGAATATGGACTACCTCGTTATGATGCTATCACGTCGTCCTTTGTTGAAGACCTTAAATCACTTGCATCATGGGCTCGTTCCTACTGCTCACAGCGTTTATGAACTTGCACAATATATCAAGACACAAAAAGGCATGCAAATACAAATAGCATATTCAAAAGTAACCTACTTAACATATCAAGGAGTGTTAAGCTAAATGATACATGAGCATACACATTTAGGGAAAATGAACCAGCAGTTGTATATTAATAGAATAAAGGAGGAAGCATACAACCAAGCCTTGATGTCAATAGGCTCTCCTTGAATGAATGTCCAAGTCCAAGATAAGTTCTCCAAGCACTCCTTCTCCAAGCCAAATGAGTAGCATATAGGCACAATCTTAGCATAATGGTGCAAATAGACAAAGACCAACCATTTGGGAATGGGAGAGGATGAATATATAGGCAAGAAAAGGGAGTTAGGATCTCTCCAAATATAGGAGTAGGCCCTCATCTGAAGGAAGTAGCTCATAGGGATAAGACCAAAAGGCCAAGTAGGGAGAACTCAACCTCATCTACGCCAAAAAACCTCCAGCTCGCTGCTCTTGAAGCTTTTAGATCACGAAGCTTCTCATCCTCTTTGGGAAAATTTCCTTTCTAGGATCATCGCATGTATACAAGTAACTAGAGTGATGCCATCGTTGGTTGAGTATAATGCAACAGGTGACCATCGCGGTTTTCAGTCTCATAAGAGCAATGATTCTCAAATTAGGGTTTTAGAGTTATTTCCTTCAGGGAAAGGTCAAGGAATTTTCCAATCAAAGTCTTAGGGAGGATCTGAGCTACATATATGAATGAGCACACTGCATGATGTTCATGTATTGGGCACTTTGGGGTATGTCACAGGGAAGCGCAAGAGTTTTAATAGAAAATGTGTTGTATAAGTTGTTAATGATGTCCTGCCCATGTGGGCTGCCTCACCGGACATCAGACAGAACCTTTCTCATAAACTTGTTATAATGACCATCATACTCACGCGGACTACTCCATTGAGTGCTGTATGTGCTATCCCGTCTTGTGTGTTGTGACTGCCACATCTGTGTGGACTAATCCACTGGAAGTTGCACATGTCGTGTTGTGTTATGGGTCTCTGACATAGTTGGGACTCTTCCCTTCCGACTAGAGACTCACATCCACCCCCTCCCTCTGCAGTGAAAGAACCTTGACACAAGTAACATTAAGCACTCATGAGGCACACAAACCTCTTTTTTTGAAGACGAAGCAAACCACTCTCACATGCTGACAAGCAAGAGATAAGGCATATCTTTAAGATAATGGAAATCGGGCCATCATATTGGATGGGACTCCTACACCAAACAGTGTGAGTTCTAGCTGGGACTTCATACTAGGGAGATCCCCTTAATGTTGGTGGATCCAACACCGTTAACATTTTGGCGCTAAAAGGAGGGCTAGAATCCTCACAATAGGTGTTGAATCTTTGCACATCTATCATGGAGTTTGTTATAGTTCACCCTCCGAAATGTCAGTCCAACAGACATTTCTTTCACTTCAAGAGGGAGTTTTGAGATGACTTGTCACAAATATTGTATGATGGTGAAGGCAAAGTGGCTAGCCTGAGCACTTAGATGAATTCCATGTGCTCATGGAGAATGTGGAAGGTTTTGATGAAACAGAGGTAAGTTCACTGCTCGCACACACACTTCGTCACCACCCATTGTGCTGGTGTAGTATACTGCCTCATAACTTTGTGCACTCATTCAAGCAGTTCAGTGATCTAATTGAATCTATTTTTCACCATTTTTATCATGAAGCACTTGATAAAAAAATGTTAAAACAATGGAAGACCCCGCATGAATCGCCTATGTATTTTTCACAACACTTTTGTCTATTCACATTTGAAGCTCTAAAAAGTCAGATGAAATTCCAATATCTCATGGACAGATTTGAATATTGCCTTACCAAATTACTCTGTCCCAAGATGAAGTTCAAGTTCAAACCTCACTTAGCATACTTCAGTGACGGAGTTGCGCAATCACAAGCAAACACAATTGCTTTCACAAGTGATTGTCCGTCTTCCCCTCATCAAACATCTCCACCACTGCAGAGTGATGTGGGAGAACATGCACACACGTCTGTTCAACTGTCACATCCTCCCACCCTCACTACTATCAATATCTGCGCAGATTTGGTTCAGAAGCCCATGGATTCTCATACACACCTTTTACCTCAACCTCCATCTCCACATTCTGTTGATCCTCCGGATTGCACTGTCTTGTGGTCTTCCATTTCGGGCTCTACACCTGTTGTGAACAAGGATCAATTCATCAACAGAGTTGGTGTTACACAACCAACCTATGTTTTCATTCATGAAGAGTATGATCAAGCATCTGAGCATGAACCCACGGTGAAGGATGACCTCCTTATGTCCGCCCTCCTCCACTTTTTCTCGACATCATTGGTGATTTTGTTATCCCTGATTGTCTTTGTGTTAATCCATCCATGGATGCATCTGCTTCCGATCATTTGTAGAACACACCTGACATCAGTCCATCATTTGATAATGGAGAGGACAAATCATTCATTAAAAATCCACTTGATATTTCTTCTTCTTTTTCCAGAAACACAGAGGGTGAACATTCTTGCTTCTCATCTACTCTTCTGTATGATTCATCAAATCATGAGGATTCCGACAAACATCTTGAATTTTTTGATCATGGTTGTCGTGATCTCTGTACTTCTTCATATGGTCATGATGTTGAATCACTAATTTTTAATCTATCTAAGCCACTGGCCTCTGATGATTTATCTATTGATGAAGTGGAAACCCCGCAGGCCATCGAGGCACTTCAGCCTGAGCTAATGGTTATGTTAGGCCCTCGTTGTCCTGAGGTTAGTTCCACTTTTGATCAGAAAATTTGCGAAACACCTGAGCCTTCTCATCGCTCATTTGTATGCACTAAAGCACAATCTAACACACATATTTCTCTTCCTCCACCGGAATCACATGATCCCATCGTCTGCGCACTGGAGGAATCATTCACAGCAAGCACACTTGCAAGGCGTAATTTGTCTCTTTTTCTCATGTTTTCTTGTTTGCCATAGTCAAGAGAGTGCATATGCTTATCATCTGTATGCAGTGTGTCACAACACCATGGAAAGTCCACAGAGGGTTTGTCTTGCACTTTCACTCTTTTCTTTTCTATGGATGCATTTAAACTCGGAGTGTGTTGGTCTTCATTGTTATATCTTTTATGTTTTCTAGTTCACTTGACTGTGTTTCTCGCGAACCATGCCTTCACCAACATGGGCCAGCCAATGTGTTGGTGGTTGCATTGGAAATATCACTTCACGTAAGTAGGCCCATGCACTGTTAGCGTAGGAGTAGGAGTAGTGTTTGTTTTCCTGCTTATCCTTGTTTTCTGCTTTACTTGTTTGTTTGCTTGCTAACATGGTTTGGTTTTTTTTCTTTCTTGTTGTTTTGTTTGCTTTGTGTACTATTTTTTTTTCATTTTGTTTTGTTTGCTTAGTATCACGCTATTTTTAGTTTTGAAAATAAGTGTTTCCCTCTACCGAATTCTAGCTTTTGAATGAGTATGTGGCTGAGATCCAAAGGGTCTTGTGACACTGCAGCACTTGGCCCATCCTGTGTCTATCTTCTCTGTGCTTGGTTATAACCTTCGTCCAATGAAGTCTTGACAGAAAATATGAGTCATTTGCAAGGGAAGCTTGGGTCCAACCATGAACCTGTGTCCACACTAGGAAACCCCATGCCTGTACTCAGCATTTTTCTTTGTGTGTTCAAGCTCATCCAACTAGTAGAAACGGAGAAGGGGAAAATTTAAATGAGAAAACCTATGTCAGAAGTATTACATGCTTCTCTGAAGGAACAACCTATTCTACTCTCAATAAGTTAGGATCCCTCTTCCACCCCAAAAATAAATAAGTGCCTATGGATAGTCCTCCTTAAAAAAAAATTACAAAGGCAAAAGAAGAGAAAGGTTTCCTGCGTAGAGAGGTGAAGCATGCAACTCCACCGAGGTACTGCCCAGGATCACTGGAAGTGGAGCAATACATGTGTTCCTGTGTGACTCTGTCGGGGTACTATCCAGGCCTGTTGGTAGTGGAGCAACACCAGAGATGGAAACTTATACTCTAAAATCTTTTAACTCGCAAACCAAACTACCCTTCCCGATTTCAAAATAGTGTGATCAAGCTGAAACTTGTTGTTGTGTTTGAATGAGTTGGCAAAAGGTGAACCATGTTTGTCCATGTGGTAAATGGGGAGGCTAAAGTAACCCACACATCGATTCAATACTCCCTAAAATACCAAGGCCCTGTGCTGTCAATGGACCAAAATAGAGAAGTTGGAGTTCAACTAGTGTGTCGCCAAGTGTTGTAGCGGTTGCAAATCCTCCAAAATTTTGGCCCTCATCTGATTTCAGAGCCTCCCTTGGGTTTTTACTTGATTTTTTCAAGCACTCGGGGTCACCTTGTGAGCTTGTGTTGAGTCTTTTCACCCTCCTCGCTTGACCATTCAACGAACATCTTTTTGCATGTGGGTCACAATATCACACTTGCAGCCATGTTTTGGTAATGCACAAGATCTCGCTTCGTGTGTACAAGTGGTATTCGCTATGTAAACATCCACCGTACTCACACACGATGTTGTATGAATTTTCGTGCAAGCGTGGTCGAGATCGTTCAACGATCTATCATAAGTGTCACGCTTGTCGCTTGCACCATCAGTCATTCACATTGAGTATATGTTGTCTTGATGGTTTGAGGTGTCTTGTTGCTAAGTCATGTTGAGTGTGCATTCGCAAGGTTGCGTATGCACAAATTCACTTGCTCACACACTTAGTCATTTTGTTGAAGTTCTGATGACTGGATCACCCTCCAAAAGCCAAACCTACACCCTAGAATCGACTCAACCGAATGTCACCCAGAACAGCGCAGAAGTGTCCAACAAGCCATTTCAATTTGTGTTGCCCACAAGGTAATCAACTAACTCTCTTGCTGGTAAACTGGAGAGTTTGGCCAGGCAGTGACCCTGTGACTCACTCCCCTCAAAAATTTTGTAAAAGCTATAGACCTTGCCCACTCTGCTGACTGAGGAAACTGCGCAAGTAGGTCGAACAGACACCCAGTGTCCATCTCAATCTCCCTCAAACAATTGCGCAGTTTTTCTAGCCAGCCAATCGGCTGCTCACTCAGAAAAATGCGTAGATTTCATGAGTAGTGCCTCAGCTGTCGAGCATCCTGCTCAGCTCATAAAATACAAAGAGGTGTTTAGTAGGTCATCCTCCTAGCAATTGTGTAGTTTTTATCACCAGAAATCTTGCAGCCCACTACCAGCTCCCTGAAAAAATGTGCATTTTTTCCCAGTAAGCCTCCTACAGCTTGCTGCTAGCTCCTTGGAGGAATTGCGGATATTTTTTTGCCAAGCCCCTCTACTACCTACATTGCTTCCCTCAAGAAATTGCGTAGATCTTCCCTCCAATCGAGCTAGATCCAACAGACAGTCACTACTGATATGGATTGTCCATCTCAATCTCCCAGTGACTTTTGCACAATTTTCACCAGCAGTGCTCGGGGCCTGCATCCCAGCTTGAAACCTGCCTTAAGCAGTTTCATAGCCTTGACCTCTCTCCCAGTCACCTGCATCCAAAAGTGAACGAAATTACATCATGGTAGACTAGGAGGTTTATGGATTTGATGTCGTCTCATCATGAGTGATTATAGATACAGGTGCATGGATGAGACATGACGCGACGATGAACAAGATGAACAAGGAGAGCACATGCAAGGAGATTTCTTCGCAAACGGACGAACACATGAAGCATGTCAAAGTACAAGCGAAGGAGGAGCATGTATGTGCAAACATTAAGCGAACACCAAGACCACCGAAGGCTTTGCACACCTTACCATGTGGAGATGAAGCTATGATACACCAAGAGAACATTCATCACTCAGCATCACTACAGCGCGACATCGACACCACCACCAGCATGAACATACCAGCTCTATTGTGTCAATTCATGTCATGTCATCTCGGCCACATCACTATTGTGGGCCATACTGTTGTAATCAATATAATGTAACATGGAAGTCCAAGAGACCCTCATGTAAATATGAAGAGTCATGTAAAGTTGAAGATTCATGTAAGTTGAACAGTCATGAGGGAAGTTGAACAGTCACAAGGGCCAATTTTACCGTTAGCTATAAATACCCCTCATTTGTACATGCAAATGACTTTTCACCTTGGCTCCTCCCACATAGCCTTGAGATTCTATAATCTTTTATGTGAGGAGTGAGCAGTGGCTCCAATGCCCCACTTACAGGGTTAGTGATGTATGGTGTACTGATTTGTCTTAGAACTTTTGCTTGATTCAGAATCCTGATAACAAGTCAACACGTTTTCACACATGTATTGTAATTGTTTATAATACTGATCTTGGAACAATTGTAATGCATGTTGCTTTAACCTGTGTTAAAATAATTGAACTATTTTGGTTTCTTTAATACATATGTTTATGAAAATGTGTTGTATAAGCTGTTAACAATGTCCTGCCCACATGGGCTGCCTCACCGAACATCAAATAGAACCTTTCCCATAAACTTGTTATAACGACCCTCGCACTCGCACGGACTACTCTGTTCAATGTTGTACATTCTATCCCATCTTGTGTGTTGTGACTGTCGCATCTGTGTGGACTACTCTATCGGAGGCAGCACATGTCATGTTGTGTTGTGGGTCTCTTACAGAGTTGTGACTCTTCCCTTACGACTGGAGACTCACATCCACCCCCTCCCCTTGCGGTGAAAGAACCTTGACACAAGTAACACTAAGCACTCACTAGGCACGCGAACCTTGTTATTCGAAGATGAAGCAGACCACTCTCATGTGTTGATAAGAAAGAGCTAAGGCATATCTTTAAGATAATGGCAACCGGGCCATCGTACTGGATGGCACTCATACACCAAAGGGTGTGAGGTCTAGTTGGGACTTCATATCGGGGAGATCCCTTGAATGTTGGTGGGTCTAGCACCATCAACAAATATATACACCTTGGATGAGATTGGAAAGGAAGGTTGTTTCTTGGCTAAAGAGGTTGAAAGTTTGCTTTGGCACAGAATGATGGGACACATGAACTTCAACAACCTAGTTAGAATCAGCAAAAAGGAAGTTGGGAGAGAAATGTCAGAGATTTCAAAACCAGCTAACACTTCATGTAAGCATTGTAAGCATGGAAAATAGACAACATTTGATTTTAATACCAAGGAACATTCCACTTTAAAACCATTATATTTGGTACACATCGACTTATGTGGACGGATGAGAACCAAAGGATTGGATGGTGAATAATACTTCATGCTAATGGTTGATGATTATACCAGGATGACAACAGTCATCTTTCTAAAGAAGAAATTTGAATCCTTGAATGCTTTAGAATCTACAAGGAGATGGTTGAGAATGAAACTGATCTGAAAATCAAATATCTAAGATTTGATAATGGAGGGGAGTTCATATCTAAGGAATTTTAATACTTATGTGAGGAACATGGAACAAAGAGACAATTCTTAGTAACTAGGACACCACAACAAAATGGAGTCGTCAAAAGAAAGAATAAAACAGTTGAATAAATGGCTAGGACCATGTTGAATGATTCCAAATTAGGTGATGTATTTTGGGTCCAGGAAGTGGAGACAATAGTGCACATTCTAAATAGAGGAATTCTTAGAAGAAGGAATTTTGGTTCCATGTATGAACTATAGAAGGGAAGACGATAAAATGTCAAGCACTTCAAAGTTTTTGGGAACAAATGCTACTTTAAGAGGGAAGATAAGAAGATTGAGAAATTTGACTCTCGTGTAGATGAAGGAATATTTGCTAGGTACTCACAAAAGAGAAAAGTATATACATGTTATAATCTAAGACTCAACAAGACTGTGAAAATCATTAATGTAGCATTTGATGAAACAAAGGTGAAGCAAGGATCATCATCTTCAAGGAATGAAGAAACACAAGAACTAGGTAAAGAAACAAAGGTTAAGGAAGAAGAAGTAGAAGAGAATAGGAGTCAACTATTAATCAACAAAAAAACAACAGACACCATTTAAAGCTTCCAAATGTTGGTACCGGAAGAATCATCCATTGGATCAGATTATTGGTGATGTAAATGCAGGAAAAGAAACCAAAAGAGGAAAGTAAAAAAAAAGTCACCTTGCATTCTTATCCACACTTAAGCCTAGCAATTTTGAAGAAGCTAGCCATGATAAACACTAGATCAAGGCCATGGAAGAAGAATTAGATCAAATTGAAAATAATGAAACATGGGAAATATAGAGTCTCCAAAATGTATTCAAAATATCATCCACTTTCACCTTTATCACCACCATTTCACTCACATGTCACAACTCCATGACCATATAACCTTTCATTAGCCTCCATTTTCATAATTATATGGGTTACCATTGTGTTTTCCAAAAGTTTTTGATTTCTAGTATTATAAATGAATTAAATGGTTAAAACTTAGAAAAATGGCATATACTTGCTAATACTTAAAAGTGGATTGAATTTCATGACATGTGTAGGTCATTTGGAAGCTTCCAAGGCACCCTTATGTGGCCTCCAATGCTCAAATTCGAATTATCTTCAAGATATGGAAGAAGATTTGTATAAAGATCAAAGAGGATATGTGTCTCGTCAATAACTATTTGAGTTGTAACTCTATGAGATTTTCTAGGAATCTAGGGAGAGAATAATGGACCTCCATTAATGAGGTAGCTTCTTATGTTTTTTTATAAATAGGAGAGCCTCTCCTTTCAAAGGCATGTGTAAAGTTGGAGATACTCAGGTGAAAAGTTAATATTACTTATGAATAAAATTTAGATTTAGCACCTGTTGGCATTATGATACAAGTGTTGTCCTTGATGGCAAGATGACAAATTATAGTGCAGCAGGTCAATAGAAAAGAATTGATGATCAGACTACAAAAATGAAGAAAGAAGAGTATATACGCAGGTTCACTATATACCAAGTCACGTACATATGCATGTTATACGCAGGTTCACTATGTACCAAGTCGCGTATATATGCAGGTTCGCTATATACCAAGTAGGGTATACACGCAGGTTCACTATATACAAAGGCACGTATACACGCGGGATTGCTGATCAAAAGTCGCGTATGCGTATGCACGCACTTTCATGCACGGAAAAGCGTGTACATGTGGGAAAGCTTATTTTTGGGTCCGTGGTATTTATACCTATGGTTTTGGTCCTTGGTACTGCGTCCGAAGTGTTGAACCTAGGTATTGGGACCCTAGTATTGGTTCTAAATGGTTTTGGACCATGGTATTGAGTAAGGCCTAAGACTATAAAAGGAGAAGAAGATCATTAGGCAAAGGAAATTTTGAGAAGTGATGAATATCTGATGAAGTGTGAGATCTAGTATGCTGGTTATGGGTTTGTTATGCTGTGATTGATCTGAACAAAGTATGCACCCATGTGAATGATGATGAATGATGGATCGAGATCTTAAGGCTTGGAATGTTTTATCATTATATGGTTTGATTATGGATAGACTAGATCTGAATTATTGATGCATTTTTTATTGTATGAATGTTATGATCTGGGTATGACTGATGTCTAGAGCAATTGCAAAGTTACGAGTAAATATTTGCAGATATGTATGCGGGTTGGCTTTGGTGAAAGCACGTATGTACACTGGTTTGATTCATCATAGTAGAGTATACATTATGAGACATTATATTTGAAGTTGCGGTTGGATCTGGTTATTGTTGCAGAGTTCTGTTGTCTGTTCTGTGTTCTGGTGATTGTGTTGTTAACAAGGTTTCAGTGGTTTAGTATTGGGTGATTCAGAGATTAATGATGCAGGTGTAGTGGATGGGTGTTTTGCAGTGGTGATTGATTTTGTGCTTCAATGTTGTTGATGGGTCCAGTATGAAAATTGGATGAAAAGTGGCCTTTCAGATTATGGTGTTGTGCTTCAGGAGTATCCAGTCTAAAAATTTATGAAACGTGGTACATGGAGGAGGAAAGAGAAGGTTGTAGCCTTCTGCAGGTCAACACCTACATACTAGTACATTAGCTAGTACAAGAGCTAAGGGGGTGGCATCTCCCTTCCAATAGAAGCTGGAAAACGAGTGAAGGTTGGAGCATTCAGTAGGCCGACACCTACATACTAGTAAATGGATCGGCTAGTACAAGAGCTAAGGGGATTGTAGCTCCCTTCCAGGAGAGTCTGGAGAATGAGAGAAGGTTGTAGCCTTCTGCAGGTAGAAGCCTGCGTACTAGTATAAGACTGCACCAGTACAGAACCATTGTAAAAGAAGTTTCTTATTAAAAATAAGATTGAGACGACTTGCAGCAGGTGGTTTTCACCCACATTGGGTTTCCACCTTACATCATGGTGTTCATGTGTGATTCTTGTGTGTGATGATCTATTCTATTTTATTGCTCCTGTTTACTGTTCATACGGTTAATAATGTTCTAATGCACTCATTAAGGATCAACTAACTGAATCATAAGTTTATTGGATATACGCTTGTTGCATTATACACAGTTGCATATACACGCGGTTTGCCTTAACTGAAGTAGCGTATATGAATCTTAATATGGAAATGAAAAAGTGTTTGATTTAATAATACTGATTCACCCCCCCCCCCCCCCCCCTCTCAGTATTATTTCCAACAATTGGAATCAGAGCAGGTCCTTTGGTAGAAGCTTAATCTCTTGAAGGAGATCCATATATCAATGGGAAAGAAGCTTAAGAAGAAAGCGCCTAAGAAGAAGAAGACATCTCAGAAGAGCTATGACAGTGGGAGAATCGATTGGGGAATATGTGGAAGAAGCACTTCAGATTCAGAATCACTTCAGAATGAAGATGAACAAGCAAAAGAACTAGCAGGTATGAATTTGTTATACTCTGGTGATACATTTATCCATCCTTTTGAAGATGATGAAAGTGATAGCAAAACAACTGAATTTTCTCTTATGGGTGAGCAAGAAAGATATCAAATAGAGGCAAAATTTAAAAGGCTTACAGACAAAATTAGAGATCAACAAGATCTATTGAACAAAAGGGAATGTGCCTTCAAAGAAGAAGCTACCAAACTAAAAGCTCAACTAGAGGAAGGAAACAAGGTAACGAAGTTATTCAAGGACAAGGAAGATCAATGTCAAAAGTTTCAAGATGAAGTGACATCATTAAGAAATGAAGTTAATGAAAGGAGCACAACAATCAAGAAACTCAGAGACAGATCCAATTACTATGAAAGTCTTGAAGCTATGATCCTCTCGCTAAAAGAAGATCTTGAAGAATCAAAAAGGCAGAATAAATAACTACTCCAATCTCTTGAAAAACAAGAAAACGAAGTTCTTGAACTAAGACATCAGTTGGAAGAAGGAAGAAAAGCTGAAGAAAACATGAAGAAGCAGTATCATGAAAAGGAGGAGCAACATCAGGTTGAGGTAATATTCTTAAAGATAACTTAGAAGAAAAGGATAAGCTCTTACGATTTCAAGATAGTACTAAGATCTTGGATGATAGTCTTAGTAGTAAAAGGTCTCCTGCTATCAAAACGGGTCTTGTTTTTCATGAATTTGTTGAAGGAGAATCTAGTTCACAAAGTAAGATAAGGGACTCTAATGTAAAATCTGAAATGCTCAACAAGGAGATGAGAGGTCAATCCCATCAACAACCAAGGAAAGAAATTCTTCAAAGAAAAAATTATTCCTAACTATGGAAATAATAGTCGGTCAATTCCTCAAATGAATAATGTTGAATGTTATGTATGTCATAATCTTGGACATGTTGCAGCCAGATGCAGAAGAAGAATGGTTCAAGACTATCACTCAGAAAGATCATCACGTTCCAGGTACTTTAAGGGATATTTCTTTTCTTGCAATATGTTTGGTCACAGAGCTGTTGATTGCTATAGAAGGAATATGAAACCTGTAAGATGCTATGCATGTAACAAGCTTGGACATATAGCAAAGGAATGCAGGAACAAAGTACAGGCACCATACCAAAAGGAGAAAACATCATCACACTTGAAGATATGGAAGAAGAAGGAAGTACAGTCAGAAAGATGTGGCACAACACAATATACAGACATAACAGACTCAGGGAGACCTGAAAGTGCAAAACTTCAGTGTCCTAAATCTCATACGCAAGTTTCATAAGGGGAAGTCGCGCATATACGCGAGTTGGTTATTGGATAGTCGCGTATATGCTAGTTTGAGGAAAAGCAGTGGGACCAGCTCAGGAAAAGGGGTCTGATATGATTCAGTCCATTATTTCCTCTATTTCATAATGGTTACAATCTATTGATGTTGTGTGGAAATGTCTTGATACTTGTAAGATGTTTAAGAACGATTTGATCTTAACTTGTGGGTGATGATACTTCTTGCTGATATATGCATGATCAGATCTGATAGCAAGCAAGATTGCACAGGTTCAGGGGGAGCATATGCTTTTGACAATACATTGTTGGAATTATGGTTAGTAGTCCCTAGTGATGATGCTTATATGGCTAAATGATACATCTTGCTATGATATGGTTATGAGTTGTCCATGAGAAAATCTCATCTGATTCTTGGGTTTACATAGTTGGTGTTCTGATCAGATTTGTGGATGCATATATGGTAATTAAATGGTGATATTAATAAGGATAAGGAGAAGTACAAAGCTTGAATACACTTGATGATGAGTCACTCATATGCTGTTGTCGTCATATGCATAAAGATCATATAATACAATTATGATGCAGGATTCCTATAGTTCTTGGCACTCATGTGGATGAGGATTGTTGCTGTTGATGATATCAAGAAGTCTTGAAAAATGATCTTGAGCTCAAGATACATAGTGCTGGATACATGAATGTTTACTCAAAGTTGCATTGTTGGAGACATGATGATGATAAGTCCTTACCTATATGATGATAGGTTGATACTTACATATGTTGATTTATGCACATGTTCCCATGTGATGATACTTGGATCATGCAGATCTTGATGTTGATGAGATGGCTATGGTGTTTCTCACATATGATATAATGTGAATGATTCTGTATGTCATATGCAGAATTCTATTCAAAAGGATGAGTTGATCTAGACATACCCTGTTGCTGGTCTAGATGTTGTTGTCAGATGATTATGGAGCAGATCATACATTGTGTATGATAGTTGCTGATGACTATCATGATCTTATTTAGATGTTTGGTCTCAATTATAAATGTTATGTAAACGTCATATCAAGACTCATGATGTAATAGTTTGTCTCTATCCATTGTAGTCATTTGATGAATCCCTTTTGGTCATATGATGTAATTTGTACCCCCACTATGCATGGGAAGGATGATGTAATAGTTCAGTCATGTATAAACATTTGGTATCTGGCATATCCCCACTTGGTTGGGTGGATGAGTCAATATTGGTATATCCCCATTGGGTTGGGTGATGGATGTATGTATGAGTCCTTGGTGATAGGAAGGTCATTTATGATAGAGTCGTGTTCTTCTTGTAGAACATCTTTTTGAGAACCTTGCTTACAGTCAGGGGGAGCATGAACGACACACTTCAGCAGAACAGAGACTTCAGCATGTACTAAGAGGGAGCATGGTAAGATTGGTACACCTTGGTATATACAAAGGGGGAGCTCATTCAGAGATTTCAACAGGTACTTAGGGAGGAGTATGGATATCGGAATGTTTATCAAGGAAAGAGAATATCTTGGTCCACCCTTTGCCCTTGATGTCAAAGGGGGAGAGTGATTTGGTGTTGTTGCCATCAAGTCCAAAGGGGGAGATTGTTGGCATTATGATGCATGTGTTGTACTTGATGGAAACCCACTCGTAGAAGAACAACTCACTTATATATATCTAGATGAATCTACAGAAGAGATATTAGAAGTGGCAGAATACATGGGATGCAGGACAGCTCAAAGGAATCAAATGACAGTTCTCAGTATGACAAGTTAGCTTTGCCATCAATTCCAAAGGGGGAGATTGTTGGCATTATGATACAAGTGTTGTCCTTAATGGCAAGATGACAGATTATAGTGCAACAGGTTAGTAGCAAAGAATTGATAATCATACTACAAAAATGAAGAAAGAAGAGTATATAGGCAGGTCCACTATATACCAAGTCGCGTACATATGCATGTTATACGCAGTTTCACTATGTACCAAGTTGCGTATATACGCAGGTTCACTATATACCAAGTAGGGTATACACACAGGTTCACTATATACAAAGGCGCATATACACGCGGGATTGCTGATCAAAAGTCATGTATGTATATGCACGCACTTTCATGCACAAAAAAGCACGTACATGTGGGAAAGCTTATTTTTGGGTCCGTGGTATTTAGACTTATGGTTTTGGTCCTTGGTATTGCGTCCGAAGTGTTGAACCCAGGTATTTGGTCCCTAGTATTGGTTCTAAATGGTTTTGGACCATGGTATTGAGTAAGGCCTAAGCCTATAAAAGGAGAAGAAGATCATTAGGCAAAGGCAATTTTGAGAAGTGATGAATATCTGATGAAGTGTGAGATCTAGTATGCTGGTTATGGGTTTGTGATGCTGTGATTGATTTGAACTAAGGATGCACTCTTGTGAATGATGATGAACGATGGATCGAGATCTTAAGGCTTGTAATGTTTTATCATTATATGGTTTGATTATGGATAGACTAGATCTGAATTATTGACGCATGTTTTATTGTATGAATGTTATGATCTGGGTATGACTGATGTCTAGAACAACTGCAAAGTTATGAGTAAATATTTGTAGATCTGTACGCGGGTTGGCTTTGGTGAAAGAACATATGTACACTGGTTTGATTCATCATAGTAGCGTATACATTATGAGACATGATATTTGAAGTTGCGGTTGGATCTGGTTATTGTTGCAGAGTTCTGTTGTCTGTTCTATGTTCTGGTGATTGTGTTGCTGATAGGATTTCAATGTTTCAGTATTGGGTGATTCAGAGATTGATGATGCAGGTGTAGTTGATGGGTGTTTTGCAGTGGTGATTGATTTTGTACTTCAATGTTGTTGATGGGTGCAGTATGAAAATTGGATGAAATGTGGCCTTTCAGAGTATGGTGTTGTGCTTCAGGAGTATCCAGTCTAAAAATTTATGAAACGTGGTACCTGGAGGAAGAAAGAGAAGGTTGTAGCCTTCTATAGGTTGGCACCTATGTACTAGTACATCAGCTAGTACAAGAGCTAAGGGGGTGGCAGCTCCCTTCTAGTAGCAGCTGGAAAACGAGTGAAGGTTGGAGCATTCTGTAGGCCGGAACCTACGTACTAGTAAATGGATCGGCTAGTACAAGAGCTAAGGGGGTTGTAGCTCCCTTCCAGGAGAGTCTAGAGAATGAGAGAAGGTTGTAGCCTTCTGTAGGTAGAAGCCTGTGCACTGGTATAAGACTGCACCAGTACAGAACCATTGTAAAATAAGTTTCTTATTAAAAAGAAGATTGAGACGACTTGAAGCAAGTGGTTTTCACCCACATTGGGTTTCCACCTTACATCATGGTGTTCATGTGTGATTCTTGTGTGTGATGATCTATTCTATTTTACTGCTCCTGTTTACTATTCATGTGGTTAATAATTTTCTGATGCACTCATTAAGGATCAACTAACTAAATCATAAGTTTACTGGATATACGCTTGTTTCATTATACATAGTTATGTATACACGCGGTTTGCCTTAACTGAAGTAGCATATATGAATCTTAATATGGAAATGAAAAAGTGTTTGATTTAATAATACTGATTCACCCCCCCCCCCTCTCAGTATTATTTCCAACAATTGGAACCAGAGCAGGTCCTTTGGTAGAAGTTTGATTGCTTAAAGGAGATCCGTAGATCAATGGGAAAGAAGCTTAAGAAGAAAGTGCCTAAGAAGAAGAAAACATCTCAGAAGAGCTATGACAGTGGGAGAATCGATTGGAGAATATGTGGAAGAAGCACTTTAGATTCAGAATCACTTCAGAATGAAGATGAACAAGCAAAAGAACTAGTAGGTACGAATTTGTTATACTCTAATGATATATTTATCCATCCTTTTGAAGATGATGAAAGTGATAGCGAAACAACTGAATTTTCTCTCATGGGTGAGCAAGAAAGATATCAAATAGAGGCAGAATTTAAAAGGCTTACAAACAAAATTAGAGATCAACAAGATCTATTGAACAAAAGGGAATTTGACTTCAAAGAAGAAGCTACCAATCTAAAAGATCAACTAGAGGAAGGAAACAAGGTAAGGAAGTTATTCAAGGACAAGGAAGATGAATGTCAAAAGTTGCAGGATGAAGTGACATCATTAAGAAATGAAGTCAATGAAAGGAGCACAACAATCAAGAAACTCAGAGACAGATCCAGTTACTATGAAAGTCTTGAAGCTACGATCCTCTCGCTAAAAGAAGATCTTGAAGAATCAAAAAGGCAGAATAAAGAACTACTCCAAGCTCTTGAAAAACAAGAAAACGAAGTTCTTGAACTAAGACATCAGTTGGAAGAAGGAAGAAAAGTTGAAGAAAACATGAAGAAGCAGTATCATGAAAAGGAGGAGCAACATCAAGTTGAGGTAAATATTCTTAAAGATAACTTACAAGAAAAGGATAAGCTCTTACGATTTCAAGATAGTACTAAGATCTTGGATGATATTCTTAGTAGTCAAAGGTCTCCTGCTATCAAAACGGGTCTTGGTTTTCATGAATATGTTGAAGGAGAATCTAGTTCACAAAGTAAGACAAGGGACTCTAATGTAAAATCTGAAATGCTCAACAAGGAGATGAGAGGTCAATCCCATCAACAACCAAGGAAAGAAATTCTTCAAAGAAATTTTTTTATTCCTAACTATGGAAATAATAGTCGGTCAATTCCTCAAATGAATAATGTTGAATGTTATGTATGTCACAATCTTGGACATGTTGCAGCCAGATGCAGAATAAGAATGGTTCAAGACTATCACTCATAAATATCATCACGTTCCAGGTACTTTAAGGGATATTGCTTTGCCTGCAATATGTTTGGTCACAGCGTTGTTGATTGCTATAGAAGGAATATGAAACATGTAAGATGTTATGCATGTAACAAGCTTGGACATACAACAAAGGAATGCAGGAACAAAGTATGGGCACCATACCAAAAGGAGAAAACATCATCACACTTGAAGATATGGAAGAAGAAGGAAGTACAGTCAGAAAGATGTGGCACAGCAAAATATACAAACATAACAAACTCAGAGGGACCTGAAAGTGCAAAACTTCATTGTCCTAAATCTCGTACGCAAGTTTCATAAAGGGAAGTTGCGTATATACGCGAGTTGGTAACTACACAGTCGCGTATATGTTAATTTGAGGAAAAGCAGTGGGACAGGCTCAGGAAAAGGGGTCTGATATGATTCAGTCCATTATTTCCTTTGTTTCATAATGGTTACAATCTATTGATGTTGTGTGGAAATGTCTTGATACGTGTAAGATGTTTGTTATAGACATTTTTGTGCCTTACAGCATTGAGCATGAAATGTCCATAATCTAAGGGATCCAAAGTCCCTAAACATGTTGTTCCTACCCCTAGAGGAACAAGGCTAACAAACCACAGCAATTCACAGAAGTTCTCCACCAGAAACTGCTCAAAAACAAGTCAATTCAGGATCATTTCAGTGGCTACACTAGCTGTTTGCGCTGAATGTCAAAGCCAACACTGGCTACCTGCGTTGAATGTCAAATGGAACACTGGCTACCTGCGCTGAACGAGAGTGGACATGTGGCAGGCTCATTTCTCAAGGTGTCAAAACCCAGGAAGCTTCCAAAATGACACTTGCCTCAGGGAATTCGACTGGTGATGAGTAAGAGGTTCCAAATCTCCAAGTGGAAGCAAGAACCTCCAAGTGGACTCAAGAACTGACAGAGGGAGAGGACACTAGTCAGATCTCAAGCTGACTCATCCTCTCTCCAAACATCTATATATGGATCTCTCCTCCATGAGATCTAGAGGCTGGAATTTTGTTATTGCAAAGAATTGATGTTGGTTTGAGATTGGAATCATTGGGTGCTTAATGCTTTGAAAGGGGTGAAGATAGGAATTCCATTTGCTGGGAAGGAGATGCTGGATTGGAGCCCTCTGGGTTGTATCTCTTCCTGAACCTTGTTATTCATCAATAAAGCTATCTTGGTTTCTCCTATATGCTGATGTATTTTTGATGTATGAATGCATTAGTATGTTTAGTTTATTTCTAATCCTAAACTAGTTATGAATGTGAATATCTGTCTTTGTGTAGTGTTCTTCTCTTGTCGCAAGTAGCTGTTCTCTTGTGATATTGCAGGAAATTGAAGCTGGAGAAGCAAGAAGGCAAGTAGCTGTGAACTCCCAAAGAGAAGAGAGACCGGATCGAGGGACAAACGGAAGACACCGGTAAGTAAATTTATCTCTCTTCTTTCGCATTTCATAAAGGAAGAAACCAGAATAGTTGTCTCTGTTTGTTGCTAAGGCATTGTCACACCTTAGGTGGATAGGATCGTCCTGCGTAGGCATTTTTCCCCACAACAAATTGGCGACTCTGCTGGGGAGATCTGTTTAGTCATTTTATTTGTGTTTCTATCATTGTTTGTTTCATAGACTTGACAGCAACAATCGAACTGCATCTGCTTTTCCCGGATGCAAAGTAGATAGTTGCTGCTTTGATCCAATCACTGGACTTGTCTATGATCTGAACAATGGATTCACAAATGATTTGATGATCCTTGTGATAGATCTTAGTACCCCTCAAAGCATCCCTTTGATTACACCTTGCTTGTTGCTTTTATTTGGCCTAAAACAGTGAATTAAATAGCAATCTGTGACCTAAGACCTGTGGGAAACGAGAGTTTCTCCTTCAGCGCAGACCCAGTGAAGGGATTCTGCATTTCAACGCAGGTCCCGTGAAGGTTACCTGCGATGAATGTCAAAACCCCTGTGTTGAGGTTGCGCTGAACCAGTTTGGCCTTGTGCAACTGGGGTTCTCTGCTCTGTTTTGCCTTGTTTTGATCTCTGATTTTGCAGCCTGTAACGAGCATAGGTACCAGTCTGATAACTCCTTTTCTCTGCTTAGATTCCGCCTCCTTTTGTACAAAAAGACTGTGAGTGTTTTTATGTGTTTGTGGCGTCATTTACAGTTTTCCTTTGCATGAGTGAAATAGTCATCCTGTAGCCCTTGATTCAGATCTGTTGATTGTGATCTTAGGAGAGAGTTCATTGGCTGTTTGCAGTTGATTATACATTTACTCTTGCTTATTGGTTTGAGTTTGTCTCTTTTAAGTGTCGAAACAAGTCTTTATTTCGAAAATCGTTAAGTGTTGTAATCTCTTCTATCTTCTCTGATTTCGAAAAAGTAAACTTGTTTGTAATTGTCATTTAAAAGCAAATTCAAAGTTGTACAAAAAGCTTTCTTTGTAGGCATCAATACTAAGAAAGCGGAAAACAAACACCTGCATTGTGCATTTGCATTTGATAGTTTGCATGTTGGATTTAGGAAAAGTGCATTAGAGTGTGCTGATTGCTCTTTGAGAAAAGATGGTGTCTTTCTTTTCCCTTAGTAGCTAGGATTTTCAAAGTTGAAAAGATATAAAGCTTGCTTATCATCTTTAGACTGCATTTAGGAATTGTATCATACATCTCGTGGTGAACCTTGAAAGGCAAACTTCTAAAAAGATCAACCTAAAATAAATTGAATGAACTTAACAACGCTTTGCAACATAACGCACAACATAGAGGTCTAGGCTAGAGACGTGTTCCGACGTCGTTAAGCCTGGTGACTGTCGATCTCGTGGATGGTGGGTGATTCCTCCTGAGGGACGATAGCGCCAGTACGGATTGTGCTCCCACGTACCATCGCGTATATATTGGGAGACCCCTATAGGCATAAAACCTTTATCCTTAGGAAGCCGTGTCGGCCACCCTACTGATCGCAATGCACTGAACACAGCATTCAGGAAGATCGACCGCCCGTACCCTAAAAAGTATTCTGTGGTTTTGCGAAAAGTTTGGCACACCCTCTGCATAGAACTCCAGAGCAGTTCCTTTTGGCCTTTTTCAGACTCTATAACGGAAAAAGTCCATCCGAGCATTTGTCACTTCGGGCTCGTTAAAACATCGAAGGAGACTAGAGTCATCTTTAGCTTTTTCTCGACTCTTTAAAACTGAAAAAGCAAGTTGTGTCTAAAAGCGTCTAAAAAATTCATTTAATTCGGAAACACACCTTCCCCTTTTGTATTTTGGTTGATCAAGTAATCCACAATCGTGGAAGAAAGTCAATTGAAACCCCGTCGTTCGCGGAGGCTTACGAGTCAACCGTCTTTGTCTTCGGAATCGAAAACAGTACGGACAAAGCGAACTCGTTTAACTGGTTCGAAATCTCCTATCAAAGTTAGAACAAGTGTTCCAACAACATCTGAGATTCCGGTTACTCCAAACATTTCTGGAAACCCTGCCTCTATAGAAGAAGTTCAATAGCCACAGAGGGACAGTAACACTGATCCTAGTCTGGGAGCAAATACTTGCGTTACTGAACCAGTTCCATCTGTAACCGGTTCAGAGAGTCTTGCTCCTCAAACAACTGTCGTTGTCGATTCAACCCCTTCTTCGGCACCAGAAATATTTTACGGACCTGACGGTCTTCCTCTTCCACCAGGTTTGATTGCGATAGAGGAAATTGTAGAGGATCCGCAAGCAAGTACTCCAACCCATTTTGGAGTCGGGGTCACTCTATTTCCTTCATCAGAAGTTAGTCTGCCACAAGTGGAAGTTCCTGTAGAATCGCTAGGCAATCTATTGGATAGACTCAAAATGTCTGAACAACCGTCAACATCTAGGACTGTGTCGAATGATACAGCGACAGCAAAAGCCCCTGCCGTCACTCTGACAATGTTTGCCGGCATACCATCTGTCCCGAATAGCTCACAACCGCTAGAAGGAGTCCACCAAGGGACTATTTCGACAGTGTGGTCCATTCCAGTTTGTTCATCCGGAATAATATCCAGCAACTCTTATGTTGAGACTCGCCAGATTGATCCATTTGGAGGTCAATTTGGGCAATCCAGTCCACAAGGACAAACAATCCCCTTGAGTTCCGGATTGCTACCGTATGGGGGGCAGTATGCCCTTTCATTACCCCCTCCGGGAGGGTATCCATACGGGAGTTCACAACAGTATTCAGGTTATACCGGAATTACATCAAGTGGTTGGGTACCTATGCTACCTCAACAACCAAGGGTTGTATATTCTATGCAACAGTGTGTACCTATGTCGAACATCTCGACCACACCGGCTATTGTGACAGTGTCGCAAGTTTAAACGTTGCATGTTGTATGTCAACCTCAGATTTCTCAGGTTGTAATGCAACAGCCCCTTGACCCTGGGACACAACCACAATCACCAACTGGTGGGGCGACACAGGTCCAAACGGGTACAATTACCCCACACCTTGGTCCAACAGTTAGTATAGCACAACAGAACGTGGCTTCACAACCATGGCTGGTGCAATACCAACAACCACAATTCCAGCAAGTGTACCAAGGTTCTGAGTAGCAGATCTTTGCGAATAGTGGACAACCGTATATTCAAAACGGTCAAAACCAACCGCTTTACAGTGGTCAAGTCCACCAACCGTATCAGTCATACCAACATCAATTACATTATGCTGGTATGCAAAGGCCCACTGCTCAAGCGATTCCATCGTACCCTGGGTATGCTTCACCTAACCTGAATCAACAGTTACCATTCGTGGCAACTTTAGAGTTACCCGATTTACACCGGTTAACCAACGATCCGATTGCTTACGCTCCTTGGTGGCCAGCGATTCCTCACAAACTTCCATCTGACATTCCTAAATTCAATGGAAATCCAGGTGAAGACCCATCGAATCACGTGATGACTTTTCATCTGTGGTGTTCATCAAACACCCTAAATGATGATTCGATAAGGCTTTGCCTTTTCTAGAGGACGTTAACGGGTCCAGCGGCAAAATGGTATATTGAATTACCTAGAGCCTCATTCGACAATTTCAGCTCCCTAGCCACGACTTTCTTAACCCACTTTCAATTACCGATAAGGTATGAAACGTGAACGGAAATATTAACCAACTTCAAGCAGACAACTGCCACTCATATATCCAATCATATACATGAATGGCGTCGTCGTCGTAGGATGGTGAAAACATACGTTCCCGATCAGCTGTTAGCTGAATGGTTTATAAAGTCGTTACTTCCCGCCATAACAGAAGATGTGGCCAAGGGGGGAGTCGTAACGGAGGAGCAAGTTATTGCTCGTGCACAATATCTAGACTTAGTTTATACTCAGTCTGGCACGCTCTACGACAAAATACCTGACGCCCCTAGACCGGAATTCTCAATTCCTCCTCCTCCTAAATCAAATAGTGACTCTCATGCCGGCGATGGTGTGATTGGCACGGCAAACGCGAAATCGAAAAAGGCTTCGTCTAAGAAAGCCCGTAAGAATTCAGATCAAAATGCAAAAGATGAAATTCTTGCTTCGGAAGTAAATGCCGTATCAGCAGATAAAGGCAAAGAAACCAAACAACCAGGAAGCAAGAAGAAGCAAAACAAAGGGAACAAGAAGAAACAGGGTGAGTCATCTCTCGGAAAAACTTCTTCAAACCCTCCTAGGAAAGGGAAACCAAAAAGTCCATGCATGATATGTGACGAGGATCATTGGACAGTCGATTGTCCATACAAAGCTGAGCTTAGAAGGTTCTTCAAAAGTTCGCAAACCTCAGCTGTGTTAACTGATTTGTTCCCAAACCCAGGTCAAAATCTGGTTGATAGTGGAAATGCTTCCCCGTCGCAAGTGCTTATGTTGTCGGTTTCAAAACAGCAGAATTATGCTTTGATTTCGACAAGGAACAAAGATTACGTGAATCCGCAGCTGTCGAACGACAAAGGTAAAGATCAACCAAGTATTTCGACAACAACTTCGACAGAAGTTGTACCGCCCATCATTCCTGAATTAACAATAAAACCACCAAAGGGAGTAGTACACAAGTCGACATTTAATCCTCGCGCCAGGGCGGCGCAGCATTATAACATAGTGGAAGATTTGGCCCAATCGCCATCCGCTATGTCGACTCTTGAAGTACTACAAAATTGCCCATCCCAAAGGCAGGCTTTGTTTTCGGCTATAGGTGGGGTTGATCCTAAGGATTCCAATCTTGTATCCTTTGACCACAAAGGATACGATCCTCAGTTACCAGCTCAACTAGCTTTCCTTATCCAAGTGAAAGCCCTCAACAAAACTGTTCACCGAACGATTATTGATGAGGGGGCATCTACATGTATTATGTCGATGAGTTGCTAGAAAACTTTAGGATCTCCAACCTTGTCGCGATCCTCGACAACGTTGAAAGCATTCGACGGAAGGACCTATACCCCGTGCGGTATCCTTAATAACTTGAAAGTTGAACTGGGAGGAAAAACAGTAGAAATAGATGTTGAAGTCATCGATGGGAATCTGGACTACAACATCCTACTGGGAAGACCGTGGATATATGCCATGGCAGCTGTAGTGTTGACTTATTTTAGGAAGATTGCATTTCCCTTCCAAGGAGGAATTACAATCGTCGACCAAAAAACTTTTCTCCCCAACAGTTCACAAGTTACGGGAAGCATTCCAATGATCCATGGAAGCAATCATTCGCTCCAAAATATCGGAGTAGGTCTCCTAAAAGACCCTGCTTTAATGGGTACTTTTTCCCTACCGCCTCCAAGTAATCTGGCGGAAGTGGCCACAGTGGAATATGAAACCTTCTACATCTAATGGATTTGGACACCGAGGACAGTTCTAATCTCGTGTCAACCTCATTAAAAAATGAAACAAGGAGTCATGAGGATAGTTCTTTTACTGTGTCAACCTCATTAAAAAATGAAACAATCTCCTTTCCAAATCTCAAAGGTAAACCTTCATTCCAACCACCAAGTTGAATGCAATGAAGCTTGGGGGGCATGCAAAAAGGACTTTTGGAGTTAACTTTATGTACCTTTTCAGACTCTCTAAAAATGAAAAGGACCGAGTTATCTTTGTCGTTAGACTCGTTAAAATAATTAAATAGCGACAAACTTGTCTTTAGACGAGAACGAGTTTCACTATCGCTAGGCTCGTTAAAATATAGCGATGGGCTTGCCCGAAGGGCAGGTTATAGAACAAGCATATGTTATCCTCCTCAAGCTTGACAAAAATAAAGAGGTACTGGTCAACAATGACTGGGGAAAAATTGGGAGAAACTCAAGAAAACTTTGATGGTAGCAAGTCGCTCTTGAACATGACACTTTTCCTCCGTACCACAATCGGGTTGGGTTGTTTCATTCACCGGTCACATCCATGGTCTCGCCATACCATCCATATTTGGGGTAATGCTACCGATCCATCGTATCATTTTCGCCATATGTTCAAGAGAAGTCGTTCAGAAAAAGTCAACCGTGTCCCATCCACTGCCATACATTATCCTTCATCCTTTCATGACCGCCACCCTGAATCATATGTCACAGATCGTTTTCACCTCCATTAAAATCATTAGCTCCGTTCCGTGTCACTGATGTGGGATTCATTAAGGCCCTCCTGTGACGGATCGCTTCTTGTCGACATCAGCTCATTATCCAAGAAGTTGATCTAGGAACAACCCCTTCAGTACTTTGAAGCTTGCATGCCTCAATGGCAAGTTTCTCACTTCCGGCGACAGGTATACATCAATGACCTTTGACCGAAAGATTTTGCGTGGTGTTCGACGCCAAGTCCTTTATTCACACCACGTGAATTGTACTGCAGTACCTTGAGGGTCATTATCATTATCGGTGATTCCTCTCGCGCTTGTTAACGGTTTACATCATTGACCGGTAATCAAGCGATGTCTTTCCGTGTTCGACTTCAGAACATTTCTCACATGGATCGACTTGTACTTAGAGTGAAGATCGAACGATTTTGAAGACCCCGGATCTAGTTTCATCCATCCGGGCTGTGATATATATTCAGGAAAGATAAAGACATTGACATGTACATCATTGCAGCAGATAATCATCCTACTCAAAGGATGATAATTTCATCAAAATTATCAGTCTACCATCAGACGATTTTCTGTTCTATGTACAGAAAAATGAATTTATAAAGCTGAGCATGGGAATGCCCGCCTCAGCTAGATCATGAAAGAAGTATGAAAAATAATGTATTGTATTGTATTGTATTACAGGTCTCCTCTCAGCATTGGATGAACTTCGGATCCCCCTGATAAAGCATTTCACCTGATAAACAACCTCATACTTTAGGGGGCAACTGTTATAGACATTTTTGTGCCTTACAGCATTGAGCATGAAATGTCCATAATCTAAGGGATCCAAAGTCCCTAAACATGTTGTTCCTACCCCTAGAAGAACAAGGCTAACAAACCACAGCAATTCACAGAAGTTCTCCACTAGAAACTGCTCAAAAACAAGTCAATTCAGGATCATTTTAGTGGCTACACTAGCTGTTTGCGCTGAATGTCAAAGCCAACACTGGCTACCTGCGTTGAATGTCAAATGGAACATTGGCTACCTGCGCTGAACGAGAGTGGACATGTGGCAGGCTCATTTCTCAAGGTGTCAAAACCCAGGAAGCTTCCAAAATGACACTTGCCTCAGGGAATTCGACTGGTGATGAGTAAGAGGTTCCAAATCTCCAAGTGGAAGCAAGAACCTCCAAGTGGATTCAAGAACTGACAGAGGGAGAGGACACTAGTCAGATCTCAAGCTGACTCATCCTCTCTCCAAACATCTATATATGGATCTCTCCTCCATGAGATCTAGAGGCTGGAATTTTGTTATTGCAAAGAATTGCTGTTGGTTTGAGATTGGAATCATTGGGTGCTTAATGCTTTGAAAGGGGTGAAGATAGGAATTCCATTTGCTGGGAAGGAGATGCTGGATTAGAGCCCTCTGGGTTGTATCTCTTCCTGAACCTTGTTATTCATCAATAAAGCTATCTTGGTTTCTCCTATATGCTGATGTATTTTTGATGTATGAATGCATTAGTATGTTTAGTTTATTTCTAATCCTAAACTAGTTATGAATGTGAATATCTGTCTTTGTGTAGTGTTCTTCTCTTGTCGCAAGTAGCCGTTCTCTTGTGATCTTGCAGGAAATTGAAGCTGGAGAAGCAAGAAGGCAAGTAGCTGTGAACTCCCAAAGAGAAGAGAGACCGGATTGAGGGACAAACGGAAGACACCGGTAAGTCTATTGATCTCTCTTCTTTTGCATTTCATAAAGGAAGAAACCAGAATAGCTGTCTCTGTTTGTTGCTAAGGCACTGTCACACCTTAGGTGGATAGGATCGTCCTGCGTAGGCATTTTTCCCCACAACAATGTTTAGGAACGATTTGATCTTAACTTGTGGATGATGATACTTCTTGTTGATATATGCATGATCAGATCTGACAGTAAGCAAGATGGCACAGGTTCAGGGGGAGCATCTGCTTTTGATAATACATTGTTGGCATTATGGTTAGTAGTCCTTAGTGATGATGCTTATATGGCTAAATGATACATCTTGCTATGATATGGTTATGAGTTGTTCATGAGAAAATCTCATATGATTCTTGGGTTTACATAGTTGGTGTTCTGATCAGATTTGTGGATGCATATATGGTGCTTACATGGTGATATTCATAAGGATAAGGAGAAGTACAAAGCTTGAATACACTTGATGATGAGTCACTCATATGCTGCTATCGTCATATGCATAAAGATCATATAATACAATTATGATGCAGGATTCCTATAGTTCTTGGTGCTCGTGTGGATGAGAATTGTTGTTGTTGATGATATCAAGAAGTCTTGACAAATGATCTTGAGCTCAAGATACATAGTGCTGGATACATGAATGTTTACTCAAAGTTTCTTTGTTGGAGACATGATGATGATAAGTTCTTACCTATATGATGATAGGTTTATACTTACATATGTTGATTGATGCAAATGTTCCCATGTGATGATACTTGGATCATGCAAATCTTGATGTTGATGAGATGGCTATGGTGTTTCTCACATATGATATAATGTGAATGATTCTGTATGTCATATGCAGAATTCTGTTCAAAAGGATGAGTTGATGCAGGCATACCTTGTTGTTGGTCTAGATGCTGTTGTGAGATGATTATGGAGCAAATCATACATTGTGTATGATAGTTACTGATGACTATCATGATCTTATTTAGATGTTTGGTCTCTGTTATAAATGTCATGTAAAGGTCATATCAAGACTCATGATGTAATAGTTTGTCTCTATCTATTGTAGTCATTTGATGAATCCCTTTTGGTCATATGATGTAATTTGTACCCCCACTATGCACGGGAAGGATGATGTAATAGTTTAGTCATGTATAAACATTTGGTATCTGGCATATCCCCACTTGGTTGGGTGGATGAGTCAATATTGGTATATCCCCACTGGGTTGGGTGATGGATGTATGTATGAGTCCTTGGTGATAGGAAGGTCATTTATGATAGAGTCGTGTTATTCTTGTAAAACATATTTTTGCAGACCTTGCTTATAGTCAGGGGGAGCATGAACGGCACAATTCAGCAGAATAGAGACTTCAGCATGTACTCAAAGGGAGCACGTCAGATTGGTACACCTTGGTATATACAAATGGGGAGCTCATTCAGAGATTTCAGCAGGTACTCAGGGGAAGTATGGACAACGGAATGTTTATCAAGGAAAGAGAATATCTTGGTCCGCCCTTTGCCCTTGATGTCAAAGGGGGAGAGTGATTTGGTGTTGTTGCCATCAAGTCCAAAGGGGGAGATTGTTGGCATTATGATGCATGTGTTGTACTTGATGTTAACCCACTCATAGAAGAACAACTCACTTATATATTTCTAGATGAATCTACAGAAGAGATATCAGATGTGATAGAATACATGGGATGTAGGATAGCTCAAAGGAATCAGATGATAGTTCTCAGTATGACAAGTTAGCTTTGCCATCAAGTCCAAAGGGGGAGATTGCTGGCATTATGATACAAGTGTTGTCCTTGATGGCAAGATGACAGATTATAGTGTAGCAGGTCAGTAGCAAAGAATTGATGATTAGACTACAAAAATGAAGAAAGAAGAGTATATATGCAGGTTCAATATATACCAAGTCACGTACATATGCATGTTATACGCAAGTTCACTATGTACCAAGTCGCGTATATACGCAGGTTCTCTATATACCAAGTAGGGTATACACGCAGGTTCACTATATACAAAGGCGCGTATAGATTGCTGATCAAAAGTCGTGTATGCGTATGCACGCACTTTCATGCACGGAAAAGCGCGTACATGTGGGAAAGCTTATTTTTGGGTCCGTGGTATTTAGACCTATGGTTTTGGTCCTTGGTATTGCGTTCGAAGTGTTGAACCCAGGTATTGGGTCCCTAGTATTGGTTCTAAATGGTTTTGGACCATGGTATTGAGTAAGACCTAAGACTATAAAAGGAGAAGAAGATCATTAGGCAAAGGCAATTTTGAGAAGTGATGAATATCTGATGAAGTGTGAGATCTAGTATGCTGGTTATGGGTTTGTGATGCTGTGATTGATGTGAACCAAGGATGAACCCATGTGAATGATGATGAACGGTGGATAGAGATATTAAGGCTTGTAATGTTTTATCATTATATGGTTTGATTATGGATAGACTAGATCTAAATTATTGACGCATGTTTTATCGTATGAATGTTATGATTTGGGTATGACTGATGTCTAGAACAGCTGCAAAGTTATGAGTAAATATTTGTAGATCTGTACGCGCATTGGCTTTGGTGAAAGCACGTATGTACACTGGTTTGATTCATCATAGTAGCGTATACATTATGAGACATGATATTTGAAGTTGCGGTTGGATCTGGTTATTGTTGCAGAGTTCTGTTGTCTGTTCTGTGTTCTGGTGATTGTGTTGTTGACAGGGTTTCAGTGTTTCAGTATTGGGTGATTCAGAGATTTATGATGCAGGTGTAGTTGATGGGTGTTTTGCAGTGGTGATTGATTTTGCGCTTCAACGTTGTTGATGGGTCCAGTATGAAAATTGGATGCAACGTGGCCTTTCAGATTATGGTGTTGTGCTTTAGGAGTATCCAGTCTGAAAATTTATGAAATGTGGTACCTGGAGGAAGAGAGAGAAGGTTGTAGCCTTCTATAGGTCAGCACCTATGTACTAGTACATCAGCTAGTGCAAGAGCTAAGGGGGTGACAGCTCCCTTCCAGTAGTAGCTGGAAAACGAGTGAAGATTGGAGCATTCAGTAGGTCGGCACCTACGTACTAGTAAATGGATCAGCTATTACAAGAGCTAAGGGAGTTGTAGCTCCCTTCCAGGAGAGTCTGGAGAACAACAGAAGGTTGTAGCCTTCTGTAGGTAGAAGCCTGCGTACTGGTATAAGACTGCACCAGTATAGAACCATTGTAAAAGAAGTTTCTTATTAAAAAGAAGATTGAGACGACTTGCAGCAGGTGGTTTTCACCCACATTGGGTTTCCACCTTACATCATGGTGTTCATGTGTGATTCTTGTGTGTGATGATATATTCTATTTTATTACTCCTGTTTACTTTTCATGTCGTTAATAATGTTCTGATGCACTCATTAAGGATCAATTAACTGAATCATACGTTTACTGGATATACGCTTGTTGCATTATACACAGTTGCGTATACACGCTGTTTGCCTTAACTGAAGTAGCATATATGAATCTTAATATGGAAATGAAAAAGTGTTTGATTTAATAATACCGATTCACCCCGCCCCCCCTCTCAGTATTATTTTCAACAATTGGAATCAGAGCAGGTCCTTTGGTAGAAGCTTAATCGCTTGAAGGAGATCCATATATCAATGGGAAGAAGCTTAAGAAGAAAGCGCCTAAGAAGAAGAAGACATCTCAGAAGAGCTATGACAGTGGGAGAATCGACTGGGGAATATGTGGAAGAAGCACTTCAGATTCAGAATCACTTCAGAATGAAGATGAATAATCAAAAGAACTAGCAGGTATGAATTTTTTATACTCTGGTGATACATTTATCCATCCTTTTGAAGATGATGAACGTGATAGCGAAACAACTGAATTTTCTCTTATGGGTGAGCAAGAAAGATATCAAATAGAGGCAGAATTTAAAAGGCTTACAGAAAAAATTAGAGCTCAACAAGATCTATTGAACAAAAGGGAATGTGCCTTCAAAGAAGAAGCTACCAAACTAAAAGTTCAACTAGAGGAAGGAAACAAGGTAAGGAAGTTATTCAAGGACAAGGAAGATCAATGACAAAAGTTGCAGGATGAAGTGACATCATTAAGAAATGAAGTCAATGAAAGGAGCACAAAAATCAAGAAACTCAAAGACAGATCCAGTTACTATGAAAGTCTTGAAGCTATGATCCTCTCGCTAAAAGAAGATCTTGAAGAAACAAAAAGGCAGAATAAAGAACTACTCCAAGCTCTTGGAAAACAAGAAAACGAAGTTCTTGAACTAAGACATAAGTTGGAAGAAGGAAGAAAACATGAAGAAGCAGTATCATGAAAAGGAGGAGCAACATCAGGTTGAGGTAAATATTCTTAAAGATAACTTACAAGAAAAGGATAAGCTCTTACAATTTCAAGATAGTACTAAGATCTTGGATGATATTCTTAGTAGTCAAAGGTCTCCTGCTGTCAAAAAGGGTCTTGGTTTTCATGAATCTGTTGAAGGAGAATCTAGTTCCCAAAGTAAGACTAGGGACTCTAATGTAAAATCTGAAATTCTCAACAAGGAGATGAGAGGTCAATCCCATCAACAACCAAGGAAAGAAATTCTTCAAAGAAATTTTTTTATTCCTAACTATGGAAATAATAGTCGGTCAATTCCTCAAATGAATAATGTTGAATGTTATGTATGTCACAATCATGGACATGTTGCAGCCAGATGCAGAAGAAGAATGGTTCAAGACTATCACTCAGAAAGATCATCACGTTCCAAGTACTTTAAGGGATATTTCTTTGCTTGCAATATGTTTGGTCACAGAGCTGTTGATTGCTATAGAAGGAATATGAAACATGTAAGATGTTATGCATGTAACAAGCTTGGACATACAGCAAAGGAATGCAGGAACAAAGTACGGGCACCATACCAAAAGGAGAAAACATCATCACACTTGAAGATATGGAAGAAGAAGGAAGTATAGTCAGAAAGATGTGGCACAGCACAATATACAGACATAACAGACTCAGAGGGACCTGAAAGTGCAAAACTTCAGTGTCCTAAATCTCATATGCAAGTTTCATAAAGGGAAGTCACGTATATATGCGAGTTGGTTACTGCACAGTCGCGTATATGTTAGTTTGAGGAAAAGCAGTGGGACAGGCTCAGGAAAAGGGGTCTGACATGATTCAGTCCATTATTTCCTCTGTTTCATGATGGTTACAATCTATAGATGTTGCGTGGAAATGTCTTGATACTTGTAAGATGTTTAGGAATGATTTGATCTTAACTTGTGGATGATGATACTTCTTGCTGATATATGCATGATCAGATCTGATAGTAAGCAAGATGGCACAGGGTCAGGGGGAGCATATGATTTTGATAATACATTGTTGGCATTATGGTTAGTAGTCCTTAGTGATGATGCTTATATGGCTAAATGATACATCTTGCTATGATATGGTTATGAGTTGTCCATGAGAAAATCTCATATGATTCTTAGGTTTACATAGTTGGTGTTCTGATCAGATTTGTGGATGCATATATGGTGCTTACATAGTGATCTTCATAAGGATAAGGAGAAGTACAAAGCTTGAATACACTTGATGATGAGTCACTCATATGGTGTTGTCGTCATATGCATAAAGATCATATAATAAAATTATTATGCAGGATTCCTATAGTTCTTGGCGCTCGTGTGGATGAGGATTGTTGTTGTTGATGATATCAAGAAGTCTTGATAAATGATCTTGAGCTCAAGATACATAGTGCTGGATACATGAATGTTTACTCAAAGTTGCATTGTTGGAGACATGATGATGATAAGTTCTTACCTATGTGATGATAGGTTGATACTTACATATGTTGATTGATGCAAATGTTCCCATGTGATGATACTTGGTTCAAGCAGATCTTGATGTTGATGAGATGGCTATGGTGTTTCTCACATATGATATAATGTGAATGATTCTGTATGTCATATGCAGAATTTTGTTCAAAAGGATGAGTTGATGCAGACATAACTTGTTTCTGGTCTAGATGCTGTTGTCAGATGATTATGGAGCAGATCATACATTGTGTATGATAGTTGCTGATGACTATCATGATCTTATTTAGATTTTTGGTCTCTGTTATAAATGTCATGTAAGGGTCATATCAAGACTCATGATGTAATAGTTTGTATCTGTCTATTGTAGTCATTTGATGAATCCCTTTTGGTAATATGATGTAATTTGTACTCCCACTATGCATGGGAAGGATGATGTAATAGTTCAGTCATGTATAAACATTTGGTATCTGGCATATCCCCACTTGGTTGGGTGGATGAGTCAATATTGGTATATCCCCACTGGGTTGGATGATGGATGTATGTATGAGTCCTTGGTGATAGGAAGGTCATTTATGATAGAGTCGTGTTCTTCTTGTAGAACATCTTTTTCAAGACCTTGCTTATAGTCATGGGGAGCATGAATGGCACACTTTAGCAGAACAGAGACTTCAGCATGTACTCAGAGGGAGCATGGTAAGATTGGTACACCTTGGTATATACAAAGGGGGAGCTCATTCAAAGATTTCAGCAGGTACTCTGGGGGAGTATGGACAGTGGAATGTTTATCAAGGAAAGAGAATATCTTGGTCTGCCCTTTGCCCTTGATGTCAAAGGGGAGAGTGATTTGGTGTTGTTGCCATCAAGTCCAAAGGGGGAGATTGTTGGCATTATGATGCATGTGTTGTACTTGATGGAAACCCACTTGTAGAAGAACAACTCACTTATATATATCTAGATGAATCTACAGAAGAGATATCAGATGTGACAAGATACATGGGATGCAGGACAGCTCAAAGGAATCAGATGATAGTTCTCAGTATGACAAGTTAGCTTTGCCATCAAGTCCAAAGGGGTAGATTGTTGGCATTATGATACAAGTGTTGTCCTTGATGGAAAGATGACAGATTATAGTGCAGCAGGTCAGTAGCAAAGAATTGATGATCAGACTACAAAAATGAAGAAAGAAGAGTATATACACAGGTTCACTATATACCAAGTCGCGTACATATGCATGTTATACATAGGTTCACTATGTACCAAGTCGCGTATATACGCAGGTTCACTATATACCAAGTAGGGTATACACACAGGTTATAAATGCAGGTTCACTATATACAAAGGCGCATATACACACGGGATTGCTGATCAAAAGTCGCGTATGCGTATGCACGCACTTTCATGCACGGAAAAGTGCGTACATGTGGGAAAGCTTATTTTTGGGTCTGTGGTATTTAGACCTATGGTTTTGGTCCTTGGCATTGCGTCCGAAGTGTTGAACCCAGGTATTGGGTCCCTAGTATTGGTTCTAAATGGTTTTGGACCATGGTATTGAGTAGGGCCTAAGACTATAAAAGGAGAAGAAGATCATTAGGCAAGTGCAATTTTGAGAAGTGATGGATATTTGATGAAGTGTGAGATCTAGTATGCTGGTTATGGGTTTGTGATGTTGTGATTGATATGAACCAAGGATGCACCCATGTGAATGATGATGAACGGTGGATCGAGATCTTAAGGCTTGTAATGTTTTATCATTATATGGTTTGATTATGGATAGACTAGATCTAAATTATTGACGCATGTTTTATTGTATGAATGTTATGATCTAGGTATGACTGATATCTAGAACAGCTGCAAAGTTATGAATAAATATTTGCAGATTTGTACGCGGGTTGGCTTTGGTGAAAGCGTGTATGTACGCTGGTTTGATTCATCATAGTAGCATATACATTATGAGACATGATATTTGAAGTTTTTATTGGATCTGGTTATTGTTGCAGAGTTCTGTTTTCTGTTCTGTGTTCTGGTGATTGTGTTGTTGACAGGGTTTCAGTGTTTTAGTATTGGGTGATTCAAAGATTGATGATGCAGGTGTAGTTGATGGGTGTTTTGCAGTGGTGATTGATTTTGTGCTTCAATGTTGTTGATGGGTCCAATATGAAAATTGGATGAAACGTGGCCTTTCAGATTATGGTGTTGTGCTTCAGGAGTATCCAGTCTGAAAATTTATTAAACATGGTACCTGGAGGAAGAAAGAGAAGGTTGTACCTTCTATAGGTCGGCACCTACGTACTATTACATCAGCTAGAACAAGAGCTAAGGGGGTGGCAGCTCCCTTCCAGTAGCAGCTGGAAAACGAGTGAAGGTTGGAACATTCAGTAGGCTGGCACCTACGTAATAGTAAATGGATCGGCTAGTACAAGAGCTAAGGGGGTTGTAGCTCCCTTCCAGGAGAGTCTGGAGAACAAGAGAAGGTTGTAGCCTTCTGCAGGTAGAAGCCTGCGTACTGGTATAAGACTGCACCAGTACAGAACCATTGTAAAAGAAGTTTCTTATTAAAAAGAAGATTGAGACGACTTGCAGCAGGTGGTTTTCACCCACATTGGGTTTCCACCTTACATCATGGTGTTCATGTGTGATTCTTATGTGTGATGATCTATTCTATTTTACTGCTCCTATTTACTGTTCATATGGTTAATAATGTTCTGATGCACTCATTAAGGATCAACTAACTGAATCATAAGTTTATTGGATATACTCTTGTTGCATTATACATAGTTTCGTATACACGTGGTTTGCCTTAACTGAAGTAGCGTATATGAATCTTAATATGGAAATGAAAAAGTGTTTGATTTGATAATACTGATTCACCCCCCCCCCCCCCCTCTCAGTATTATTTCCAACAATTGGAATCAGAGCAGGTCCTTTGGTAGAAGCTTGATCGCTTGAAGGAGATCCGTAGATCAATGGGAAAGAAGCTTAAGAAGAAAGCGCCTAAGAAGAAGAAGACATCTCAGAAGAGCTATTACAGTGGGAGAATCGATTAGGGAATATGTGGAAGAAGCACTTCAGATTCAGAATCACTTCAGAATAAAGATGAACGAGCAAAAGAACTAGCAGGTATGAATTTGTTATACTCTGGTGATACATTTATCCATCCTTTTGAAGATGATGAAAGTGATAGCGAAACAACTGAATTTTCTCTTATGGGTGAGCAAGAAAGATATCAAATAGAGGCAGAATTTAAAAGGCTTACAGACAAAATTAGAGATCAACAAGATCTATTGAACAAAAGGGAATGTGTCTTCAAAGAAGAAGCTACCAAACTAAAAGCTCAACTAGAGGAAGCAAACAAGGTAAGGAAGTTATTCAAGGACAAGGAAGATCAATGTCAAAAGTTGCAGGATGAAGTGACATCATTAAGAAATGAAGTCAATGAAAGGAGCACAACAATCAAGAAACTCACAGACAGATCCAGTTACTATGAAAGTCTTGAAGCTATGATCCTCTCGCTAAAAGAAGATCTTGAAGAATCAAAAAGGCAGAATAAAGAACTACTCCAAGCTCTTGAAAAACAAGAAAACGAAGTTCTTGGACTAAGACATCAGTTGGAAGAAGGAAGAAAACATGAATAAAACATGAAGAATCAATACCATGAAAAGGAGGAGCAACATCAGGTTGAGGTAAATATTCTTAAAGATAACTTAGAAGAAAAGGATAAGCTCTTATGATTTCAAGATAGTATTAAGATCTTGGATGATATTCTTAGTAGTCAAAGGTCTCCTGCTGCCAAAACGGGTCTTGGTTTTCATGAATCTGTTGAAGGAGAATCTAGCTCACAAAGTAAAACAAGGGACTCTAATGTAAAATCTGAAATTCTCAACAAGGAGATGAGAGGTCAATCCCATCAACAACCAAGGAAAGAAATTCTTCAAAGAAAATCTTTTATTCCTAACTATGGAAATAATAGTCAGTCAATTCCTTAAATGAATAATGTTGAATGTTATCTATGTCATAATCTTGGACATGTTGCAGCCAGATGCAAAATAAGAATGATTCAAGACTATCACTCAAAAAGATCATCACGTTCCAGGTACTTTAAGGGACATTGCTTTGCTTGCAATATGTTTGGTCACAAATCTGTTGATTACTATAGAAGAAATATGAAACATGTAAGATTTTATGCATGTAACAAGCTTGGACATACATCAAAGGAATGCAGGAACAAAGTATGGGCACCATACCAAAAGGAGAAAACATCATCACACTTGAAGATATGGAAGAAGAAGGAAGTACAGTCAGAAAGATGTGGCACAGCACAATATACAGACATAACAGACTTAGAGGGACCTGAAAGTGCAAAACTTCAATGTCCTAAATCTCATACGCAAGTTTCATAAAGGGAAGCCGTATATATACGCGAGTTGGTTACTGCACAGTCGCGTATATGTTAGTTTGAGGAAAAGCAGTGGTACATGCTCAGGAAAAGGGGTCTGATATGTTTCAGTCCATTATTTCCTCTATTTCATAATGGTTACAATCTATTGATGTTGTGTGGAAATGTCTTTATACTTGTAAGATGTTTAGGAATGATTTGATCTTAACTTGTGGATGATGATACTTCTTGCTGATATATGCATGATCAGATCTGACAGTAAGCAAGATGGCACAGGTTCAGGGGGAGAATATGCTTTTGATAATACATTGTTGGCATTATGGTTAGTAGTCCTTAGTGATGATGCTTATATGGCTAAATGATACATCTTGCTATGATATGGTTATGAGTTGTCCATGAGAAAATCTCATATGATTCTTGGGTTTACATAGTTAGTGTTCTGATCAAATTTGTGGATGCATATATGGTGCTTACATGGTGATCTTCATAAGGATAAGGAGAAGTACAAAGCTTGAATACACTTGATGATGAGTCACTCATATGCTGCTGTCGTCATATGCATAAAGATCATATAATACAATTATTATGCAGGATTCATATAGTTCTTAGCGCTCGTGTGGATGAGGATTGTTGCTGTTGATGATATCAAGAAGTCTTGACAAATGATCTTGAGCTCAAGATACATAGTTCTGGATACATGAATGTTTACTCAAAGTTGCATTGTTGGAGACATGATGATGATAAGTTCTTACCTATGTGATGATAGGTTGATACTTGGATCATGCAAATCTTGATGTTGATGAGATGGCTATGGTGTTTCTCACATATGATATAATGTGAATGATTCTGTATTTCATATGCAGAATTCTGTTCAAAAGGATGAGTTGATGCAGACATACCTTGTTGCTGGTCTAGATGCTGTTGTGAGATGATTATGGAGCAGATCATACATTGTGTATGATAGTTGCTGATGACTATCATGATCTTATTTAGATGTTTGGCCTCTATTATAAATGTCATGTGAGGGTCATATCAAGACTCATGATTGGTTGAAGGGAAAGTACCCCTAGAGTCCTTTGGGCTAAGACTCTACCAGACTGAAAATTGCTTATACAAAGAAACACACACACACAGCCATCTTTTTTACTTTTAAGCAAATTCTAATGTTTAGGGTACATACCTAAGGTCCTACGTCCGAGAAGACCGTTAGGGTGCTAACCCTTCTTGGAGTTCCCTTCTTCTTTCTCTGACCTGCAAGACAAACAAATCAAAGAACTCAACAGTACATGTATAGAAGTTTATGTATAAATCATCTTTATGCTATAAAGTTAGTTATAAAAAATCTTTAAGTAACCACTTTCATAAGAATTCAACACAAGAATCTCATAAGCATAAAGAAAGATTATTCGGGAACAAAGACGTGTTTCTTTATATATAAAGGCAAATAAAGTACATATATCGGAAAGATATCACCTGAACACCTTCAGCAGGCTCCAAGCAAGCTTCCTCCCGGATTCGTTCCAGCCTCCAGCCTCCAGCAAGAGCTCCTTCCAAGTCTTACTCAATGATGATGTCAAGGATGAATGATCACCAATACACATGGAAACAAGGGTTTCCTATGCAAAATGGGGGAAGTGCAGAATGCACCAAGGACTTCAGACCTGGTCTAAGGGAAAAATCTCAGCATAATAATCTTGCTCTCCTTTCTCTCTCTTTCTCTCTCCCCTTGGCCTTCCCTTTGATGTCTTTTTATACCCTCTCCAAAGTAGTTTTTTAGTTAGGAGTTGGTTGGGAACAGTTGGGCCACGGGCACTAACAGGTGATCCAGCAGGTAAACCCGCGATCACCGCCCGAAAAAGAGGAAATTATATTTTTTTAAGTGTTTTAATAGATACACGCGGGTTGGGTATGACAGACCCGCGTGTACACGCGTTTAACACAGGGCAAAGTCGCGTATAGGGAATAAAACACTGTTTTTTAAATTTTTGGACCAGGTCTGGAAGGAGGGGTTGCCCTAGGCCATGAGTGCAGCATCACAAACCATAAGAGTTGGATTTGGAGCTATAACAGATGCCCCCTAATGTATGAGGTCAGAAGGGGAACATGATGGCCGAAATACATTAAGTAAGTACAAGGAAAGGAACTCCGCCAAAAAACCGAGGAGGACTTCACCGGAATTCAGCCTGCCAAGCCACCGAAAGGAGATCAGAAAGAAACACTGTCTGAGGCGGGCATACCCATGCTCAGGAAAAGTAAAGCATGTCCGCATATCAAGTACAAGCGGATCCACTAAGTATACAAGTATAAATGACTGTAAAAATACATAATGGATCATCTGATCATAATGAGTAAGTACATGTCTGAATATCACATATAAAACTGTCAATGATGCTGAAAGATGCAACGGATCACTGAAATCAAAGACTGATCCCATAAGGTACCAACTGAACATGATGGAATAGGATGGTACTACACTGCAAACTCAGGTGCCAGCATATAGAATGTCGCCATGACTGACTGCAACATATAAGGTGGAATGGTATCAACTAGCAGCAACAGGAGCAACTGTCAAGTGAACCAATGAATGCTGATACAACCTGAGGTCTTCACCGACCGCCGTGGTACATTTCTACACCATGGGAATAAATGATCTGAAGTCGACCATGTGAGAAATCGTTTGATTACCGGTCATTGATGTATACCGTTAACAAACGCGAGACTACTCACCGATAATGATAATGAGCGTCAAGGTACCCAGTACAATCTAACAAGTGTGAATAAATGAGCTGAAGTCGAACACCTGTAAGAATCTATCAATCAGGAGACAATGATGGTTTCCCACTGTCGATAGCGAGGAATCTGCCACTAATGACTGCAAACCCCAAGGTACTGCCAAATGGACTCTAGATCTTTGCCCCAGAGCAATGAGTCGTAGTCGATAGGGAAAGATCCGCTAGAAGGAAGGCATTAAGGCATCCTCCATCAATCTAGCGCGAGTGTAACCCGTAGGCCAATAATGTGGAAGGAATCGGACGAAAAAGATGTAGTAACCCAACCGAAAGTACGTTTCCGGCGTACACAAGATGTGGCTAGCGCACGGCAGAAACCCTCTGAACCAACCAATAATGAAAGCTGACACAGAGGCGAGGTATCCACCAATAGGGTCAAATGGAAACCAAGGTACTGCACGAATCCCAATGTGTGATAATGTATGCTGATGTCGAACACAAGGGAAACCACTCAGTCAAAGACCCATGATACTGATCGATGCTGAGCACAAGGTGACCTATCAATAATGAAAATAGGGCCAGGGTGCGGTCTCTAGGTCTGCCCTCAGAACAATGTGTCGTCGTCGATAAGGACAAGACCCGCCAGCAAGAAGTCAATGGGGACCTTCTCAAACCGGCACGAGTGAAGGACCAATATAACTGATGTGATGATAGACATGACACTGACAACCAGGGATGGCCGACTGAAAAATGAGTCAAGAGACACCGCAGAAAGGCCGACTCAGGCTAACTTCCCTTGAACAAAAGCACGACTCAATGTGATTATGTGGCAGCATATAATGAATCTGTATAAGTTCGTCATGCAGGAGGCACGAACGAACCCTCCATATGATTGGAAGAGATAACCAATCGGGGAGAACTGACTCGATAACAAGGTTATGGCTTACCTAAGTCAAACTAAATCCCACCCATGCGGAGGAGACTTTGTTTTGAGTGCTTTGTTCAAGGGTGACACGACTGACTCTAGCTGCCAACAATAAATGGAAGTAATGTCCCTGTTCCCGCTCTTTTTGGAATATTTAATTTTTTTGTCTTTTTCTGATAAGCCGGAAAAAGAATAAAAGAATGCTATGGTACAGTGGAAAGAACGAGTGTCGGTGAAACAGATGCTCTAGTTCCTGGGAAAGGAACGTTCCTATGCTCAATGCAGGGAGGTGAAAAACTGGTCAGTGACACTCAGAAGTATGTCCCTTCCACGGATCTGGGTATGTCAAGCTGCAGAGGTCAAGGGTAGGCAAGGTTGATTTTTGCAGACGTCATGGTCAAAAGTGGGCTTAAACACGAGTCCAAGTGAAGCCGGCTATAGGCCAAAAGGTGCAAATGGTCAACATGCAATGCAGAAGTACAACTCAACACACATAGGAGCCTCTAGGGTATAAGGCCAGAACGAAACGAAGAAGCAAAGAAGAATGAGTCTTCAACGCATAAGTCATGGCGGGACTACAGAGGGCTCCCGAGCCTAGGGATGAAAAATCTGCATGAGTGCCAAGCGACAATAAGGTACTAACTAGGGCACCCATGATAAGGTAGGCTCTACCACACAAGTCACGATACTTCTAAGCAATGAGAAGGTTCCGTACCATAACTTGGTGGGGTCGATCCTAAGGCAAAATGGTAAAGGAAACTGATAAGTGCACAATGCAGGCGGAAAAAACCTAACCTATATGCCAGTTTTGAGAACCAATACCTGTCAGAACGGACCAACCATAAACTTCCAAAGGAGAAATCTTCCAAGTTCTGTAAACATAAATAGGAACACTAGACACGAAGTTAATACATCCCACATATAAACTTCATATAATATCTTTGTGTTATAGAATACAAAACTTGAAAATGCGTACCTCATATATACAATATGGTACAGGGAACCACGCAACCTTTCGGCTTACGTATAATAGCTCTTCGGAATAAACCCCTTGCAGGGCTGAAAGCAAGGACTCCTTTGGTAGTCATAACTCATGGCTTCAAAGAGTTCCTCCTGTGAAGGCAAAACAAGATCTGAGAAATCATGAGAACTACAAGGATCAAAAGAGGGAATTAAAGGGTCCCATGTCTCTATAGGAAGAATCTCTCGGTCAACTGCCGGGACCAAGTCCCAAGAAGGAGAATAATAAGTCAAAGGATCCTTCTTAGAAGCAATTGAACATTGAGGATTCAATGCCACATAATTCACCCGTGGCAGGGTAGAGTCTACTTGAACACTTGGAACAAACCAAGGGGCATTCTGCAGTAAAGTCGAATTAGGGTGATGATTATCAGATGCAAGCTGATCAATAGTGACAATATTCCCGTTATGAGGAAAGCACATTACTCGAAAGAGTGAAGACACCACAGCATTCATAGCATAGACATAATCACGCCCAAGTAGCATATTAAAGTCTAAAGGGCTATCAACCACCATCATATCGATTAAGACAGTCTTCCCACCTAAAGTGATAGGCACTTGAGGAAGAACACCCATAGATTCACCAGGTCTTCTATCATAGGCTAACAACTGACTCTGAGCTGTCAACAACTTTGGGGAACCCAAAGCTTTCCAAGTCAAAGAGGATATAATACTTGTAGAGGATCCTTCATCCACCATACATCGATAGACATTTGTGGAATTAACCCTGACCTTTATTTGGAAAGGTGCAGCGGAAGGAAGACGAGGCTCAACAAGACTATCCCAATCAAAGGAAACACTCTTAGAACTTGGAGGGGGAACATTCGAAGAAACCGGAATGCCCCCTATACTAGAAGACTCTGTACTAGAGATCAAACAGACTCTTTTGTTAGGCACTTCACCCCCCAAAAGAGGAGTGTAATCGGCCAGCGATTGCACTGGCTTTACCACATTTTCAACCGATGGTTGATGGGATTGATGAGAAACCATATCAAGTGTAGGAGTAGAAGTACTTTCAGACTCGGACCATATCCTTTGAACCTCTGGAATACCAGGGCATAAATGAGTAAGATGGTCTCCCTTGCATATCTTACAAGGGAACTTAGGTTTAAAACTTCTACGTCCAGGTTTCTTATCAACCTCCATTCCGCCAACATGACTAGCAGTGGTTTGCGGAGAGTCCTGAACATGACTTGCAGAGGTCGGTGACCCTTTGCTAGTATGACTCGCAGTGACCAGACTCGTGCCCCCAGCATGACTTGCAGCGGCTGAAGACTCATCTTCAACATGACTCGCAGAGGTTGATGATGAAGTGTTAGTATGACTTGCAGTGACTAGACTCGTGCCCCCAGCATAACTAGCAGCGGCTGAAGACTCATCTCCAACATGACTCGCAGAGGTTGAAGATGAAAGGATAGAATTATTCTTCTTCTTTGACTTCCTTTTTCTCCTCTTTTTAGATTTCTTGTTACAAGAAGGAGGGGAAGAAGGAATCCCAGATTTCTCTTTGAGAGAAGATGAACAATTAGCACCCATAAGATGCCCCTGAAATAAAGCATTCAACTGAGAAGCTTCAAGAGCATTCGGAATATTCGGAGTGGACCACAGCCAAACGGGTAGTCCAACATTCAACCCAGGAATATTCAAAGTGGCCATCAAGGGAGTACCAATGTTTCCAAAGAAAGGAAAAGCACAAGGATCCCCTTTTGGAAGGGTACCTTGGTTGGTTTCCACAGGAATATTAGCCATATCTAAGTAATCCAAAGACCCTTTCCCTTGCGGGAATATAGAAATAACTCTTCAAAGAATATGGATAAGCAATCAAAACCTTTGCCCTTGAGGAGGCAACTCCACAACTTCTGAAAGAACAACCAAAAGCCTTTCAAGATCGGTAGAGTGGCAAGCCAGTCACTCAGAACACAAAGTCCAAATGTGACTAGACAAAAATACCTAAAGCCAACTATATACAAGGAGCAAAGAGCACTCACTATAAAGTCCCTAAAGAAACAGCCAGTCAAACAACTTTCAAGTATTTCCGCTCCGGGTGTTGAGGACCGGACACCAAAATACAAGAAAGCGGAGTCAGGGGCCTTCCGAAGATAGTCTGGGATAATGACGGCCCAGTCCTATCAGCGAAGGTATCAGAGGAAGTTACGCTGACCTCCTAACAACAGCCTGCGCCGGTGCAAGCCCCCAAGCTTCGCAAGGGTGCCCTCCAGAAGTACTGTCGAGAGTGATACAACGTCGACCTCAGGTGCCACGGGATTCCCCTCCGCAGCCACCTATGCAGATCCCTAGGAGAGGCAACTATGGGTACCAACTCGTCGCAGAAGCCAGGCGGAACAGTCGTGAGGTAAGTTCGGACAAGTAGGAGAGGGGGTATCTCTCTTCCCTGTCTTCACAGACCCTCGTGCTTAACTCCCAGATCCGGAGCTTTCCTGGTCTTCCTAACGCTGTTGGATTTACTCTCTTTAATCAGACTCTTATGTTTGACGTTTTGTGTGGCCTTGGAGAGTTAACTCTCCACTCGCCTAATCCAAGGCCCTAAAATCCTAAACTTGTTGGTGTAATAACTAAAACAAAAAGTTCTAGTGGATTTTAATTAAGCGCTTGATTTTATTAGGCTGTTCTTTAAGTCAAAGGTAACAGAAGTGAAACTTGTGGTGTTTTTAGGACGCAAAAAGAAACTATCCTAACTACATGCACATGCACTTTTTCGTTTCAATGAAGACCAATTTCTATGAGGTTCAGATGTACTTCAAATTAAACAAAGTTTTTTGCTTTCTTTTCAAACTCCACACTCACAAAAGCTAACAAAACTATGCATGCCTAAAAGAGGATGCAAAGTTATGCTAATGCAAGAACTATATGTGAATGCAAGATTTTAAGACTACTCTGCAAACAAAGAAGGAAAGTTGCTGCTTTACCAAATTTTGTCTTGCCACTAAAATGCTTAGATAGAAGATGATGTGTTACCAATCATTTCGTCCAAACAATAAAAACAAGTTTTAAGATAAAAAACAAAGCACTTTCACTTCGCAAAAAAGGAAATCAGATGAGAAGCAAGTTTAAGAAAGCGAAACTCAAAAACTTTCAAAAGATTTTCTTTCAATCAAACCAAAAAGTCTTTTTCAAAGGAAAAAACTCTCAAAAATACTGACACCAATGATTGATAAACAAGCAACCAAACACTTTTGTGAATTGACACCAATGAAATGATGAGAACTCCACAAAAATAAAATGTGTTCGAAGTCGCTTTTGACAATCAAAAGCAGCAATGAAAGTCCAAGAAATCAAAAGACAAGTTTCAAGGAAATGGTAACAAACAACTTTCCCGAAACGAAGGAGCAAATGGTCATAAAAATGATTTCGTTAAGCAAACACAAATGTCATGAAAACAAAATGGACACAAAGATTTTAAGACAATCTTCCCACTCTGCCGAAACAGAGCAATCAAGATTCTTAAACAGAAACCTTGTGTGTCAAAAATCAATGACGCTTGCAATCAACGAAAAACAAGACTAGCACTCCTAGAGAGAGTTCGAAACAAGATGCCCCCTGTTAAACAGAGAACTGACACTGGGAATTGATTGCTTTAAACTGACCCAAACCACCAGACAGACATTCAGCCAAAAGAAAAATTATAAATCTTGAAAATTATGTGATATACGCGCCTGCAATTATTTGCAGAATGCGTGTACACGCGACTGTAACTAAGGAAACCTGCGTATACGCGGGTTTACTTAGTGCAACTTGCGTATATACGCTTCTGTAATCCAGAAAAAGTGCGTATATGAAGTGTTTCAAGAAAAATAAAAAACACAAACTGAAAAACTGGAACAGCTTGGAGTTCAAGAAAATATCAAACAGTCAGAACCAACAAACAGAGGGACTGAGCCTAGATTGGCTTGAGGACTACCCAAACTAGGAACAACAAGAATGTTGTCCCCAGTGGAGTCGCCAATTCTGGTTGAAGGGAAAGTACCCCTAGAGTCCTTTGGGCTAAGACTCTACCAGACTGAAAATTGCTTATACAAAGAAACACACACACACAGCCATCTTTTTTACTTTTAAGCAAATTCTAATGTTTAGGGTACATACCTAAGGTCCTACGTCCGAGAAGACCGTTAGGGTGCTAACCCTTCTTGGAGTTCCCTTCTTCTTTCTCTGACCTGCAAGACAAACAAATCAAAGAACTCAACAGTACATGTATAGAAGTTCATGTATAAATCATCTTTATGCTATAAAGTTAGTTATAAAAAATCTTTAAGTAACCACTTTCATAAGAATTCAACACAAGAATCTCATAAGCATAAAGAAAGATTATTCGGGAACAAAGACGTGTTTCTTTATATATAAAGGCAAATAAAGTACATATATCGGAAAGATATCACCTGAACACCTTCAGCAGGCTCCAAGCAAGCTTCCTCCCGGATTCGTTCCAGCCTCCAGCCTCCAGCAAGAGCTCCTTCCAAGTCTTACTCAATGATGATGTCAAGGATGAATGATCACCAATACACATGGAAACAAGGGTTTCCTATGCAAAATGGGGAAGTGCAGAATGCACCAAGGACTTCAGACCTGGTCTAAGGGAAAAATCTCAGCATAATAATCTTGCTCTCCTTTCTCTCTCTTTCTCTCTCCCCTTGGCCTTCCCTTTGATGTCTTTTTATACCCTCTCCAAAGTAGTTTTTTAGTTAGGAGTTGGTTGGGAACAGTTGGGCCACGGGCACTAACAGGTGATCCAGCAGGTAAACCCGCGATCACCGCCCGAAAAAGAGGAAATTATATTTTTTTAAGTGTTTTAATAGATACACGCGGGTTGGGTATGACAGACCCGCGTGTACACGCGTTTAACACAGGGCAAAGTCGCGTATAGGGAATAAAACACTGTTTTTTAAATTTTTGGACCAGGTCTGGAAGGAGGGGTTGCCCTAGGCCATGAGTGCAGCATCACAAACCATAAGAGTTGGATTTGGAGCTATAACAATGATGTAATAGTTTGTCTCTATCTATTGTAGTCATTTGGTGAATCCCTTTTGGTCATATGATGTAATATGTACCCCCACTATGCATGGGAATGATGATGTAATAGTTCAGTCATGTATAAACATTTGGTATCTGGCATATCCCCACTTGGTTGGGTGGATGAGTCAATATTGGTATATCCCCACTGGGTTGGGTGATGGATGTATGTATGAGTCCTTGGTGATAGGAAGGTCATTTATGATAGAGTCGTGTTCTTCTTATAGAACATCTTTTTGCAGACCTTGCTTACAGTCAGGGGGAGCATGAACGACACACTTCAGCAGAACAAAGACTTCAGCATGTACTCAGAGGGAGCATGGTAAGATTGGTACACCTTGGTATATACAAATGGGGAGCTCATTCAGAGATTTTAGCAGGTACTCAGGGGGAGTATGGACAGCGGAATGTTTATCAAGGAAAGAGAATATCTTGGTCCGCACTTTGCCCTTGATGTCAACGGGGGAGAGTGATTTGGTGTTGTTGCCATCAAGTCCAAAGGGGGAGATTGTTGGCATTATGATGCATGTGTTGTACTTGATGGCAAACCACTCGTAGAAGAACAACTCACTTATATATATCTAGATGAATCTACAGAAGAGATATCAGATGTGATAGAATACATGGGATGCAGGATAGCTCAAAGGAATCAGATGACAGTTCTCAGTATGACAAGTTAGATTTGCCATCAAGTTCAAAGGGGGAGATTGTTGGTTATGATACAAGTGTTGTCCTTGATGGCAAGATGGAAGATTATAGTGTAGCAGGTCAGTAGCAAAGAATTGATGATTAGACTACAAAAATGAAGAAAGAAGAGTATATACACAGGTTCACTATATACCAAGTCACGTACATATGCATGTTATATGCAGGTTCACTATGTACCAAGTCGCGTATATACGCAGGTTCGCTATATACCAAGTAGGGTATACATGCAGGTTATAGACACATGTTCACTATATACAAAGGTGTGTATACACGCTGGATTGCTAATCAAAAGTCACGTATGCATATGCACGCACTTTCATGCACGGAAAAGTGCGTACATGTGGGAAAGCTTATTTTTGGGTCCGTGGTATTTAGACCTATGGTTTTGGTCCTTGGTATTGCATCCGAAGTGTTGAACCTAGGTATTGGGTCCCTAGTATTGGTTCTAAATGGTTTTGGACCATGGTATTGAGTAAGGCCTAAGACTATAAAAGGAGAAGAAGATCATTAGGCAAAGGCAATTTTGAGAAGTGATGAATATCTGATGAAGTGTGAGATCTAGTATGTTGGTTATGGGTTTGTGATGCTGTGATTGATCTGAACCAAGGATGCACCCATGTGAATGATGATGAACGATGGATCGAGATCTTAAGGCTTGGAATGTTTTATCATTATATGGTTTGATTATGGATAGACTAGATCTGAATTATTGACGCATGTTTTATTGTATGAATGTTATGATCTGGGTATGACTGATGTCTAGAACAGCTGCAAAGTTATGAGTAAATATTTGCAGATCTGTACACGAGTTTACTTTGGTGAAAGCGCATATCTACACTGGTTTGATTCATCATAGTAGCATATACATTATGACACATGATATTTGAAGTTGCGGTTGGATATGGTTATTGTTGCAGAGTTATTTTGTCTGTTTTGTGTTCTGGTGATTATGTTGTTGACAGGGTTTCAGTGTTTCAGTATTGGGTGATTTAGAGATTGATGATGCAGGTGTAGTTGATGGGTGTTTTACGGTGGTGATTGATTTTGTGCTTCAATTTTGTTGATGGGTCCAGTATGAAAATTGGATGAAACGTGGCCTTTCAGATTATGGTGTTGTGCTTCAGGAGTATCCAGTCTAAAAATTTATGAAACGTGGTACCTGGAGGAAGAAAGAGAAGGTTGTAGCCTTCTGTAGGTCAGCACCTACGTACTAGTACATCAGCTAGTACAAGAGTTAAGGGGGTGGAAGCTCCCTTCTAGTAGCAGCTAGAAAATGAGTGAAGGTTGGAGCATTTAGTAGGCCGACACCTACGTACTAGTAAATGGATTGGCTAGTACAAGAGCTAAGGGGGTTGTAGCTCCCTTCCAGGACAGTCTGGAGAACGAGAGAAGCTTGTAGCCTTATGTAGGTAGGAGCCTGCGTACTGGTATAAGACTGCACCAGTACAGAACCATTGTAAAAGAAGTTTCTTATTAAAAAGAAGATTGAGACGACTTGCAGTAGTTGGTTTTCACCCACATTGGGTTTCCACCTTACATTATGGTGTTCATGTGTGATTCTTGTGTGTGTTGATATATTCTATTTTACTGCTCCTGTTTACTGTTCATATGGTTAATAATGTTCTGATGCACTCATTAAGGATCAACTAACTGAATCATAAGTTTACTGGATATACGCTTGTTGCATTATACACAGTTGCGTATACACGCGGTTTGCCTTAACTGAAGTAGCGTATATGAATCTTAATATGGAAATGAAAAAGTGTTTGATTTAATAATACTGATTCACCCCCCCCGCCCCCCCTCTCAGTATTATTTCCATCAGCACCATGCTCATGAGTGATGTTCACCTTGATTGGTGATGCTTGCACTGGGAGCCTCTCAACTTCCCATCTCTCATGCTTTTGGATTGGCCACCTATAATGTGTGAGATTTATTGTTTTTCATAGATTAATATTTATTTATTTCATATATTTTCCTTTGTGAGAGGTTAAGAGTGATTGGCTTTATTTGCTTTATACCTAGATGTTAAGAGCATTTGTTTTATTTTCTTTCATATCTTTTCATGTGTGAGATGTTAAGAGTGATTATTTTTATTTGCTTTCTACCTAGAAGTTAAGAGCATTTGTTTTTATTTGCTTTTATATCTTTTCCTGTGTGAGAGGTTAAGAATAATTGTTTTTCTTTCATCTTTGAAAGAGTGGTGTGCTTTTCAATTCCTACAAGATTGAAAGATTAAGATTTCAATTCCACACGTTGTACTATAATTGTACTATAATTTCTTTTGAGTTGATTTTTGAATTAGAATAGGTGAATTTGGTTTTTCATTATTTGGTTTTGTAGTTAGATTGGTCTAAATTGAAAGTTAATTTCTAGCATATATAGTGCGCGCATGCTTCACAAGTTTTACGAAACCCCCGGGTTGACAATTAAATGATAGGTCATTAATTTGCCTCAACATTTTGGCGTCATTGCTAAGGGAGTGTGCATAGGAATTAGCTTTCAGTCTAAAGTTGATATTTTTTCATTTTTTTTCCTAAATGCATGATTAAAGCATGTAGATGCATAAATCATTTAGTTGCATATCATTTTTATTATAAATAATAATAATAATAATAATGATAAAATAAATAAATAAAATTGATACTAACCATTTATGGGCAAAGGATCTAGAATGCATATTTTGGAGCACAAGGACTACATTGAGGAATGGTATCGAAACGCAATTGCGCCACGACATTCATCCGTTCTTCAAGAGATCTTTGTGGCAAATATAAAGGTTAAAACGATTTCTCATGTCCTCATACAATCAGGTACATTTCGCAAATTTGGATATGAACATTTTAGAAAGTTTAATCCATAAATGGCTCCATTGGAAACATTTATTTACTTAAAATTTAAAAAAAATATTCTTTCAAGTAGGATAAAATAAGGAAATAAAATCAAGCTTGATTGCATTTTTTTTAAGTTCTTGATTGCCTTTTTTTTTTAATTTTTAGATTTTAAAATCTTTAGATTTTTATTTATTTTCTTACATTTTTTATTAACCTCACAAAAATATTTTCAATTAAAAAATAAAAAATAAATAAAATAAATAAAAAAATCATGTTTTGATTTTAAATAATAAAAAAATCATGTTAGATTTTCATTAAAAATAAAAGTTAAAAAATCAATTTTTCTTTTTTTTTTCAAAAAAAATAAAAATAAATCATGTTTTTGAATAAGGAAAATGTAAGTTTTTAAATAAAAATTATCAATTCTTCTTGTTAAAGAGAATTGAGAAATTAACAATTTAAGCTCTCATGTGACCTGCAAAAAAAAATAAAAATAAATAGCTTGGAAACCAAATCCAAAAATCCATCGTAATAAAAAATATAAAAAATAAAAGATAAAAATATTCTTACAATGAATCTGATCTAATTTGCTACATATCTAGCATATCAACGATTCAAATGATTCTCATTCTAATTCATTCTTGCGAAGCTACAGAAAAATCTTGTTTCTGCAGCCGAGCCTGATTTGATTCATATCACAAGCAATCCATCTTGAGTTAATAACGATGTAGACAATGGAAAGTCGATGTTTATTCTCAGATCCAACAGAGGCTTAGGATCTCATAGCTCTGCCCAATCAGGGGGAGAATCTATAGGTAACTATTCCAGCTTATAAACTGGTTTTGAATTCCATGACGAACAATATACTACATCAAAAACTAAATAGGGCTTGTATCCTACAGCGATTGATACCGATCTGGACCGTGACTTTGTTTTCCTAGAGTCCATAAGCAAAACTTGTTGAACAGTACCACCCAAGTGTATCTATATATATCCCACTGTGCATATGGGTGATCTAGTATAAAATCCAACTGTTTTCTCATCAGAAACCCATGGAAAAATCGAGCAGCCCAATAGGCATGAAGGGTACAGACTGTATCTTGAAACCCCAAATGAAGTAAACATTGAAGAGTGTAATGTTGAATCTCCTTCGCCAAGTGCCCCCAATGAGGCCACAGAGGAAATTCTGATCAGAATCCCATTAGCTAGCTTTTGATTTCCACCAATGTTAGAAGCAGTTACCTCAGCATTTCCCAGAAATGCGTAGCAGCTTAAAAACGTCAGTTTTAAAACATGATTTCTGGTCAAATGAAAATGAATTTTAAAAAATAAAACGTGGGTTTTTCTTATAACAGGGTCAATTATAAAATGTGGGAACGATTTTATCAAATTCGTAACTGATAGGGAGATATTCAGGGTTCTCTGAACCCTTATTTGGCAAATTGCGTGAGAAAAAAACGATTTTTTATTAGTGCACAGAGCCAGTTGCGGCCGTGATCTAATTTCCCTAATCTACAGGAGGTAGATCCACTTCATTGATGGGTATTTGTCAGGAGGACATTCGTTCAAACCTTACTTCAATGATATAGTCACACTTCATGGATCTTTAAAACATCTGCCAGCTGCTTGCACATTAACAATGAATCCTGCAACTCTATGTTTATTCCCACAATACCTCTTACAGTCGATCAAAACCCCTCTTTTTGTTCTAAACACAGCGTATGATTCATGGTAAATGAGAAGCATATTGGCACCTATTGGAGCAGATCCTGGTAATCATTGGCAAAATTGCAGGATGAATATCACGCACTGTGCTCCATGGCAATTGAATATAATGCAAGAATTCAGGGATAATATGATCAATGCCTTAGCAATGGTGAATAGCGAACAGACCGGAGGGATGTTTATCAATTCATGCTTTGCACATTGCCAAACCACTTTGCAAGTTTTGTGGCACTCACCAAACACTTCTCCAGAATTACATTCCCGGAAAATTGCAGAGGCAGTTGGAGATTGGTTTTTCGATCGAAAGGTTGTCAAGTTTTTATTTCCCTCTCTAGATCACCGTTTTCTCACATTGCTCACCATTTTCTCATATTGCTCGGTTGCTTAAAGTAGATCTTCACTTATGAACAAGTTTTAATCTGCTGAAATTAATTTTTTCTTTGAACGACACGATTTCATCATGCCCAACTACTACAAATCATTCTACCTATGATTCGTTGACCGGAACCAATTGAACTTTTTTTGGATAATGACAAATTTCGTATGTTATATTGTATATAATGTTGTTTTTTTATGTAGAATGTTTGTTATGTTTTATTTTTTTTTGTTGTTAAGTTGTGTTTTTTTTTAAATGTTATATGTTATGTATAATATTTAAAATGCATGTATATGTTTTGTATAATTTTTTTTTTTCATTTTTTTTATTTGTTTAATGAAGTGTTTTTTTAATAACTTTTGTATTATAGGCTTTGTTATGATTTTTTTTTTATGTTTATATATATATTAGTTTGTACATGTGCTTTTCTTTTTCCTTTCTGTACATTTAATTTACTTTTTAAGTTTTGTAAATATTTCATTAATTTTTTTAGATTGTATATTTTATTGTTTTTCAAGAAAATTGCCATGAGAAAAATTGTCGAAAAAATTTGAAGTGAAATATGGAGCAAATTGAGAAAAAGATTCTTCTGATGGTCCACTCAAACACACTTGTCGAAGCAAATATATATATATGCTAAGTTTTCTAAAAGAGGCATTGATCAGTTTGAAGATTGGACTGGTCATTTGTTCATAAAAGAAATGCATAGTTGTGTGTACTTAACTGTTTGTTCAGGATTCTAGCTACAGAAACTGCGCAATTCTGCAGTTGAACAACAATTCTGCAGCTGAACCACAATTTTGCAGCTCTGTATTTAACTCAATGATCTATTTGTCAAGAATGCATTCTAATCAGAAAATCATGATCAAAATTTATTGGCTTTGTCTAATGATGATGTTTTCAAGCATGGTGTAGAAAAGAAGAAAAACTATGAAGGCGCTTTATCCGCGGGATCAATTGATGATTTTTTATTGAGGATTGTTTTACAGGAATCATTAAGAATTTGCAAATAATATTGCTTTATCTTTATGAAATGATATGATTCAAACATAAATTGAGGAAATTGCTTTTTAGAAATTGGATTTATTATCACAATTGTGAAATTGGACTAACCATTTGAACGAAGACACATCATGAACCTATTAATTATGCAATTTTTTGTATGTATCAAAAAGAACTTCATCACTTCTCTTTGAACACACTTACGTTTTATTGCAATGTTAGTGCCATGTTTATTTTCAGGTTCCAGGACAATTAGAGAACTAAAGGAGGCCAATTTGTGCACGATTGGTTTTCTATGACCAATTTCAACAGACATGAACCAATTAAATCCATTTCTGTCATCCATAAATGCCATCATTTTTCCTCTCCAAACTCAAAAACTATCCAAGCATTTTCGCTAAGCATCGTCATCACCATTTTCCTTACAAGTGTCGCATGTTTCCTTTACATTTTCCATTCACATTTTCCATAATTTCCATTCATTAACCCATTAATAGAGACATCCAGCTCGCTTACATGATGATTTGTCATTTTTCTTTCTGTTCATTTGTTTACCCTCTTGTCATTTTCCTTTCCATTAAATAAACCTTGATCCACTTGAAAAATTTTCATTCATAGTCCTTCCAAAATCATCATTTCATACTCGCGTTAGATGATGGAGGCTTCCTTAAGGCCTCCCTTCTAACAAGTCCTGACCTATTGACATCAGCACATTATCTAGGTTCTTTGCTAGAGTCCTTATTAGTACCTTGATGCTTGTATGCATCAATGACAAGTTCTCCCGCTGACAATCATGGGAATACATCAATGTCCCTTGATCGTTGGATCTTGCAAGTGGCTCGACATCAGCTCATCTATTCGCACTTTGCAAGATGTACTTAGGTACCTTGGCACTCGTTGACATTAATGGCGAGTTTGCCTCGCATTGGTTAACAACATTCATCAATGGTCGGTAATCCAATGACTTCTCTTCATGCTCGACAACAACACATTCATTCGCATGACTAGAATTGTACCATTGGGTTTTGTAGCAGGTGAAGACTATATCATTCAGCATTTTGTAGCAGATACAACAGATTTAGTAGCGGAAATAAAGAATCCACTTTCACCACCTCATCCATGATTTATGCAACCAAGAAGCAGATGAAATTCTACATTCTATTCCATGATCCAGCAATAGCTACAACTTCTCTACATATGCACAGTTTGTCCACTTCCTAGGTAAGTAAAGGTATGTTATTTTATAGGTTTTAATCATAGAATTCCTTGAATACTGAAGTTATAATTTTTGGAAAATATTTCACCATATTTCCTTTCTCATTTGAAAAAAAATCCTAAACACCTTTTGTTGGGGGGAAGGGACATCCATTTATTATCACATCCATATCACTTCATTTCATCCTAACATACTTGTCATAATCATTATGATTTCAAAATGGTTAAAAAGTTATGTGATTTGAAAATAAATGCCAAAATGATGAGCATATTATATGGTTGATTTATGCATTCTTAAACATGTTCAATGATTCTTGCTGCAACAAAAAGAAACAAGGTATTGAAACACAAGAACCAATACCAATTAAAATTTGGTTGTCATACGAGAACCAACCAAACATGTTGCAATTCAATGTATGACAAGGAATACTTTGCAAAACAAAATAAAACTGTCAAATACTATCAAATGCAAATTTTAAGGACATATGATATAAGCCAAGCTCATTCAAAACCAAATCATGATTAAGAAATGCAGTAGATTGCACGAGGACATGCAATAACGTCAATTTGGGGGAATGTAGAGTCTCCAAAATGTATTCAAAATATCATCCACTTTCACCTTTATCACCACCATTTCACTCACATGTCACAACTCCATGACCATATAACCTTTCGTTAGCCTCCATTTTCATAATTATATGGGTTACCTTTGTGTTTTCCAAAAGTTAATGATTTCTAGTATTATAAATGAATTAAATGGTTAAAACTTAGAAAAATGACATGTACTTGCTAATACTTAAAAGTGGATTGAGTTTCATGACATGTGTAGGTCATTTGGAAGCTTCCAAGGCACCCTTATGTGGCCTCCAATGCTCAAATTCGAATTATCTTCAAGATATGGAAGAAGATTTGGATAAAGGTCAAAGAGGATATGTGTCTTATCAAAACCTATTTGAGTTGTAACTCTATGAGATTTTCTAGGGATCTAGGGAGAGAATAAAGGACCTCCATTAATGAGGTAGCTTCTTATGTTTTTGTATAAATAAGAGAGCCTCTCATTTCAAAGGCATGTGTAAAGTTGGAGATACTCAGGTGGAAAGTTAAGATTACTTATGAATGGAATTTAGATTTAGCACCATTCTCATGAGTGATGTTCACCTTGATTGGTAATGCTTGCACTGGGAACCTCTCAACTTGCCATCTCTCATGCTTTTGGATTGGCCACCTATAATGTTTGAGATTTATTATTTTTCATAGATTAAGATTTATTTCTTTCATATCTTTTCCTATGTGAGAGGTTAAGAGTGATTGGCTTTATTTTCTTTCTACCTAGAAGTTAAGAGCATTTGTTTTTATTTGCTTTCATATCTTTTCCTATGTGAGAGGTTAAGAGTGATTGTTTTTATTTGCTTTCTACCTAGAAATTAATAGCATTTGTTTTTATTTGCTTTCATATCTTTTCCTGTGTGAGAGGTTAAGAATGATTTTTTTTTTCTTTTATTTATGAAAGAGTGGTGTGCTTTTCAATTCCTGCAAGATTGAAAGATTAAGATTTCAATTCCGCGCGTTGTAATATAATTGTACTATAATTTCCTTTGAGTTGATTGTTGAATTAGAATAGGTGAATTTGGTTTTTCGTTATTTGGTTTCGTAGTTAGATTGATCTAAATTGAAAGTTAATTTATAGCATATATAGTGCACGCATGCTTCGCAAGTTTTACGAAACCCCCGGGTTGACAATTAAATGATAGGTAATTAATTTGCCTCAAAAGCAAATGGTTCCAAAGTCGAAGGAAAAAGATGTCAATGGCACAAAATGAGTCTTCAGGAACAAGTTGAATGAATATGGATAGGTAACCAGGAATAACATAAGATTGGTGATGAGTCCTGGTATTACAACAAGAATGTTACAACTCTCAAGGATACCAGCTTTAATTTATCAATCTAGAGTTTGTACAAACTTAAGAGGTGACAATGTTATATGCACAGTAAGCAAGATTCTACATAAGATACTCTAAAGTAGTGGATTGAACTGAAATGTGCAGAGACCATTTTGCAAAATTCCAAAGAAGGAAAACTACTGAAATTAACTTTGCAATAAAATATACAATTGAAACATTACGTGTCCTGCTGCATCAAAAAAACATTAATCTATTTTCATGGAAAGAAAGGTTGGAAAAGAAATCTTGATTTGTTTTGCAGAAGATAAATATCAGGAAAGTAAACCTAAGCTAGTTGCATGAAATTTATGATTCTAGTATATCTTGAAATAAATCAAATATATACTATTACAATCAAGGTAGACTCTAATTTATTTGCAAAAACCATCAAATGATCAAAAGTGATCAATGTAAAATGTTTCTATGCTACTTAACTCATAACCAAATCAGTAAACCCTAATTTCATATTTAAAACTACAGTGATGAAAAGAAGGTATACAAAGGGTCTCTAGTCTTCTAAAGTTGGATTCCAAGGCTTAGGGGATGTTGTAGAGTGATGAAAATAAAATAGTAAGCTTAAGAAGCAATTATGGCGAGTTCTGATGAATTTTGTGAAGTGCTACAGGATTGTTATAGGATGCCATGTATTGCTACATGATTGCATCCGAGTGAGATATAATGGTTATAAATCTAGTATAAAGGTGGTAGGAGGTTGGGAAAGAGTGTAAGGGATGTTTCCAAGATTATATCTACTTAGTATCCCATCTTTCACAAAGGTAAAAGTAAATTAACAAACTCTTGTAGCTCTATAATGTAATTTTCTATGAACAGACAGTTTGGAGAAACAAATGAAAATGGGAAGAAAAGTGTTGAAGAAGATGGTGCCTATTCATGGAAAGTGATGCTACTTTGCCTTATGAACCAATAGATCTCTCTTGCACACAAAATTATCATTTAACTAACTAAGACAGAATGATTAAAGGACTGCTAAAATACCAATTGTAGAAAACCAAAGTGCATGGGAAAGGATGAGTTGAATTCCAACTAGAATTTAACTATTGCATAAAAGAAAGACTATATTATGTTATTTTCCACATAGGGCACACATACATATTCTCAAGAGAGCTTTCTTAAAAACCTACAAAGAAAACTTTTTCATATAAACAGATTTGTATAAAGGAACACAACTAGACTAAGTGCATAAAAATAAATGCATAACAAAAATATACAAAAGAGGGGCTTGATTGCTTGGGTTGGTCCCTAACCCAAGGAAACTCAATTCCCTTAAAACAAAATCATATTGGAGGAAAAACAATGATTTTCATTAATCTCAGAAACTGTTCAAATACATAACATGACAATGGAAATAACAAGTAGCAAGCTCTTACTCTAATAGTCACTATCTTCCTCTAAAAGTTGAATCTTATTGAGCTATTAATCTCCTTTATTTATACAAAAATGAGTGAGGATAAACCTCCTTTGAGGGAGGGTTTCTTCCCTCCAAATATCCTAGAAAATCGGATCAGGTCTCTTGAGGTTCTCATAGTCACTGAGGGGTAGTAACAGGCCATAATATAGTCAATTTTTTTATGGGTTCCTTCAAGGAATGGGACTCCTAAATCTTCTCTTATTGGTCTCCAAAATATTATGCACAATAACTGCTCTTTTTCCTGCACATTCAACACATTAGGCTATAGGATATGACAAATATTCATTATCCTTCCTAGTGAACACATTATAGCTCAAAAATATGTCATTAAATGCAAAAATAGAGGTTAAAATTTGTTGAAGGATGGTCAGATGGGCCTTGAATTGTACCTATTTCGAAGGCCCATCAATTGGTTTGTAAAGGATATGTGCAAGTTGAAGGAATATACTTTGAAGAGACATTTTCACTTGTGGCCAGAATGGAAGCCATTAGGATGTTCTTGACCTATGCTTGTTCAAGAAGGATTAAGGTGTATTAGATGGATGTCAAATTAGCCTTCTAATAGGAAAATTGGAGGAAAATGTCTACATAGAACAACCTAAAGGATTTATGATTACACAAGAAGGATTATGTTTGCAAGTTAAAGAAGGCTTTGTATGGTCTCAAGAAATCTCCTAGAGCTTGGTATGCCTGCTTGGATAGGTATCTACAAAAGAAAGGATTCAAGAGAGGAAATATCGATAGCAATTTAAACATAAAGATTGAATTAACAACTTGACTGTCATTGAGGTGTACCTGGATGATATCATATTTGGAAGCAATGATAATAGGATGAGTAAGAAGTTTTAAAATGATATGCAAATTGAATTTGATATGTCCTTACTTGGTGAGTTTACATTCTTCTTGGTATTTTAGATATCTCAAGCACATGATGGTATATTCATCTCCCTAAGCAAGTATATCAAATAAATTTTGGAAAGTTTCCAAATGGAAAATTGCAAACCAGTGAGCACTCCCATGGTGACCAGTTGTAAGTTGAGAAAAGGCGATATATCCAAGGAAGTAGATCAAAGATTGTATAAATCAATGATTGGTACCCTACTGTATGTGATAGCTTTGAGACCTGATGTGATGCAGGCATTCGTACATGTAGCATGTTTCCAAGAAGCACCAAAAGAATCCCTTGTTGTTGTCTTAAAAATAATCTTCATATATATTAAGGGAATAGTGGACTTGGGACTATGGTATCCGAAGGGAAATAAATTTACGTTGACAGCTTATACAGATGCATATTGGGCAAGTAGTATTAATGATCGCAAATGATCTAGTGGAGCAACTTTTTATTTGGGTGATTGTCTTGTTTCATGGTTGATAGGGAAGCAGTCTTCAATCTCCTTGTCCATAGCAGAAGCAGAATATATTGCAGCAACAACATGTTGTACTCGAGTTCTCTGGATGAAGCAAACTCTACAGGATCTCCAAGTAAAATTTGATGTTATGTGACAACACCATCATGATTAGTCTCTCTAAGAATCATGTCATGCACTCAAAGACAAAACATATCCCGTTAAATATCACTTCAAGAGAAGGTTGTAGAAAATAATATCAATGTAGAGTACATTGGAACAAAGGAGAAGATTGGTGATATCTTCACCAAACCTCTACCTCGAGAGATGGTTGAGTATATTCAGAAGAATCTCTAGATTATACTAGGTTCACATTGATATGAAGCCAAGTAGAATGGGGGATAAAAGGCATCTTGTCAGGGGGAGTTACCCTTTGCCATTGATTTCAAACAGGGAGAGAAAACAAGTCAGGAATATCAGAGGCATAGAGTCAAGGGGAGCAGTAATTGCAGGGTGATTATATTTCTTGCCATCAATGAAAAAGGGGGATATTGTTGAAATATGGTTGTCATTGATGTCAACCCAAGAACTTCCAAAATAAGTGCCACCTTTGATGACAAAAATGACAAGTAAAATAATTGGTTTCTATGGCCAATATCATTATCATTGGATGGTCCTCATCATGACAATTCCAATGGTATGTGGCATGCCATGAGGCTCCTCATAGTTTGAAAGTTATGTCTTTCAGAAGGTCAAACCCCCCTTGTTGTGGTCAATGTTCCCAAAAGGAGATGATGAGGCAAGTCATCATTGAAGAATTAATTTAACATTTTATGGTCAATATATTATCATTGGTTATGGGGTTTTGGCTTCATATCAAATTTGGATTCAAAGTTGACTGCATTTCATGTGGGTTTTCTTTTGCTCCAACTAAGTTAAAATATGAAAAAAAAATTCACGCCATTTGAAGTTCAGCCAGTTCTTCTCAACCTCTATAAAAGGGAGGCTTAAAAACTCCATAAGGCAATTATTTGTTCAACGTCCAATCCATCTTTCAACTTTGCAGCCAAGGGAATCCTAAAAATATTGAATAAGGTCGAAATCTATGGGGTATTCAAGTTTTTTAGTTATTTGTTGGTTTGTGTTTGAGGCCATCTAAATTGAAACTTGAGGTTTGTTTAGGAACCTTTTCGCATGAAAAGTCTGTGTGAATATAATGCTTGATATTTTATGGTGTATCTCAAGCTACTCAGCCTCCTCATTTGAGGTAATTCTGATATTTGAAGCCTTTGTTTCAACCTCTCTCCTGAATAAATAAAAGGGTATCTCATTGGGATTTTATTCATCTCTATTTGGGGTTTTGTATGGGTTAACTAATGATTAAGCTTGAAGGTTAAACTAAAATCCTAAACATTGTATATCGAAGTTAAAGGATCATACTTATTTAGCTATAATGTTTCTATGAAAATCCAATCCTCTATATTAGGGCTTGTCTGAACCAAAACTAAGTTGAAGTCCATGTGGATCTCTTGATATGACTCTCTATTTGGATAAATTACTTCTCATTTGTAGAGAATCATAGTTCATGGAAATTTAGATCCTTATGTGATATCCTTAAGGCATGGTTATATTTGTCATACAACAAGCCCTAACCGGGGCACCTGAAGCATTAATCTTAGTTCAAGCATTGATCTGTTAGGATATTATGATCATTCCATTCTTATTTTGAACGTAGATCGAGAGCAAAACATTTGTGTTCTATCCAAGTTTTCCTTTCCTATTTTCTGATCTATTTTGACGAGTTGTAGATTACAAACCTATATTGTGAATTATGTTCCACTAAGGTACTTTGACATTTAGTTTTTATCATATTTGTTAGTTTTTGGGGATAATTTTTCACTAGCATTATAATCCTTCATTGGAGACTTTGGTTAATTAATTTGGTAAAATAATAGTAAATTGGATAAGACTTGCGTTGGAATATCTTTAGCATGTTGAGGATTTTTTATGATCAATGGTCTCTTGATCAAACTTGGATCTATGACACACATATTCTCTTTGAACAACCCTTATATTTCTAGAACAACAATCGGATCACACAAAAGGCTTACTCAGTGTATACTCCAACAAGGACATATTGTTATGAGTCTTAGTTTTTTTTCTTAAGATGTACTCTTAATCCATAGTAGTAGCATCATCAGAAGGAATACATCTACATGAAGGCAAAGTTACATTTGTCATTATCTGCTACAACAACCTTAACGTTTGAATTGATCATTAGTAGAATACACTAGCGTTTTGGATTTGATCAATTTTTTATGGTTGAATATTGTTGTACATCCATTAGAAGACTTACATCTACAAATCTAAGGTACAAATTGTTTCTCATTTGTTTGGAAGCTTTTTGAAGGAGTCTGGCTTTATCATTGAAGAACATATTAGCAGTAAGGGTTTCAGTGAATATCTTTGCCAATGGGCCATTGTCCCTAGTACGGGAACCCACAAGTATTTCTCTATTTATTATCATATTTATGGTGGTTTGGTGGTGCAAGGCAGGAGAGTGAAGTCTCCTTTAGGTTGTAGCTTGAAAATACTTCAAGGTGGTAGGGTGGTTCTAGGGAGAGTTGAAGCTTTCAAGTTGTTGGAGCATTGTTTCAGTCGTAGCTCATAAAACTGGGGCATTAGATCATACTTGTAGTTGGAGAAGGTAAAACTAGGGTGTAGGAGCATCCTTTCAAGATTTGGAGTTACCTAATAAATTTGAACTCTTTTCTAGAGTACTAGGGAGTTGGGGCTTCACTTTCAGTTGGAGTTGAAGCATATATTTTACGCATAAAATATTTAAAAGGCATTAAGTGTTTTTTCCCCTGGAATGGTTTCCACCTAAAAATTTGTTATATATTTCTCTTGTGATGTGTTGTTGATTATTTTTCTCTTTTTCATTCTCTAAAATTTTATAATTAACTAATTGTAAGTGAAATACTAAATCACCCCCCTCTCAGTATTTCCAACAGGTTAGTTCCACGATTTCAATCCAATTGGGTGGTGTTGATGTTGTATTAAGGGTCTTGTTAACGGTGATGGATCTCACCAACATTGTAAAGGAATCTCCCTGATGTGAAATCCTAATTAGGTATCACATTGTTTGGTGTAGGAGTCCCATCTGGTCATATGGTTTGGCCATCGTTCGAAAGGTTTCATAGATATGCCTTGATTACGATTACACAGAATAGAATGCAACACCTCTTTGGGGAAGCAAGTGTTTGATACTTGTGCGACACCTGATGTAAGGTGCATGAGGGAACATCCATGATTGGTAGGGAAAATGAACCCTTGGTTAGAAAAGTAATAGTACTATCCTAAAGGGGGACCCAGGAAGGAAGAGAAAGACTTGTTGAATACCTATAGACTAGTCCAAACGATAAACAAAAATAATTAAAACATAAAAACCTTTATTCAATAGCAACCATAGCTAAGAAATGAATTAGTTCATTCACATAGTATGTAATTAAATAAAAATATACCATAAACATAACCAAAATAGTCCAACTATATCTACGATACATGTATGAAGAAGTGTTGGCTCATAGAGCTTTTGATTAAAAGTGAAAGGTCCCAAGTACATTGTTACATGAATGAAACACTATATCCAATAGTGGAACATGAAGCCAAAACTTGCTTCTCCAAAGAATGATCTAAGTCGTATATGATACAAGAGAAGCCAAGGCACGACTCCAAGAATCCAAGCCCTTTGCTTGAGTTGTGAGGAGCTATTTATAACAAATAACAATGACCTTTGAACTTCCTCATGACTCTTTGACTTTTATGACTATTCATATTCTATTCATGACTCATTACATTCCATATGTGACTATTCACATTCCACATGTGTCCCTTGGACTTCATTACATATAATTTATTACATAAGACAAATTACATATGAGACTGTGGCCTAATAAGAAAAAAATGATAATCGTACAAATTCTCATCAAATTGATAAAAAAAATTCTTCCTCGTGGATTTCATTTGTAATGTAAGTGTGTCATTCTTTGAACTTCATTGAGATAGCTTTGACCAGAACTAGAAAGTCCCCTATATATCGCTTCTTCACCTCCAATGCCTCTGTTAGTATGGACTTGGAGCTTGACTGTACATTATTCCATAGCCATGAAAGTTTCACACGAGCTTTGACTGGTGTGATGGTGTACTGTATAATAATGTATTTGGTAACATCCAAGCCTTCCTGTTTTGTTACTTGTTTGATCTGTTAAATATATTGCTTGGTCTCCTAGAATATTATTTCTCTGCCTTCGATTTGTTCAAGTTATCTTATTGCAGACATCCCATGCTTTTGTGTTAAAGACTCGAAACCATTGTGCAGTTGATTATAGGAAGTAATAGTATTAATCAACTTTACTCCAAGACGCATTTAATTTTAATGGTGGAGTCTCAACTGAACTCTATATCTCTCTACAGCAATCTTGTATTTCTTTGCCAAATGTTGCGGGGCATCTAGATACTTGGCAGCCCGCTCCTGAATCTGGTCACTTCTCTATTTTCCACTTTTAGGGGTTTCACCACTTCCTATGCTTTCTTCTGAATGCCAACGAGAGGATCCACCACCTGTTGTATAAGTATCATCTTGTCACATACTCGTGTGAGGGTGTCCTCCATTGGCCCCAATTCTTCCTATATGACTGACTGCCATTCTACAATGTTAAAAGTTTGTGATGATAATTGTTGATTCTTCGTCGCAAGATGTTCCACTTGTTGTTTTACCACAGTAAGGTGTCTTTTCGGCCTAGCATTCTCCCTCAAAATATATTTGGAGTTATCTTGTGATGTTGTGGCAAAATCATCATTTGTCGCCATGACTACCCTAAGATTCCTTCTGGTTTTGGAAGTTATCACCTTCTCTATAGAAACTGAGAATGGATTTTTAAGATCATTCGGAAAGTAGATGTGCCTCTGTTGCACAATCTTCTTCTTAAGTTTATCAAACATTACACTGCATACATCCATGACTATGTCTGCTAGTGGAGGTGTGATCCCCATCTCTCCAAATGGAAGATGACCACCTATGAGGGGAGATTCTTTAGGAGTACCTAAATCATCATCAATGGGTTGAATGGTGTCTTATTCCTCCAACTCTTCCTATTCTACCTCTTAAGTCAACGGTTCTTCTTCCAATATTTATGTTGCTTCTTCATTCTAGGACTACCTTTGTTGTTCTTCTTCTATCATTTTCCTCTCCTCTTATTTTTGTTGTTGCTTCTGAAGAAATCATCTTGTTGCCTCTTCTCCTCTTCTTCTTTTGCTTCTTTCCTTTCTTGTTCTACTTGAATATTTTCTATTTTCAGAGGATCATTTTTCCACTTTCTACTTCTCTTGCCTATCGAATCATATCTAATCATCTTCTTAGGAGCTACTTTCCTTATTTGAGGGGTTATTTTTTATTCCTCCTACACCTACAAGTCTTGAGCCAGTGGATCTTAGGGTGAAATGGTTTCTGTCCTTGGATTTTCCTTCATATTTTCATTGTACCTGTTCTTTATCTTCTCATCTTCTACTGTAGATATCAAAGAATACCCCGTATTGTGACTGATCCTTTCACAATGTTGCCTGCATATTCTCCTGGGATCATATCCATGAAAATCCTTAGTGTTGAAGTGCAAGTGATCTAGCTCTTGTATCTCTATTGTTGTATTCCTGTGGCTCTTCAACTCATATAATTCGATCCTCAATGGGAAGGTGGGCCATGGGGCTTTCTTCCTCTTGTGAATAACTCCTAACAATCGCTTGTCCAATATATTGGTGACTTCCTGCATGGCCACCTTATTGGTCACGTATTGTGGCATGAGATGAGGGGATACCTAACAACCAAAACATATGATGTATGTCCCCTTAGGCGCTGCAAACCAATCTGTGATATCTCGTAGTGACTCCTTCACCAGTCATGCAGGGAGGATAAATCTCGAATATCATACAAAAGATAAATGCAAATAAGTGCTTGGTCAATCTTTCATCTGCACCTTTGAAGCTTCATTCTAAAAAGACTTTGTAGTGAAAGTAAACTGGGAACTTGTCCTCAGGTGTCCAATTCCAGTACATTCCTAGGAACGTATATTGTGCACAGATTCTGTCTTAAAGAAATTCATACATGTAGAATTTTGGGGCTTCATTTGCCCTCAAATATGCTTTTTCCTGCCCCACATGACACTGCAACTCAAATGACAATATGTCTTCCCAATTCAAAGCTTTAGCACATGTTACCACAATATGGAGCATATATATGCAATTTTCCTCAAACACCTTCGTGTTCTTGCACCCATGCAATCGACAACACATGGCTATCAGATACGGATATACATCTCTAAGAATATTTGTATGATAGATTGCGGATGGGCGATGGCGAAACTTGACAGGACCTCGACACCATGATTTAATAATGTCGCTCGTGTCGAGATTGGCCCATATATGGTAGAAGTCAGTTTTTGCATATTTTGTGGGCCTAAGCATCTTGTAATATGTTTTCATATCTTCTCCATAATATGTGGCGATCTAACCACCACTCTCACTATGAAGAACAAGATGAGATTCATCCATATGTGTAATGATCCATTCAATTAAGCATATGGGATTACGGGGAATATACATGTGATCCTATGCACTATGGACCTCTTGGAATTGTTGTATGCTTGCACGTCTTCCAAGTTCTGAGAAAAAAAATTATGCATGAATGTGTTGTATATACCGCTCCATGTGACCTCAGTAGACTTGTCAATGCATTAGGGGAATTTTGAAGTCTAAAATGGGCCTCCTAAGAAAAATGTACAACAAAAATAAACTTTATAAGAACCAATATGATTCAAGATGATGATGTCAACCATGGGGGATGATTCACCACTTTTGGAGTAAAAAAGTAAAAATATTAAAAAATAATAAAACTACTTTTTCAACTCGTATTTTAAACTTATCTCCCTAATGTTTTACTCAAATTTCGAGGGGGGGTACTCGTTGGATGCAAAATTTAATTCCTCATCCAAGGAGTACCCATGTTGCATACTTTCAATGGACCCTGCTACATAAAAATGAGAAATACATGAAAAAACGTGATTATAATCACCTTTTTTTTGTAGCAGGGTCCATCAAAATTATGAAACATGGGTACTCTTTGGATGAGGAATCAAATTCTACATCCAACGAGTGTTTCCGCTCGAAATTTGAGTAAACCCATAAGGAGATAAGTTGAAAATACGAGTTGAAAAAATAGTGTTTTCTTTTTTCCCTCTAAAATTTGATGATGTAATCCAATCTTATTTTATTATTTCCACTATTATTTTATAATTTTATTAGGAAGCCCATTTTAGACCTCAAAAATACCCTAATGAAGCATTGGGTGTCTACATAAATGGGAATTGCTAGTTTGGTAACTTCAATAGGTTCCTTAGTGCTCGCTTCTAAGAATTCTTTGGAGGCCACTTTATGGGGAGGCATGGCTCCAACAATATGATGAAAGGGTGACAATACTTCTAGCACAAACACCTATATGTGGAAGCACACTCATAGTGACTGGCCATCACATGTAACTGGCCATGAAAATCTATCAATGATAGCACAAAATCACTTTCATGCATGAGAATATAGGCATGCAAACTAGGAGGCCACACTTTCAAAGCATGAAGGAATATCAAGGGTCACTCAGGGATTTTCAGTGCACTCATGTGCTCAAGCAAGTGAAGAAAACCATCTAGGGCACATCGGTGCACTCCTAAGGGTTGAAGAAGTTGGTTGTTGGGCCTTCAAGTCTTCACAGTTCACTCATGTTGTTGTAGTGTTTTCTTCTCAATGATGTATGAAAAGAACCCACTTAAGATCGTGGATGACAAATGATATCAACAATAGAAATGACTGCTAAACATTGTATATTTGCAACTATTGATAGAAACAAAACCTGCCAAAATCCTAATATATACTATGATCATAGTTAAAAAGTAAAATGAAGAGTAATAACCCGAAAACATCTAGTGGAAACCAGATTTGTAAAGAACGATTTTATTATAACACCTATGAAGGGAACAAATATATGTTACTTGTCCCCCTTTATGGGATGGGTTCTTGGCAATCCTCAAACGCTTTCAACTTCTGTAGAGTCTCTCTCCTCTATAATGCATAAACCTAGCAAAAATATGGTGTGCAACAATGAAAATAATCAGAGTTACAATAGTGAGTGTAGTAATGAAAATAATCAAAAGTGAATAATGAATGGAAAACCCTCCTATATATAACAAAATATTGAGTTATCCTCGAATAATGAGCAATAATAAAATATTATTGATCACATTCTTGGAATAACCACTTGGAATATTTTATTATATTTGTTTAGGAGGGAAAAAGTATTTAAACTTTTATTTAGAAATAATAAATATATAAATGATTTATTTATTATCTTAAGGAATTAGTTAAGGAATAATAAACAAATAATGATTTATTTAATTATTCCTAAGGGAGTTAGTCAAATTTAACAAAGAATAGTAATTACTTAATGATTAATTAGTTATTCTTAGAGAAAAATAAGATAAATAATGATTTATTTGTTTATGTTTTATGATTGGGTCAAATCTGACAATGAATAATAATAAACAGTGGTTAAATTAATTATTCCTGGAATAAAATCAAATAAATAATGATTTATTTGATTATTATTCATGGGTTTAACTATAAATTACTTAATAAAGTTGGTTTATTAGGTAATTTCCCACAATGAAAGCAATTTTACTAGGGTAAAATTGGCTTTACATGGTATACTTCAATCCATCTAGTAAATTAGGCTAGATGATCAATTTTTTGGTGATAACCCCCCAACCTACGAGTGTTAGGAGAAAAACGTATGATTGAAGTATGTTGTAAAGACACAATCACTTAGACAACATAGGGGAGTCAAGGGGGGAGAGAGAGAGAGAGACCAGTGAAGCTAAAGTTGAGAGAGGATAGTGACAGAGGGGGCGAGACTATTGAAAGTCTCCTTTTATGTTGTGGTATCAGACCTCAATAAGGTGGGGAAGGCATACCCATACCCGTCGAGATAACTTAGTACGAAAATAATGGCTCGCCCAGAAATATGAAATTGAGCAATAAAGTACATGTTGAATGGTACATGACACGCCATCATATTAAAGCCAGAAAATAATACAATGTGTCCCCTATACATAATGCACCCGGTAAAAACATGATCTAGCACTGAATACAATAACATCTGAGTACATGATATACAAAGTCCCTTCCCTCAAAAAATGGATGGGAGGGAGGGTAGAACAACCAAAGAAGCTATGTTGAACAAGGAAGGGCTCTGCAAAACTGAACAGATCATCTTAAGGAGGCATGCATGCTATGGACGCTGCAATCAGTAGGGACCAAACCCATCAACTCTGCAGAACTACATCTGAGGCTATAGCATAGTAGGTATGCATCTGGGCATGCAGGGGGCTACCTGAAGAGCCACCCCCTCTTGAGGCCTGAAACATCTCACACACACCCGAGAATCATCTTGACAATCTGCTACATCACTGGACCATCAAGTGTATGGATCATGAATAATGAAATTACCAAGTCAAAGGGAAATAATGGGACCCTCTACTCAATCCAAGGCACTGAAAAAGAATGGAAGTTATAACCGAGATACACCACCCTCTAGGTCGTTCTTCTGGAATAAATGAGTTGATGTCAACAAAATAGGGCCTGCGATAGATGAGGCAATGAGGATCCTCAACTAAAGCATGAGGGAAAATATTAATGTGACTGATGGACTTAAGCACAAAAAGGTGGCTTCCCTTGTCAGAGCATAAAGTGCATGGTTGACCTAGTAGCAACTGACTCAACTGTAGAGGGGATGGGAACAGTATGACTGGAGGCTAAAATGGGCAACACGGGATGAACAATATGCAAATATGGATGGAATACTAGGCCATGAGATAATGGGACATGAAATAGACTGCAAGGACGCAAGGGTGACTCATCGCGGACGCTCTGAACAAGGGTGACTCAATGACGCTGCCACACAGACTAGGCCTGGTGGGGACCATGAAAACATGAGTAAATGATGATTACTCATGACTACAATCAACATATGGTACGACAAGTATTAAGAGGAGGTGGACCTCAAAGTACAAGTGTCACTTTATGACGAAAGTCGATTTTGAGGGGTGACGAAGTGACCTTTCTTGGAAAAATGATATCTTGGTGAAGTGTCAAATCATTAAAAACAAAGGAATACACATTATACAGCTCTATGAGAGCTTTCCAATAGTGTTGACGGTTCGTCAAATGGAGCTACGGTCAGGTCGCAATGTGCAATAGAAAAACTATGGTTTTTCCTATAAAAAGGGTGTTTTCCCTCCAATTTGAGAGGAGGAGAAGGCCTTAAATCTTGTGGAGATCATAGCAGAAAAACCAACCATTGGAATCAGGATCTATGATTTTCAGGAAAGTGGCCTTACTTTTCTAAGCATGGCCTTAATGATTCTTGGAATGATGGTTCCTAGTGAAGAATTAAGGGAAGAGGAAAACGAGAATGAACTACTAGAGGAGGTCTAGAATCATCCTCGCCCACTAAGTCAAACATCGGGACTAGGTGGTAAAGGAGTAGAACATTTGAAGATACGGTACCAAATTTCTCTGATATGCGATGTGCATATGGTTCGTCGGAGAGGCCAGTAGGACAAACTATCCAAGGAATGGGAGGATAATTGACCATACCTAGATCCAATGTGATCTGGGCCGAGACTGGATTTATTTAGAGTTAAGGGCTCCAAACACTTATATGATACATAATATGATTATGCATTTTATATGACCATGATGGCTTGCCATTTGTTTTGTTTATGGTTATCTTTTATGGTATATATGTGATAAGTGCCAATCTAGAATGTTGTTTGCAATGGTATATACATAGTGATTTTGGGCTCTATGCACATGATTGAAAGTAATGGTTTCAAATTCACGCACCAAAAGCTTTACTCGTAGATACTTTCTAAATAGGACTTGGTTATGCACATGATACACACTATTCAATTGCATTACAAGTAGCAAGGACTCTAAACGAACATGAAGATGAAGGATGCGATGAGCAATGGCATCAACTAACAAACCTATCACTACATCATATTCATCCTGATTGTTGGTGCCAGATCCAACACACATTGTTTGGAAGGAAAAATGTATGTAAGGGGGTAAAAATGGCCCATGCTTCCGAGGCTAGATTCCAGGAGAAGCGACTCACACCATCGGCATGGCCGATATACGGTGTTGATGATGGATCCATATGAAAGGTGCAAAATACAATAGGTGAGATGATGTGATCTACCTAACTACATGGCATAAATAAAGACATGCAAATCAAAGGGATGTGATGTGATAAAAAAATTTGGAGGTAGAGTGCATTGGGAGAATTAGGGAGGAGATGGCCTTCGAAATCCTCATGAAGGAATGCCCCCTTACGCAAATGTAGGGGTAATGACGGGTAGACATAGCTTCCATGGGGTCCTCATCAGGCTAGGAGATGGGCGGATGGGAGGAAGGCTGACTACATGATGTAGCAGCATTACCTGGTGCATCAACTTGAGGAATAAGATTCACGTACGCATCGTCTTGAATGGTAGATGAAGGGTCTACTAATGTTGAGACCTAGGATTTTGTCGAAGGAGGTTCGATATAAACTTGCGCAGAAACCTTAAAAAGGTTTGTCTACAAGGAACTCAAGGATGATGACAGGTAAAGGATATGGACCGTGGTGTCTATCATCTCGACATCGGGGCGAGGGATCACAATAGTGGGGCCAGAGTCTCCTTGTTTTGGTTGACTAGTGGTACCAGAATCCAAGGGTAAAGGACTAGATGATCCACTATGAGTGGCCTCGTATTTGCGAATCTCTCCAAGGCAATCACAAAATTCATTGAGATGAGGGCAACAATGGGAATAGTGACCATGAAGATCACAGAGGGCACAAGGGTGGTTTGTGCGAAGTGTTTTGAGTTTCTTAGGTGGGACCGGTATGTTAACATGGACTTCTAGAATATTCGACTCAGGGAATGCTTCATGAACCAACGTTTAAGTTGAGGATGTTCAGGACAATTGTTGGTGGCATGCCCAACAACTTCACACAAAGCACGTGGATTTAGGGCCTTAGGGGCTAGAGGAGCTCGGGGAGCCTTTTCCTTTAAATCTTTCTTTTTGGATTTTCCCCCTAGCCAGATGCTTTCGCAACAGGAGTTGGTTCCTGTTGAGGTTGTGATGGTACTGAAGCAGTGGCAGGGGTCATGGGGACCAGTTGAACCGAGGTTAAAACGTGATATGGTCTTGGCTAACCAGGAAGAATGTTTGCAGGGGGATCGATGTACCATACTAGGATCCCAAGAGTCATGTTAGGAAGGACCAGCGAAGCCATGATAGGTACAGAAAAAATTCCCAAAGGGGGGAATAAGAAAGGTATCTAGCTGAAAGGATAATGCCCCAACGGAATAGCTCCTAGATGGTTGAGACCTGGAGGAACAGTTTTTGGAGGGAACATAGGAGAGGCATCCACAAATGGAGGAGGTCCTAGGGGAGTGGGTCCAGAGGTTTCAGCTGGAAGAGAAACAACAGGATGTTGTGGAGCTGGTTGTTGATCAGGTGTATCGAATTTCTTAAGAGCAACTCATGACACTTGCAACATGCAAACACTTATGGAATTAGGTTCAGAAATGGGAGGGGGAGGACTAGGGAAGGCACCTAACAATGAGGAATCTTTATAGACTCTGGGTGAGACACTGGTACAAGGATTGGACAACCATTTATCGGATATAGATGAGATGATGGACTCGGGGGAGGTCATCGACTCTGGCCCATAGTAATTCAACTGATCAAAGGTAACAATCTTCCCTTCATGGGGGAAGCACATCTTGTGAAACACCGCAGACGTGACAACTGACATGGCATATGTGTAACTACGACCTAAGAGGATGTTGTAATCCAAAGGGGCATCAATGACTTCGATATCGACATGGACAGTCTTACCCGCAAGGGTCACTAGACAGTTGTGGTACATGCCAAGGGGCTGGGAGGAGTGTCCATCCCACGCATGCAAAGTGATGGTGGATGGGGACAACTCAAGTGACTTGAATTGTTTCTAAACAACAGCGGACATCACACAGGTGGATGTGCCTTCATCAATAATGCATCTGGAGATGATGGCATTATGAACTCTAATTGGTATCTGGAAAGCAACAGATGAAGGCAATGGGGGATGCTCTAATGTATCAACCAAGAATACAATCAAGTGATCATCGAAAGCGTCCACTACACCCAAAGAAGTTAGTAGAGCCTTATTTTGGGAAGGGCATGACTGGAGGACTTCCAGGGTCGACATGGTAGTAGGTGATTGCACCAAGTCATCTAATATATTGTATGTATGGTACCAACTCTATTAGAAGCCGCATTACAGCGTAATGGTCCTTTTGGGATCCTGGGAATGGCCTCAAATTTGGGGTGAGGGATCTGTAAGGGACCATTAAGTGTCGTAAGAGGCTCAATGGACACTTTGGTTTTGGACTCGATAACTGATGAAGTGGAGGGCTTGTCATATTGACGCGACCAAATTTGTAGGTTGATATGGGAGGGGTTAACCTCATTAGAGTTCATCATAAGAATCTGGTAGTCACCGGGACCAGAAGGTTGGGGAAGGTGGGCTACATGACCTTGCTGGGGTTGAGAAGCAACAAATCCTTGTTGAGGGAAAGGATTAGTGAGCATGGTCGGTTGAGGTGGCACATGATTCTGAGGTGATTGTTGACCTCGAGAAGCTACTTGAGCTTCCCATAGTTGGCGCATCTGGGGTAAAAGGGGACACTCATGTGTATAGTAGCCATGTACATCGCAACATGCATAAGTATTATTCGTATGAATAGCCTTGTTTTGCTTGGGTTGGCCGCCCTGTTGTTGGTGTTAGGTCAGTTCCCTTGGGGTTCACTAGGTTGGTTACCTTGGTTACCCTTGTTACCCTTCCCTTATTCTTTTTCTTCGAATTCTGGGGATTGGTATCACTTTGCTCTGCAAACACCTGACCCTAAGGGGGTGGTGGTTGTTGGGGCTGAAGCTGCATGGGAGGTTGCAATGCTAATGCTCGAGGGGCTAGAGCACCAGGCTGTGCATAAGGAGCCACAGTTTTCTAAACGAGTTGGGGCCCTGGAAACATGTTGCTAGCAGGAGGGGCATAAATGGTGGAGGAACTGGTGCCACCCTACGAGTAGCCATAACTCTACTGAGAATATGTCGAAGAGTGTGAAATGGATCCAACAATACCATTGGCAGCGTGAGATGACCCCGTGCATTAGCACTGCCAGTATGATGGAGGTCTGGAATAACAGTGTAGACATAACCTGATTGAGCATAAATCAGATCGGAGAGCTTCTTCCTCGGTCTGAGGAAAATGGGACGCGACATCTTTCCTGATGGGGGATAAAAGGCTCTTGAGAAACCAATCTAGATAAACACGGTCTTTGAAAGGCAGGGCACGACATGTGCTCCTCCTTCGATGCCACTCTTGAACATGGTCAGAAAGGTGAGTAGCAGAGGATTGACGGAATGTGGTCAAAAGCTCAGTGCCAGTGTCATATCATAGAGGTAACTGGAAATATGATGAAAATGCTTTAGCAAGCATCGCGAAAATGGAATGTGAGGTGGAGGGTTGGTCTACATACCATTTTGTAGCATCTCCAGTGAGCGTGCGTTGGAAGAGCTGAAGATGAATGGAGCCATCGGTTATGGAGTTAGACGAACACCACATGTGGAAGGATCTGACATGGTTAGTAGGATCATCTCCAACAATACCCTCAAACTTGTGGATGTCTAAGGGAAACTTAGTTTGCATAGAGGGCCAACCAGCATCATGGTGTATGGGGTCATTTATCAACTGGTTAAGATCCGATAGACTTAACCCAACCATAAAAGGGAGCATGGGGGCTGTCGGAATGTTATAGATCTGACTTGCAATATGAAATGATACCAATAAACCCAATAAATGTAAATGAACACCTAGGGGGGATAGTATGAGGTACAGAGGGAGGTACCCAAGGGAATAATGTAATAATGGGATGGGCCATAGTTAATAAATAAAGTGGTTAACCCGCATCATGTAAGGGACCACAAGTAGTTAGCAATAATGTGATAAGCCCATGGTATTAGATAGATGGTATTGAGAGAACAATGGTAATGACCCATGGTATTGTATGTATGAATCCCATATATAGGCTAGAAACTCTCCATTGAGAGATGTCAAGGAATATTGTATGGACAAGCATATGGCTTGTGGAGTGTTCTCCTTCCTTAAGGAGTGAATGTATGGTGTTGCCCTACCTTAAGGGTTTGATCAATAAAGAAGCATTTCTATATATATTCAGATCTTGTTATTTTTTGTGATTATTTATAGTTATTGGGTATATTAGTATCATTTCATATATTTGCAAGTCAGATCTATAACAAGTGGTATCAGAGCACTTTCTTGGGCAAAGCGGAGATTTTTTTTTATTTTTTGCAGAAATTTTTTGGGCGGTGAGTTTGCAGATCAGATCTGTAAGTTCTGGTGAAAAATTTATAGAATCTAATGCATATCTGGATTTTTTGCGAAAAAATACCCAATTTCAAACAAAAAAAAATTGGCCAAATCGAAGTCTGTATGAGGGAGATATCGTTGATTTAAAAAATCAACTGTGTTGCAAAATTTTTTGGAGCGGCTAGTTTGCAGATCAAATCTGTATGTTTTGGTGCAAAATTTGTAGAATCTAATTGCAGATTTGGTTTCGTTGCAAATAATACCCAATTTGAAAAAAAAATTGACTGAATCAGAGTCCAGATGAGGGAGATATCGCTGATTTAAAAATGAGCTGTGTTGTAGAAATTTTTTTGGGGCGGCAAGTTTGCATATCCTATCTATATGTTCTGGTGAAAATTTTGCATAATCTAATTACATATATGGGTTCTTTGCGAAAAAATACCCAATTTCAAAAAAAATCTGGCAAATCAGAGTCTGGATGAGGGAGATATCGCTGATTTAAAATCAACGCTTTTTTTCAGAAATTTTTGTGATGGCGGGACAATTGCAGCGCGAATCTGAAATTCCAGTGTCTCGATCGGAATTTCTATCACATGGGAAGATGCAGAATAGTTGTTCCATTTTTGAAAACAAGTCATAATAAGGATTCTGAGCAATATTGACCGAACTGTGACCATTTTAAATTTTCGCCAAGTAAGTGATTTTTTTTCAAAACCCTCTTTATGGCTTATAACAATAAGTTTTTTACAGGAAAAAATGATGGGCCAACTATTGAAAATTTTATAGCACTTCATAAGTTTGACTTCCCAGAGTGTGGAAGGAAAAAATAGGGTATTATTTGAAAGATGAGGTTGCTATATGGTGGAAATCACTTGACAGTGAGATTCTGAAGTTATGTCTTGCTGACAAAATTGAAGAACTATTTTTGGCCAAATGGTCTCATACTAGAAAGAAGGAAACCAGAAAAACCTAGCAAAGATTTTATTTTTACAGAAAAGTAGGAAACCAAGAAACCTAAAGGGTTATTTTCTGTCGGTATCTCCTTATTACAGTTTCATGGATTGATTCAGAAGGAGAAGATTGTTGTGTCTATAAACCCTAGTTGTAAACATAATTTTATCAATATTAATTTGGCAAAAAAATTGCAAGTTCTAGCAAAACACATTGAAAACACACAGGTTAATAATGAGGATGTTCAAGTTTATAAATATTTGAAGCTTTCTATGGATAAGTATGTGTTGAATTGTGATTTTGATACTTCAGATGATAACATGGATGTTGTTTTGGGATATCCTTGGATGGAATCTGTGGATACTGTCAATATTAATGTGCATAAGAAATTCATGAAGCTCTGGTATAAAAAGAAGAAAATTATATTGCAATATATTTCCATTAAGACCCAAGCAAAGACTATGGAGGCAGAAGCACAAAGCTCTAATGACACTGGCACATCAGATGATGAGCCTTTGATGGTCAACAACCAAACACAAACACCAAACCAGGTACCCAAAAAATGGGTAGAGTCCAAGGAGGCTGAAGCAGAAAAAGTTACAAGTATTGATATATTAGATGAGGAATTTGTGGTTGAAGTAATATTGGAAGATAAGCAACAACAACAGGCACCACAACATGTACCAGATACCAATCAGGCTCCATTAGGTGGTGAATTAAAGAAAGATACATCGTTGGTTAAAACTTCAACATATCACCACCCACATCACCTTGCAAGAAAACAACCAACACGATGGCAACAAATTAGCCACAAGGACAAAAACCCCCGCATGATAAATAGAGAGGGGCGACGATCCACCCACAACACATCAACACAGAAGAGCCACCAGGGTCAACTTCCATCTCAAGTGAGCAAGGCACCAGCTAGATCGAGGGTTCACCTTTCTCTTGGATGGCTAGATGCACGTGCATGGTACCAATGGACTACTCTTTTGACTAGATATTATTATTTATGTTCTTCTTATGTTTCGATGATGAAACATGTTTAAGGGTGGTGGAATGTAGTATACCTAAGGGGGATAGTATGGGGTATAGAGGAAGGTACCCAAGGGAATAATGTAATAATTGAATGGGCCATAGTTAATAAATAAAGTGGTTAACCCGCATCATTTAAGGGACCACAAGTAGTTAGCAATAATGTGATAAGACCATGGTATTAGAGAGATGGTATTGAGAGAACCATGGTAATGTCCCATGGTATTGTAAGTCTGAATCCTATATAGAAGCTAGAGATCCCCATTGAGAGATGTCAAGGAATATTGTATGGACGAGCATATGTCTTGTGGAGTGTTCTCCTCCCTTAAGGAGTGATTGTATGGTGTTTCCCTACTTTAAAGGTTTGATCAATAAAGAAGCATTTCTATCTATATTTAGATCTTGTTATTTTTTGTGATTATTTATAGTTATTGGGTATATTGGTATCATTTCATATATTTGCAGGTCAGATCTATAACAAGGAACGGTTCCTGAGACTGTTCTGCCTGATGTGACCACCGGTATATTACCAGAGCCACCACCAGTTTGGGCTTATGCACCAGTTGTGGGTCCAGACATTGTGACGATATGCGGTGAAGGAGGTTTAGAATTAGACGAGGAATCAGAAGGACCAGGAGAAGATTCAGGATGGGGACTTGGAGGGCTATGAACTCGAACTCGATGGGGAGGAGTAATACGCCCAAGCGGAAACTGGGGTTGAAGACCTAATAGTCTCTATGACTCACACCTTGGTGGCATTATGATGGAAGGACACACAGAACATGGAAATGGTGAAGGGAGATCAATAATATACCTTATGTCTCTGATGCGGTGAGATGAATTTATTATGTTAAGTCTTGGCTTGGCGGTGTAAACCAAATGCCCTTCGCTTAAGGTGTGCTTGTGTGTGCAAGTGTATTAATTGATTAAGCCCAGATCATGTTTGTAAAAAATAAAAAAGCTTGTTGCACATAAACTGAAATAAATAACAGAAAATAAATAGCAAAACAAATAACTAAACCCAACCCAAACTGGGTCTGTAAACACTATACTGCTAGGTGGCTAAACTGATGGAAAATACATTGAAACAGTCAAGAGATCAGAATGTCGGTGTGACTTGGATCAAGTGACTCTAGGCTGCTGGGAAGTGGTGCAACAACAACAAAAAACTAGAGGAGAACATCGCTACAAAAGGATAGCGAGATGGGCGAAACGCCTAGGGCAACCGATGGGACCCTAGGGGAATGACCGAACAAGATTGAATGTGAAACTATGGATGGTAGCAACCTATATTATCATATTTGAAACAAAAGGTTACAGATCTAGAAAATGTGGCTGAAAGTGCTGCAGAAACTCAGACTTCTCACTCAGTTAAACTCCTCCTAGAAAGGCGGAAGTGTACCAGAAGTCCTAAGGGAGGCTAAATTCAACTTCGACGAGTAAAATGGAATGGATCAAGGCTTGAATGGGATGAGACAGAGGTCAAACACCCAATAGATAGCTCTTAGCAAAACCTAAAAACAAATCTGAGAGAAACCCTAAAACCCAGCCATTGCGGGTTCTTACCTATTTTTTATGAAATCTCACTTCTTGGGTAGAAAGTTGTGTTCTAGAGCCTAGATCACACCTTTTGGGTTGAAGACTGTGATTTCTGCTCCAAGACTTCCAGTCTGCAAATTTCAGAAGAAAAAAAGTGTTGCCTTTGCCACGGCTGGTTCCTGTGACCTATGGAAACAACGAAAAAGCTTACGAAAGTCAGAAATTTATCAGATATAGGGTTAAAACACTAGGAAACATTAATAGAATAAAAAAAGAGGAAACCCTAAGCTGAAAACCAAAGGTCACCCAAGTGTTTGGATCTGAAGTATAAAAACCTAGTGGAGTTGCCAATTTGTTGTAGTGTTTTCTTCTCAATGATGTACAAAAAGAACCCACTTAAGATCGTGGATGACAATCAATATCAACAATAGAAATGATTGCTAAACATTGTAGATCTGCAGCTATTGATAGAAACAAAACCTGCCAAAATCCTGATATATACTGCAATCATAGTTAAATAGTAAAATGAAGAGTAATAACCCCAAAACATCCAATGGAAACCAGATTTGTAAAGAATTATTTTATTATAACACCTGTGAAGGGAAAAAATATATGTTACTAGTCCCCCTCTATCGGATGGGTTCTTGGCAATCCTCAAATGCTTTCAGCTTCTGTAGAGTTTCTCTCCTCTATAATGCATAAACCTAGCAAAAATATGGTGTGCGACAATGAAAATAATCCGAGTTATAATAGTGAATGCAACAATGAAAATAATAAAAAGTGAATAATGAATGGAAAACCCTCCTATTTATAACAAAATATAGAGTTATCCTCGAATAATGAGCAATAATAAAATATTATTGATCACATTCTTGGAATAACCACTTAGAATATTTTATTATATTTGTTTAGGAGGAGTAAAGTATTTAAACTTTTATTTAGAAATAATAAATAAATAAATGATTTATTTATTATCTCAAGGAATTAGTTAAGGAATAATAAACAAATAATTATTTATTTAATTATTCCTAAGGGATTTAGTCAAATTTAACAAAGAATAGTAATTAATTAATGATTAATTAGTTATTCTTAGAGAAAAATAAGATAAATAATGATTTATCTGTTTATTTTTCATGATTGGGTCAAATTTGACAAGGAATAATAATAAAACAGTGGTTAAATTAATTATTCCTAGAAGAAAATCAAATAAATAGTATTTATTTAATTATTCTTCATGGGTTTAACTATAAATTACTTAATAAAGTTGGCTTATTAGGTAATTTCTCACAGTGAAAGCAATTTTACTAGGGTAAAATTGGCCTTACATGGTATACTTCGATCCATCTAGTAAATTAGGCTAGATGATTAATTTTTTGGTGATAACACATGCACTCAAGTAGACATGGAGGGCGCATTGGCACAATCTAAAGGGATGAAGAAACATGCTTTCAAGCCTTTAGGCCTTCAGGGTGCACTCATGCACCCAAATTCAAGGAGGGCACACTGGTGCATCCTAAAGGGACGAAGGGAAGTACTTCAAGTCTTCGTGGTGCACTCATGCGCTCAAGGGAGAGCACAGTTCTTCATGGTTTAGAAATGCACTCAAGAGTAAAAATTGGTTGTTTTGGGTGTATTTTTTTAGGCTAATTGGGCTTCGAGTTCCAAAAGTGTGCTCTGCCTGTTGAAATCTCATAAACAAGTTTAACAACAAGATTTCATGAAAAGAATGAGGAGAAGAAGGATCTGCAAGCTTATATATATGTTGTTGCATTCACAGTAGAATGTGAAAGGTTTAAGAATTTGAAGAGTTTTTGCAAGCAACATAATATTAACACTTGAAGAATGAAGATTGAACATAAATGCCAGCAATCAAACTGAAATACAAATAAACGATAGCAAGAAAAGAAAGAACGACAGTGAAATCATGAAAGGAAATGAAAATATTTGACATGCAAAACTTACTTGTGAAGCGAGTTGATGAAGAGTTTCTTGATCTCCAGCTATGTGCTCAACTGAAATGAGAACGATTAGGAAAAATAATGATTTACTGGGTTTATTTAAAAGAGAGTGCATTCAAAACTGATTCGTGCATGATTACCACTTGTCAATGAGTGAAAGGATTAGTTAAGGGAAGTTAAGTGGGTTCCTATTTTCTAGAAGTGCACCCACATGCAACAAGATACACATGCATTCACCTAGGAAGAGTGCATGTCTTCAGCATGAAGAAGTGCACTCAGGTAAGGCACACTTACTCAGCATGAAGGACTGCGCTCAAGTAGGGTACACTTCTTCAACCCAAAGAAGTGTGCTCAACTCAAGTGCATGTCTTCACCAACTTGGAGTGTGATTTTTCCTTTAAAGGTGATTTTCTTTCTTTTGTTTGCTTTTTTTGTGCTTTTGAGTGTTTTTCTAGTGTGTGCATGATGAAAAGGAAAGTTTCTAAGTCAAGATAAGTCATGAGTTCACCTAACCATGGACTAGATAACTTAAGCGCTTCTAAGGGTTAGGTGATGACACTTAGGAAACATTGACTTAGGAGGATGCGACACTAGGAGAAAACACACAAATAACAAATCAAACAACGTGAAAACACTAAGGGGATTGAAACAAAATTTAATATAGGCTCCAAAATTGACTTAGAAAAAAAAATTGGAGGGTCGTTGTTACACTGACAACACTTGGCGACACACTGGGAGAACCCTAGATTCTCTAAAATAGTTTAATTTAGGTGCAACTTCTCAATTCTCTAGGAATTATTGATTCATTCAATGGGTTCCCTCAGATCCCCACTCTTACCCAGTTAAAGATATAGTCTTCCCAGTTCCATTACTCAATGTAACACAACATAAAACAAGACATATCATTATCATGTCGATGTAAGTAAGGATAATATAGTATGGCAAGTTGAAAACAATCAAAGTATGATTTTTACATCTCTGGCATTGCTCTGTTGCAAACAAGCCTAGATAGTGCCTTGGGGAAGTCGTTTCAGGAATGCAAATGGTGCTTCACTTCCAGCAAGCCTAGATAGTACCTTGGCAAAGTCGCTTGCTTCACCTCCCTATGCATGATGCCTTTCTCTTATTTCACAGTTTAATTTTATTTCATTTTAGTAGGACTACGCTTGGGCACTTATTATTTTTCAACGAGTGGAAGACGGATCCTAAGTTATTGAGAGCAGAAGGTATTTCTCCTCTAGAGATAGGTTTTAGGCCGATGATGCTTTGATCACTAAAAAAATTCCCCCTAACTTACTCTACTCATATAGATAAGAAATAACACATTATTCATAAACAAGATTGAGTGCAGGGATAAGATTCCTAAATAGATACGGGCATCATGGTTTTTGTGTAGCTTCTTAGTTGAAGGACTGTATTTTCCATCAGAAAGTCATTAACTCGAAAGTGATGTAAACCAGCACAAATAAGAGGGTAGCAGATAAGACAAGGGTTGTAATGTACTACAAATTTCCTTGCACAAAATTTAAGCCACATCATCTCAAAGCTCAAAACCAGCTTTATTCAAGACTGGATAAAAGAAAAAGAATCAAAATAGGAAGGATGAAAACACAAAACATGCATACAATGCATTTAACTAAGTGCAACTTATTCTACCCTAAACTAAATAGTACATGGTTGGATCATGTGAAGTGGAATTTACATTGAAGCCATAAGATTTGCTCCTAACTTTTGGGTGGAAAGATGTGATCATGTAGAACAAAAAGTAGTGCAGTGAAAAATACATACCATGCAAACATGTGCACTAACACATAAAAGCAAGAAGTGAAATCACAACGGTGTATCACACTCAACTACTCTATCAAATATAAGGATCCACAATAGCAATAATTACCAAACCTATGGTCATACAAGACTTGATGAAGAACATTTGAATACAGGCTATGAGACATGGGTCCATACTGATAGGACTCTTCTAAGGAATCTACAATCAGATCATGGAAATAGCCTTGGGGAAAAATATGATAGGAAGGATTGAACAAAAATAGGTCCATGTCATAATCATCATGAACAATCTAACCACAACCCATGTTATCATGCGAGTGAGATTCTTTGATGGATGATGAAGAAGATTCATTCAAACCCCTCCCTGTTTTCACATCAAGGATTAAAGATTTGCCTGAGGAGGGATGTAGAGGTGGAAGTTCAATAGTCAAATTAAACTTTCTTCCCCGAGGGTTTAAAAATTTATGTGAATAAAATGAGCATCCCTCAGGAAAGAGTTTACATCCCACGTGCTAACATGAAAGGAAAAGTTGTGCAAAAGAATCATGAACTGACGGAAATGACAAATATTGTCAAGCTGACAGGAACCTGACAAAACCATCAGCGTAGGTTGAAGTGTCCTACTCACCTAACTTAGGTTTGATATTTGTGGAAACATGATCAACTTCTTTTCAAAACAAGAGCCATTATGAATATTATGATATTCAAAAAAAGGTAAATTTTCGAGATTACTGCAGAAAAATTCAATGACAATCATGTCATCTTCTTGATCAAAAGAAGTTATATCTGAAAGAAAATATTTGATAATCACATCAGACTCCATTTTAGCTGAAAATCTAAATCTTCTTGTAGAAATAAAGATTCATCAATGTTACTTGAACAATCATTACCATATAATTCAAAGAAAAGGAAATCATCAGGGTCATTGTTGTTCAAGGGTTCAACTTTATTAATGGGTAAAAGGTCGACTGATGAGATATCAATATTTGAATATGGTTGATTGATAAGATCAGATGAATAACCATCAAGGGTAAGATGTGAAAGACAAATCAATTCTTCATCATCAAATTTATCTTTTGGTTTGGTGATTGGTTCAGGTCCAACATATGGAACATCAAAAGGGGGAGGACATGGGAAAAAAAACATATATGGTTCTTCCTCAAGATGTTGAAATTATTCTTGATCAGGAGGACATGAAGATTCAAAAGATTTCCTTGACATCTAGACTAAGAATCTTGTCATCCAAGAACTGTCAGTCCACATCCTTATCCTGGGATTCATAACAAAGATGGAGGAATCAAACAACAAAATTCTCAAGAGATTCATTCAATTCCATTATAAGTTGATCAATTTCATTAATAACACATCTTGATATTCATATTTTTCAAAAACATGATGAATTGTGTTAACCAAATGTTTAAAATATGAAATAGAAGTAGTGGGTAGAGAATAGCACCATTGCCTCGCTCAACCATCCAATGTGAGGGTAAAAAACCACACGAGGATTTCTTCATAATAAACACCACTTGAAAAACAACATTGAACAAACTCAATTACATAATCGAGGGTTATTATACCCTTGCCATCGAATTTAAGATGTGACAAATTATGTAAAAAATCTGCAGGGATTAAAAGGTCTAAATCTTCAGAAAAACACCCCAAAATCATAATATGGGATGAAGCCATTGAACGTGAGAGACTCAAACAGACTTCTCAAGCTTAGGTTGTCATCTGGCCCTCCTTCTAGCACCAAAAATGTTGACGATGTTGGATTCCACCAACATTGTAAGGGGATCTCCCTGATGTGAAGTCCCAATTAGACCTCACACCATTTGGTGTAGGAATCTCATTCAGTCATATGGTACAGCCATTGTTGGAAAGGTTTCACAAATATGCCTTGGTTACAATTACAAACAAGAAAATGCAACACCTCTCTGGGGTAGTAAGTGTGTGTGCTTTTTGAGACACCCGGTGTAAGGTGTACGAGGAAACATACACGATTGGTAGGGAATATGAGCCACCAGTTAGAAAAGTAATAGAATTATCCTAAAGGGGGGCCTGGGAAGGAAGAGAAAGATTTGTGGAATACCTACAATTTATTCCACATGATAAATAACAATCATTAAAACATAACATCAATTATTCAATAACAATCATAGATAAGAAACGAATTAGTTCATTCCCTTAGTATGTAATTAAAGCAACATGTACCATAAACATAACTAGAATAGTCCAACTATATCTACGATACATGTACGAAGAAGTGTTAGCTCATAGAGATTCTGATTTAGAGTGATAGGTCCTGAGTACATTGTTACATGAATGAAACACTATATCCAATAGTGGAACATGAAGCCACAACTTGCTTCTCCAAATAATGATTTATCTCCTATGTGATACAAGAGAAGCCAAGGCAAGACTCCAAGAATCCAAACCCTTCACTTGAGTTATGAGGAGCTATTTATAACAAATAACAATGACCTTTGAGCTTCCTCATGATTCTTTTACTTCTATGACTATTAATATTCTATTCATGACTCATTACATTCCATATGTGACTATTCACATTCCACATGTGTCCCTTGGACTTCATTACATATCATTTATTACATAAGACAAATTACATATGAGACGGTGGCCTAATAAGACAAAACTAATAATGGGACAAATGCTCATCAAATTGATAAACCATTTTCTTCCTCTTCGAGTCCATTTTCAATGTAAGTCTGCCATGCTCTAAGATCTGTTGAGATGGATTTGACCCAAACTGGAAAGTCCCCTATATACCACATCTTCACCTCTAGTGCCTCCGTCAATATGGTCTTGGAGCTTGACTATACATTATTCCATAGCCATGAAATTTTCATATCAAATTTGACTGGTGTGATGGCGTACTATAGAATAGTGTCTTTGGTAACCTCCAAGCCTTGTTGTTTTGTTTCATGTTTGATCTACTCAATATATTGTTTGATCTCATGGAACATGACTTCTCTGCCTCTAATTTTTTCAAGTGATCTTATTGTGGGCATCCCATTTGTTTGTGTTAGAGACTCAAAAACATTGTGCATTCGACTATAGGTATCAATAGTACTAATCGACTATTCTCCAAGGCGCATGTAATTCTGATGGTGGAGTCTCAACTGAACTTTATCTATCTCTGCAGAAATATTGTCTTTCTTTTCCAACTATTGTGGATCATATCGATACTTGGCATCCCACTACGGAATCTAGTCAAATACTCTATTTGTCACTTTCAAGAGTTCCACCACTTCATATTCTTTCTTATGAATGCCAAGGAGAGGAGCCACCATCTATTGTGTAAGTATCATATCATCATATAGTTGTGCCATGGTGTCCTCCATTAGCACATGTTCTTCTTGCATGGCTAATTTCCATTCTACGGTGTTGAAACTTTGTGATGGAAATCATTGATTCTCCATCGCAAGATGTTTTTCATGTTTCTTTACCATAGAAAGTTCTCTTTTCAACCTAGCATTCTCACTCAAAATATATTTTAAGTTATTCTGTGTTGTTGTGGAAAAAGCAACATTTTCCACCATGACTGCCCTAGGATTCCCTCTGGTGTTGAAATTATCATCTTCTTTGTAGCAACTGAGACTGGATTTTTAGGATCATTGGGAAATTATCTATGCCTTTGTTGCATGATCCTCTTCTTAAGTTGATCGAAAATTACACAATATACATCCATGACTCTATCTACCAGTGGAGGTGAGATCCCCATCTCTCCAAATGGAAGATGACCACCTATGAAGGGAGGTTCTTTCAGAGTACCTTGCTCATCATCCATGGGTTGAATGGTGTTTTCTTCCTCAAAGTCTTCCTTTTCTATCACTAGAGTCAATTGTTCTTCTTCCAATCTTTGTGTTTCTTCTTCCTCCTAGGACTACCTTTGTTGTTCTTCTTCTATAATTTTCCTCTCCTCCTGTTATTCTTGTTACTTCTGAAGAAACTCATATTACTGCCTCTTCTCCTCTTTGTCTTATGTTTCTTTCCTTTCATGTTCTACTTGAATAGATCCTAAGTTTAGAGGATTAGATTTCCACTTTCTATTGCTCTCACCTGTCGAATCATATTTGATCCTCTTCTTGCAAGCTACTTTCCTTGCTTGAGGGGTTATCTGTTATTCCTTCTGAACTTGAAAGTCTTGAGTTGGTGGATCTTAGGGTGAACTAGTTTCCATCCTTGGATGTTCGTTCATGTTTTCATTATACCTGTTCTTTATCTTCTCTTCTTTTATTGTAGATATTGAAGAATACCCCGTAGTATGACTAATCCTATCACAATGTTGCCTACATATTCTCCTGGGATCATATCCACAAAAATACTTAGTGATGAAGTTCAGGTGATCTAGTTCTTGTATCTCTATTGTTTTCATCTTGTGTCTCTGCAAATCATATAATTTGATCCTCAACAAGAAGGTGGACCAAGGGGCTTTCTTCCTCCTTTAAATAACTCCTGACAATCCCCTGTCCAAATGATTTGTGACTTCAGTGCATTACAACCTTATTGGTCACATATCGCAACATGAGATGAGAGGATATATAACAACTAAAACATTTGTTCTGTATCGCCTCAAGTGCTGCAAACCAATCTATGATATCCCGCAGTGACTCCTTCACCTGATCAATCATATAGGGAGGATCGATCTTGAATATCATATGAAAGATAATTACAAAGAATTGCTCATCCAATATGTCATATGCGCCTCTGAAGCTTAATTTTGATAACAATCTACAGAGAAATTATACTGGGAACTTGTCCTCAGGGGTCCACTTCTAATAAATTCCCAGGAATTCATAGTATGCACAGATTTTGTCTCACTGATCCAGGTGGTTCCAGAAATAGAAGTGGCCTTGAAATAGCTCAGAAATAAAAGTCATCAGATGGAAGTGAAACCAAGACTAGGTCGTAATTCTCCTTGCCCTGATTCCAACAGCGTGAACAACACTCAAATCCAAGTTTGTATGCTCAAGATATAGCTAGTCAAAGTTCTAGTCAAACTAGTCCAAGTGGCAGTCACTAACAAGGCAACAATTTGGTGAAGGTACGGCGCACAGAAAATGGTTGTCAGAAAGGGTGAATTTTTTGCCTCTTTAATTCGCTCAGTGACCCTTAAAAACTGGATCCGAAATTTTAACCATATGTTCTAAAAAAATCAAAACAAATAAAAATTTTGGATAGAATTCACATATATACACACACACACACACACACACACACACACACACACACACACACACACACACACACACACACACACACACACACACACACACACACACACACACATATATATATATATATAACACAATTCAGTGGGTGGGCCACCCACGGATAGACCCATCCCACCCGCCAAGATAACGGTTACCAAAATGGAGGGGAGCCAGTGGGGGTTGAACCTGCCCAGCTCGGGTGGGCCGGCCCTACAATCGGGCAGCCCCATATATATATATTATAATCCAAATCGCCACACCATTTTACCCCACAAGCCATTATGCAAATCAATGATAGTGCCATAATTCTAACGTTGCACCAAAAATGACCAACGGGCCAACCACAACCACAACTCCTTAACATAGTACCGCTGACCAACGGGCCAATGGCCCTTTCGTTGAAAATTACGCCACACGATTTTTATTTAAACCATACACATTTTCCATTTAAACCGGTGGAGAGCAGAGTAGAGGTTTGTGGAGTGGAACCAGGAGAAATTCAAGAGTGGCGAAACACCAAAGAGGGTATCTTTTGATGCTAAGAAGATCCCTTTGGGGTCCAAAAGTGCTAGTGTCACAACGGGACAAATTTATAGTCATTTTTACACGATTTCATGCCACGAATACAATGATGATGTGCGTTTATGCATCTGAGCTCATCATTTTTCATCGATGAAAAATATTGGAGGTGTAAGGGTCATTTATGTAAAGTTAATTACAATTCATTTTTGCTTCCATTTAATGAAAGAAGGCCTCCCCACTTTGAGCAGGGCCCAGAGACGTAACCCACATTTGGTGAACTCCATAATCAAATCATTTGTGTGCCTTTGATCTCATGGTTGCTTTATGATTTATGATTCTTTTTTATGTGTTTATGTTAATTGGTTACATGCTCTTTTATATGCAATTTTGTATGCATCCTTGAAGTGAAAAGATCTGGATCAAGTTTGGTTGCAGAGCAAGTCTTCTTGATGCGAGTTTCATGAGTGAATCCTAACCAGGAACAAGCTCCAAAGAGGAGAAGGAAAACTTATATCCTTTGATCTAGAAGTGATGCATGCACCATGAAGATGGAACATGGTAGATGAGGAAGCTCAAATGGAGGAAGAGCATAATTATCGCAATATCTTCTTCACCATGGCAGATAAAGTTGACAAGCTATTTGCAGAATATGAGAAGACACTCAAGCCTGAGAAGAAATAACCAGATGACCATGCATCGGTAAATCATGAAGATGGAAGAGGAGAGCCTCATGAATTGCCCTCTCCATCCTCTAGTGACAGTTCTTCTTCTTCTCATCACTCTAACAGACATCGTAGGAATACATCTAAGAAGCCATTTTTTAAGCTAGACGTAAATTTTGATTTTCCCACATATAATGGAGAATGTAATGCAAAGAAACTAAACAATTGGATTAGACAGATCGATATTTATTTTTGGATTCAACCGATTGAGGAAGATGAGGCCAAGATCCTATTAGCATCTCTTTGGCTGAGTGGCACCGCTCTTGTCTGGTGGAAGAACAAGTTGTAGAAAGGCAACAAAAACTCAGGTAATCTCCTTTCTTCTTGATCCAATTTTGTTTATGCATTAAAATATTAGTTTTATCCTTTGGGTTATAGACAAAAGGATTTAATGGAATGGCAATATTTAAGACGAGGGTCAAAATGTACAAAGCTTCATAGAAGAGTTTAGAAAACAAGCATTGAATTTGGGCATTTCCCTTTATTCACCCGAAATTGTAACAAAGTATATTTGTTATTATTTGAACCTACTACTATTAATGCAGCCAGTGTGAAGGCCATTCACCTTGAAAGTAGGGGAAAGAATGATAAAGAAGAGCAACCAAAGAAATCATATTTTAAACCTCGTAATGGAAAATTCAAGGGAAAAGGTAAAGGAAAGGACAAGAAGGTAGCTACTACCAAGAAGGAGGAAGGATAAAATCCATCTTGAACATAATGCAAGAAGGAAGGCCATGATGATGAAAATTGTTGGAAGTTACATCCGTAGTTGAAACCAAAGAAATTTGGTGGGAAGAACAAGCAAAAGACAGTGAAACTACACATCAGGACCTTAGATCTAATTCTGTTGATGAGACATTTATCACAGCAGTGGGCACACAAGGTACTCCTCTTTATGCTAGTGAAAATTTTGAATTGCATGCAAGTACAAGTTCTTCAAATGAGTCCCTCTTTAGTGAATGAAAGAGGATTGAATTATTCCACATTAGAGTCATAATGAAACATACTAAAGTGGAAACCTTGTTTGATTTGGGCTCACAAGAAAATTTGATTTCAGAATCCTTGGTTAAAAAGTTAGGATTAGAGACCAAGCCTCATCTGAAACCCTACCCTCTTGGTTGGGTGTGTGATAAAGCAAAATCACATGTAACCAATTAGTGTAGAGCTAGATTTGTGATTTCATCCAAACTAGTAGATGAGGTTGATCTTGATGTTGTACCCTTCGATATATGTGGTATTGTATCGGGGAGCCCATATTTGTATGACAGAAAAGTAGTTTTCTTTCGCCATGAAAACAAGTATGGTCTCATGAAATATGAGGTGGAATACATTGTCAGAGCTCATCGCACCAAAATTAGTGCTAGTCTTATAAGTGTAGGTCAAATGAAGAGATTAATTAATTCCAACAAAGTGTGCATGCTCATGGTTGTGAGAGAAAAATATGCAGAGGCATCTAAAGCTTTTCAAGTTCGTGATACCTCTCATAAAAAGGAAATTGTATGAAATTGTTTCTAACTATAATGGGCTTTTTCAGGAACCAAGTGAGTTGCCTCTAAAGCATGAGATCCAACATGAGATTCACTTGCAGCAGGATTCTCCTTTACCCAACATTGGTATGTACAGGTTGTCAACCATTGAGATGGAGGAGATAAAGAAGCAGGTACAGGATTGCCAAACCAAGGGATCATAAGGCCAAGTTCTTCTCCATGTGTCTCGCCCATCGTGTTAGTGTTGAAAAAGGATGGCACATGGAGGATGTGCATGGATTACAGAGAACTCAACAAAATAAATATAATGGTGAAGAATTGTTACCCTCTCCATCACATTGATGATTTATTAGATCAATTGAAAAATGTTATCTATATCACAAAATTGGACTTGTGTAGTGGTTATCATCAGGTCAGGATTGCAGAACTGGACGTATGGAAGACAACATTCAAGACAAAACAAGGGTTTTGTTTAATGGTTGGTGATGCCATTCAGAATATGCAATGCTCCGAACACATTCATGAGGGTGATGAATGATATTTTCAAACCTTTTCTTGATGATTTTGTACTTGTGTATCTTGATGAAATTATTGTTTTCAATAGGACATGGGAAGATCATGTGAGTCATGTTACAAAGGTGCTTGATGTTTTGCAAAAATAAAAATTGTATGTCAAAATGTCTCTGTGTGAATCTGGTAAGACCTCTTTGGTTTACTTAGGTCACATTGTCGGAGCTGGAAAATTAAAAATAGATCCTTCTAAAATTGATGTGATTGTAAAGTGGCCTAAACCCACCAATGTTACAGAGGTTTGTATCTTTTTGGGTGTAGTACAATACTGGAGAAGGTTCATTGCCAACTTCTTTGTCATTGCATCTCCCTTACATGCATTGACAAGTGTGAATCAAACCTTTCAGTGGGGAGGAAAGCAACAAAAAGCCTTTGATACACTGAAAGAGAAGATCAGTACTGCACCAATTTTGGCCTTACCTGACCTCTAGCAGCCTTTTGAGATCGAGACAAATGCTAGTGGATACGCCATGGGAGAAGTATTGATGCAGTAGAGGAAACATGTATGTTACCATTCGGAGACATTCTCCCAAGTTATTGTGAACTATCCCACATATGATAAGGATTTGTATGCCTTGGTTCAAATCAGGAAGAAGTGGAAGCATTATTTGATTGGCAAGGAGACCATCATTCACATAGATCACTAGCCCTTGCAGTACCTCCATTCATAGACCAAGCTTCAACAAGCACGTCATTTCATATGGATGGGATTCCTCCAGCAGTTTCACTTGGTAATAAAATACAAGAAGGGCACTAGAAACAAAGTGGTAGATATGCTTTCTCGCCCTCCTATTTCTGCATCTATAGTTTTGAAAAATGTTTCTTTATCTTTTGAAAGTTATGTTGAACAATATGTTGATGATGATGATTTTAAGGAGATTTATGCAAAGCTGACTCATGGATCGTAGGTGGATAATTACCATTTATAGGGAAATTTGTTATACCACCTTGGAAAACTTTGTATCCCCACCAATGAAAGAATACATGTAATCATAGAGGCACATACCTCTCTTGTGTCAAGTCATTTTGGTGTAGTTAAAACTGTTTCATTTACAGAGGTTGTATTATTGGCCTCACATAAAAATATTGTGACTCGATATGTAAAGGGATGTCTATTTTTTTCAGTTAGCAAGCCCACTAATAGAAAAATGGGGCTCTACACACCACTCCCTATTCCGAGTCATCCATGGGAAAGTGTGTCAATGGATTTTGTAAGCATTTTTCCTTTGTCTATGAGAGGTCATGACTATTTGTATGTCATTGTTGATCGATTTAGAAAAATGTGTGTATTAATGCCTTGTAAAAAGGAGGTCACTGCAACGTAGACTACTCATCTCTTCTTCCAATTTGTATGGGTCCACTTTGGGTTGCCCATATCCATTGTGTCTAATCGAGACTCTCACTTTCTTGGATAGTTTTGGAGGAATTTGTGGAGAATCATGGACACCAAGTTGAAGAGGAGCACAACATTTCATATGCAGACCGACAGACAAATAGAGGTTGTCAACCACACAGTGATACACTTACTCCGAGGCTTTGCGGCAAGAATCCCAAGTTTTGGGATGAGAAGCTTCCCTATGTACAACATGAACACAATCAGGTAGTGCATTCATGCACTTAGAGCTCATTGTTCGAGACATGCTTTGGATATTTGCCAAAGGATCCCTTAGACATGGTCTTTGGGAGAGATGAAGATTCCAATGGGAAAGATCATAGGGACAAAGCATGGAAGTTCATCCGGTGAATTCATATTGTTCACCAGGCAATGCAAGATCAGTTAGAGAAAAGTTAAGCTCAATACAAAGCCTGACATGACAAGCACTGAGTCGATCACTAATTCCAAGTTGGAGACAAAGTATGGCTCCACGTCATCAAGGACAGAATGAAAGGGGAAGGAAAGAAGTTGAGTCCAATCTGATATGGCCCATTCACCATATTAGAGAATATTACAGACAATGATTTTCGTCTCGATTTTCCAGCATACATGTAGATGTACTCAATGTTGAATATTGAAAACTTGAAGCTTTATGAGCCTCTTTTGATCATGGACACCGAAGAGGTTGCACAGGTTCCTACAGTGGATGATTTTGAACCCGGATATTTGAACAAGCTACCTGAGGACATCATTCTTGACAGAAAGACTAAGACTTCATGATGGGGAGATGTGGAGTACCTTTGTATTGGTTTCAAAGGAATGTATCCAAGTAAGGCCCAGTGGATTGAAAAGGAGAAATTGAGAGATTAATTCCATCACTTTCGAACTAACTGATAATGATCTGAATTTAAACAGGAACACACCAAATTACTGATATAACCATAAACATAGATATGCAGCAGAAATAAAACTTCATTTCATTAATATCAAAGAACTGAAATATGCTTACATACAGAATGGAAATAAACTAGCTCGGGCGATGGTAGCTTATCTTTGAGAAGAGATGTGGCGGCTACATGCCTTTGAACTATGTTACAATGAGGCTTCAAGGCCTATTTATTATTGAGAAATAATGGAAAGCCCCAAACATCCAAAAGCCTAACCCTAGGAGATGAAACGCCAAACTATGGGCCTCGTTGGGGTAAATTGGTACATCAAATTTCTAGGGTCATAACTTTGGCATACAATATTTATTTGACGCACACGATACCTCGTTAGAAAGATATATTTGAGGAATACAACTGTTGACATCAAATATTGAGTTGAAAACTCATATTTTCCACCCGTGATTTTCCAAAAAAATGTCATTTAAGGCCCCAAAACGGCTCTAGAAGTTCAGGACCCGTAAAACTGCCAAAAATAGTAAATTGTGCTACAATTAAGGAAACTAAAAAAATGAAAGAAACAATGGTTGGGGTCCAAGTGGAATACATGGGTGGCCACCAATATCCACCTGGATCATTCCTCCCCCTTAGGAAGCAATGGTCCCCATTGGGTTGAGTTCCTCCATGAGATGAGGAAACTTCTGCTGAAGTTGGTCCCTGGTCATCCACTTTCCCTAATGAAGGAGTTGGATTTCTTTGACAACTTGATATATTTGGATCCTTTGTTGTCATGTGTTCTTGATCTGTGTGTTCATGATCCGATCAGTTGTGGCTTGTTCCATGCAGTCTGGGTTTAAATCTCTTGGTGTGAGTTGTTCGACAATGCTGGAAGTGTCCAACAATGGTGGAAAGTAGGGTCGAAGGCAGTCCACATTGAACACTGGGTGCAGACCAAGGAAAGGTGGAATATTGAGCTCAAAGAAATTTTTCCCTACTGCCTTGGTGATGGTGTATGGCCTATATCAGAGTGAGTGAAGCTGGCAGTGGGGCCTAGCAAGGCGCTCCTTCTGCAAATGTAGCCAAACTTTGTCGCCCATTTCGAACTTGTGTGGCACTCGATGTTGATCATGTTGCTACTTGTACTTAGCATTGGCTCCGTCCAATATGTCATCGACTTGTTGGCGGATGTGCCGAATGTGCTCAATGAATCTGTTTTCCTTGTCAACTTCGGACTGGACATGAAATGAATCTGCTTGAGTAGCTGCAAATGGTATGGCCACATCAATGGGACATAGTGGCTAGAATCCCAAACCCACCTGAAAAGAGTTGTGGCCAGTCAAGCTGTGGAGAGACCAGTTATATTTATGTTGGACATAGGGGAAGATCTCATCCCATGTGCATGGATGCTTTGAGTTGTACATGCACAAAATGTGTATGATCATCTTGTTGATGACCTCTGTTTAGCCATCAGTTTGGGGATGGAAAGTTATCAACTTAGTGAGCTTGGTGTCCAGCATCGACCAAAGACTGAACCAAAATGTACTGAGGAACCTTCTGTCTTGATCTGAGATGATAAATTGTGGGATCCCAAAGTGTACCCACACTAGTTCAAAGAAGAGTTTAGCAGTGGCTTCAATTGTGATATTCTTCTTGTAGGCTGCCATAATGGCCATCTTCGAGAATTTTTTGACGAAAATTAAAACATAGTCATTGCCATGCTTAGTAGAAGGAAGGCCCAACATCTAATCCATGGAGATGGATTCCAAAAGTCGACTGGGGGTAGGAAGCAGAGTATAGAGGCCTTACTTCTTGATGGTCGGTTTGGCAATGGCGAAGGTAGTGCAAGATCTGATGTACTTCCTAACATCATGGCGAAGATTTGGCCAATAGAAATACTTCTACAGCACTACCATTATTTTCTCAACCCTGAAATTCCCAGCGACTCGGCTGTAGTGTGCTTCCCAAATCAACTTGACACGCTAGCTTGAAGGAACACAAAGTTGTCTTAGGTGGCATAATAGTGCATCTTGGAGGTGAAAATATGGAACTTTCTGACCTTCCAAGAGCGTCTGGTATGTGCCAAATTCTGGGTCGCTTTTATAGAGAAGTGGCCAATCATAAGTCTCATGCCCACAAGAGTTGAGCACGGTGCTTAACTCCATGATCGGTGGTCGGCTGAGGCAGTCTGCAACATTATTGGTGCTTCCCTTCTTGTACTTGATATTCAAATGGAATTGTTGCAAGTATGTGGACCACTTTTGATGGAGATCATTCTGCGACTTCCCTTGTGTCTGTATAAACTGCAAGGGTTAGTGGTCTGTGTGGATGACCATTTCCTTCCCCAAAATGTAATGCTTCCATTATTGGTAGGCCTGCACAATGAAATACATCTCTTTGTCATAAGTGGGATACTTCTGGACTGTATCTAAAAGTGTCTCACTATGATATGCCACTAGATTCCCCTGTTGAGTAAGGACTGCCCCAATAGCATAGTCAGATGCATCTGTCTTGATCTCAAATGGTTGTTGCAAGTTTGGTAATGTGAAAACTGGTGTAGAGTAGAGGTGATGTTTCAAATCTTTGAATGACTTCTGTTGAGATTCAAACCAAAACAATTTTTCTTTCGCTCCTCCCTTGGTGACTTGAGTCAAGGGCTAAGTGATATGAGAGAACCCGAACACAAACCTACGATAGAAATTGGCAAGACCAGAAAAGCTATGGAGCTCTGTCAAAGTGGTTGGGGCTGGCCAATCCCAAATGACTTGGATCTTGGCTAGATCCACATGCACCCCTCGTTCACCAATAATGTATCCCAGATACTGAACCTGGGTCATGCCAAAAGTGCATTTATCCAAATTCACACATAGCTTATGCTGTCACAGTGTTTGGAGAACTGGTCGAATGTGGTGGAGGTGCTCTTCCCAAATATGGTTGAAGATTAGGATGTCATCCAAGTATACCACTACAAATGAGTTGGTGAATAGCTAGAACACGCCATCCATCAGCCTCATGAAGGTTACATGAGAATTCGTCAACCCGAAAGGCATAACCAGTCATTCGAAAAGGACCTCGTTGGCTTTGAAATAGTATTCCACACATCGGAGTGTTCAATTGGTACTTGGTGATATCCAAACTTCAAGTCAATCTTGATGAAATATTCCCCCCCTTGATTTGGTCCAAAATGTCATCAATCCATGGGATCGGGTACCTATTCCAGACGGTGATCTTGTTCAGTGCCTGATAGTCAATACAAAGTCTTTGAGTCCCATACTTCATCTATACTAACACAATCGGGCTCCCACAGGCGATGAACTCGTCTGGATATGACCTTTCTGCAGCAGTTCTTGAATCTACCTCTTGATTTCATTGTTCTCCATAATAGAGCATCGATATATTGGTCCATTAGGCAACGACGCGCCTAGGTTCAGATCGATGGAGTGCTTGACCTGACAGTGCAGAGGCACCCCTGCGGGGGAGGTGAAGATGTCCTCATACTCCTCCATGGCCTTGTCCATCTATTGTTATCGTGTAGAGGGGCCCTGTCTGGAGGTCATGGCCATCATCTTCTTCTTTCCCTGAGGGTGTATCATTAGGAAAATAAAAATCCCAGTGTTGTAAATGAGCTTACTGCATTGTTTTGCAGTAACCAAAGAGATCATAGTAGGCAGTGCTACCTCTAGTATCTTGTACAACTTATTTCCCAAGGTAACAATAACAGCGCGAGGCCTTGACTCATACACAGCATGTCGCTTCCACAAGTATGGTTGGCATAATAATACATCACAAACATCAAGACGAGCAATGTCATATAATATATCATCTGTGAAGGGCTCGATTCTATATGGAAGGCGTCACTGATGGCTGACGTAAAGATCTCGTCCTTGGTGAAGCCACCCGATGGTGTATGGTTATGGGTGTGATATGGTCGATAAGCCTAGATGATTCATGACCTCTACTGAAATGCAGTTCTTTTGGCACCCTTTGTTGACAATGAACTGTAGTGCAAAACCCTTTACCCACATCTAGGAGTGGAAGAGGCGCTCCTCCTCCTCTAGATATTCAGGTTCCTCCTTCTGGATATTTTTAGTGGAAATGGTGGTGTTGTGATACGCATCAATAATCTGCTTCCATTTTTCATTCCCCTTGTCGGGTTATGACTCAGAATCAGAACATGCATCTGATTCATAAGCCTTCAGCTCGACCACCAATGACTGATTGGCCCGACATTCATTTGTGTTTTGAGTGGAGCTCTTATGGAACTCACACCACTTTCCCACATCCTTCTTCGAATTCATAGTTTTTTTCTTTGCTTGCGACTTTGGTGGGTTGTCCTGGGCCACCTCGCCTTGGCTTTGTCCTTTGTTCTATGGTTTGGGGGCACCTTTCCCTTGCTTTAGATTCACAAATCCGAAGTCTCATTTTTTCTATTTAATATTTTGCTCTATCTTGATAGCATATTGGTACGTCGTGCCTAGCGAGGAGATGTCAAAAAACTCCATCTCATCCTAGATGTACATGTGTAGGCAACCGCGGTACTTGAGTACCAAATTTTTCTTAGAATCCTTGATACCCAACTTCATGCGAAGGGTATGAAAAACATTGGTAAAATTTGGCATGTCTTCATCCCTTCCCTGTTGCAGCATGGTCCATTTTATGTATTTATCCTCATAGCTCCCGACAGGGAAGTATTGCTGCTTGATGGCATCTCGGAACAAATTTCAAGTGGGTATGGCTAAAAACAATGAGGGCATACTTTCATCCTTCTGCCCCTAGTAGGTTTCCCACCAGTCCTTGACATGGGGGGCAGCTTTGAGAAGAGCAAAAGTAATCTTTTCCCAGGTGGAAAAATCATGAACAGAAAAAAATATCTTTTTATCATATTTAACCATTTATCTACGATGCCTACATCTATTTGGCCCTCAAATATGGGAATGTCAAAGTTTACTTGTACCTTAAAGGAGTGGTGCCTCCAGAGTGGGTTTTGGATGTGGATGTGCGTCAGTGGGCAACTGTTGAAGGATCTAAGCAAAGTTATCCATCATTGTGTTCCTTTATTTCTCGAGGGCCTCCTTGAGAAAGATTTTGATAGGACCTCTTGCTCCCTCGTCTTTCTTTTCTTCCCTCATGGGTGGCCATTGGGGTTTGCGAGGTTGATCTTGCAAATTTTTAACCAGATGAGCCCTAACTCCTTATAACCCGACCTCGTTGGGGACATGCAAAGAAGGATCGAGAAAGAGCAGACCGTTTTGATACCACTGATCTGAATTTAAACAGGAACACAACAAATTATATATATAACCACAGAGATGCAATAGAAGTAAAACTTCATTTCATTAATATCAAAGAACTGAAATATTCTTACATACAGAATGGAAATAAACTAGCTTGGGCAATGGTAGCTTATCTCTGAGAAGAGATGTGGTGGCTACATGCCTATGAACTATGTTACAATGAGTCTTGAAGGCCTATTTATTATTGATAAACAATGGAAAACCCCAAACATCTCAAAACCTAACCCTAGGAGATGAAACGCCAAACTATGGGCCCCGTTGGGGTAAATTGGTACATCAACTTCTGGGGTCATAAATTTGGTATACAATATATGTTTGACGCACACGATACCTCATTAGAAATATTTATTTGAGGACTACAACTACTAACAATGAATATCAAGTTGAACACTCATATTTTCCACCAGTGATTTTACAACAAACAAAAAAAACGTCGTTTAGGGCCTCAAAACAGCTCTGGAAGTTCAAGACCTGAAAAACTGCCAAAAATAGTAAATTGTGCTACAATTAATGAAACTAAAAAACTAAAATAAACAATGGTGGGGGTCTAAGTGTAATAGGAAAGTGGCCAACAATATCCACTTGGATCAGATAAAGCTTTTGGCGGCCCAACAGCTCATTAGTGGGGAGGAATGATAAAGGTGGCTCTATAAATAGAAGTGGCCTTGAAATAGTTCATAAATAAAAGTCATCATATGGAATTGAAACTCAAATTAAATCGTCGTGCTCATCGCCCAAATTTCAATGGTGTGAACGACACTCAAATCCGAGTTTGTATGCTCAAGATATAGTCAGTCAAATTTCTGGTCAAACTAGGCCAAGTGGTAGTCACTAACGAGGCAACAATTTGGCGAAGGGATGGCACATGGAAAATGGCAGTCATAAAGGAAAATTATTCACCTCTTTAATTCGCCTAGTAACCCTTAAAAATCAGATCCAAAATTATAACCATATGTTCTATAAAAACCAAAAAAAAAATCGGGGTGGCAAGTCGCCACCCTCGCCACCACCCAACGACATTCATTTATATATTAAACATAATACGGTGGGCGGGCGACCTATCAGTGGACCCACCCCACCTGCCAACATAACAGTTACTAAAATGGAGGGGAGTCAATGGGGGTCAAACCCGATTAGCCTGGATGGGTCAGCCCACCATTCGGGTGGCCCCGTATATATAATATAATCCAAACCGCCGCACCATTTTAAACAACGGACCATTATGAAAATCAAAGACCACACCATAAATATAACATTGCACCAAAAATGAAGGTTTTGTGGGGTTGGACCCCGGAACCTCCCCAACCGAAGTGCCTTAACATAGTATCTTTGACCAACGATCCAATGGCCCATCCATTGAAACTTCCCCCACAAATTTTTTATTTAAACCATACACATTTTCCATTTGAACCTGTGGAGGGCGAAGCGAAGGTCTATGGAGCGGAACCAAGACCGATTCAGGAGTGTCATAACCTTAAAGAGGGGTATCTTTTGATGCTGAGTTTGGGGTCCAGAAGTGCTAGTGTCAGGACATAACAAATTTATAGTAATTCTTACATGATTTCGTGCCACAAATCCAATGGTGATATATTTTTCTGCATCTGAGATCTGCATTTTTCTTCCATGCCCAAGATTGGAGGTATAAGGTTCATTTATGTAAAGTTGATTGTAATTCATTTTTGTTTCCATTTAATGAAATAAGGCCTCCCCACTTTGAGCAGGGCCCAAAGACATAGCCCACGTTGGGTGAACTTCGTAGTCAAATCATTTTTGTGCCTTTGATCTCATGGTTTCTTTATGATTTCTGATTTTTTTAATGTGTTTAAGTTACTTGGTTACATGCTCTTTTATATGCAAGTATGTATGCATCCTTGAAGTTAAAAGATCTGGATCATTGACGCTGCAACTCAAATGACAATATATATGCCCAATTGAAAACTTTCCCACAGGTTACCACAATATGGAGCATATATATCCGATTCTCCTCAAACATCTCAACGTTCTTGCGCCCATGCAACTGACAACTCATGGCTATCAGATATTGATATGCATCTCTGAGAATATTTGTCATATAAACTGCGAATGGGCACTAGAAAAACTTGGTAGGATCTTGACACCATGATTTAATAATGTCACTCGTGTCGAGATCATCCCATCTGTGGTAGAAGTCACTGTTTTCATATTTTGTCAGCTTGAGCATCTTGTAATATGTCTACATATCTTCTTGATAATATGTGGCGATCTGACCACCACTCACACTACGAAGCACAAGATGAGAGTCATCCATATGTGTAATGATCCATTCAATTACTTTTGCACATGGGATGAAAGGGAATCTGCATGCGATCCTATGCATTTCGGACCTATTTATATTGATGTATGCTTACACGTCTTCCAAGTTATGAGCAAATATTTTCTACATGAATTTGTTTTATATACCTCTCCATGTGACCTCAATATACTGGGTGTCTGCATAAATGGGAATTTTTGGCTTGGTAACTTCAACAAGTTCCTCAGTGCTCGTTTCTGAGACTTATTTGGAGGCCACTTTATGGGGAGGCATGGCTCCAACAGATGATGAAAGGGTGACAACACTTGTAGCATGAACACCTGTTTGTGGCAACACACTCATAGTGACAATATTAGCTTAAAGCAACCTAACTATGCATTAATACTTATAAATAATGTACAAAGAGCCATCACACATAACTGGGCATGAAAATATATCAACAACAACACAAAATCACTTGCATGCATGAGAAGATAGGCATGTAAACTAGGAGGGTACACTTTCAAATCACGAAGGGAGGTCGAGGGTCACTTAGGGCTTTGCAGTGCACTCATGTGCTCAAGCAAGTGAAGAAAACCATCTAGGCTCACTAGCACACTCTTAAGGGTCAAAGAGGTGGGTTGTTGTGCCTTCAAGCCTTCATAGTGCGCTCATGCACTCAAGGAGACAGGGAAGGCACACTAGCACATTCTAAAGGGACAAAGGAACATGCTTCCAAGCCTTCAGCCCTTTAGGGTGTGTTCATGTGCTTAAAGGAAATGAGGGCACACTAGCACATGCCAAAGGGACAAAGGGAATTTCTTCAAGTCTTCATGATATGCTTATGCGCTCAAGGGAGGGTGTAGTTCTTCATGGTGAAGAAGTTCACTCAAGAGGAAAACTTAGTTATTTTGGGCACAGTTTTCAAGGTTGATTGGGCTTTGGGTTTTAGAAATGTTCTCTGCCTACTGAAAGCTCAAAAACAATTTTAATAGTAATATTTCATGATAAGAATAAGGAGAAGAAGGATCTGCTAGCTTATATATATGTTGTCGCATTCACAATAGAATGTGAAATGTTGAAGAATGTGAAGGTTTTTTGCATGCAATAGCATATTAACACTTGTAGAATGAATATTGAATAGAAATGTCAGCAATTGAACTATAAAAAAAAACAACAACAAGAAAAGCAATAACAACTGTGAAATCTTGAAAGGCAATGAAAATATTCAACATGCAAAACTTACTTATGAAGCGGGTTGATGAATATTTTCTTGATCTCTAACTGTGTACTCAACTCAGATGAGAATGATTATGCAAAAGAATTGTTTACTAGGTTGATTTAAAAGAGTTTACATGCAAAATTGATTCATGCATAATCGACACTTGTCAATGAGTGAAATGATTAGTTAAGGGAATTTCAGTGGCCTCCTATTTTCTTGGAGTGCACCCACATGCAACAAGATTCTCATGCATGCACCCAAGAAGAGCACATGTTTTCAACACAATGGAGTGTGCTCAAGTAGGGCACACATTCTCAATATGAAGGAGTGCACTCAAGGATGGTGCATTTCTTCATCCCAAAGAAATGCGCTCAACTCAAGCACATGCCTTCACCAACTTGGAGTGCACTTTTGCGTTTAAAGGTGATTTTCTTGCTTTTGTGTTTTTTTGTGCTTTTGAGTTTTTTTAGTGTGTGCATGAAAAAAAGGAAAGTTTCTAAGTCAAGATAAGTCATCAGTTCACCTAACCATGGACTAGATAACTCAAGCACTTCTAAGGGTTAGGTGACGACACTTAGGAAACATTGAATTAGGAAGATGACACACTAGGAAACAACACAGTGACACACAAATAACAAATCAAAGAACATGACTACAGTGAGGATCTTGAAATGATAGTTAATGTAGGTTCCAAAATTGAGTTAGGAAAAACATTTGGAGGGTTGTTGTCGCAGCGAAAACAAGTCTAATTGTTACAATCTTTGGGAACAGTTTCCCTTAATTTCAATATCTTTTCATAATATTTTTCTCAAAAGGAAATGAAGTTGAGATTAGAGGTGTCCAAGGGAAAATGAGTGGAATTTTAAGCTCTAATAGCATGACAAAATTGCTAAAAAGGGACATCAAGGTGTAATTACATAATTGTGTTCACCAAATGTTCAAGCAGCTATATCCTCTGCTCCACTGGACCTCTAAAAATTTATCAACAATCATTCTAAGGTATTTGTAGACATGCCTAAGAGTATTCCACCTACCTAATATCATCATCATGTTATTCATTTTAAACCTAGAAATGTACCAGCTAACATTAGGATTTACGTGTATCCACGTGCACATAAGAGTGAGATCGAGTGTATAGTTCAAAAAAATGTTAGAGGTGGGAATCATTCAACCTAGTTAGAGTGCTTCCACTTCCCCAATGATGATGGTTATCAAAAAGGATAGTTCATGGCATATGTTCCCAGAGTACAAATAACTCAACTAAATGATAATCAAAGATAAGTTTCTCATTCATGTCATTGATGAAATGTTAGATGAATTACATGGAGCAATTTTCTTTACAAAGTTGGATCTTTGTTCTGGATATCATCAAATCATAATGAAGAAAAAAGACATTTCCAAAATAGCCTTTAAAAAACATTAAGTTCATTATGAGTTTTTGGTTATGCCATTTGGATTTGCAAATGCACCTTTAACATTTCAAAGCTTGATGAATTCTATTTTTAAACCTTTCCTTGGAAAATTTGTGTGAGTATTTTTTGATGACATACTAATCTATAGAAAATCTTGGGAAGAGCATGTAGAACATGTCGATGAGATCTTAACACTATTGGAAGAGAAACAAATAGATGCAAATCCTTCCACATGTTCCTTTAGGGTTCAAGAAGTGAAATGTTTGGATCATATTGTATCACATGAAGGTGTCAATGTGGATCTTAACATAATCAAAGCTATGAGGGAATGGCCAATTCCTAATACCTTGAATAAAATTAAAGGATTATTAGTACAGATAGGATATTACCACAAGCTTGTCAATAATTATGGTCAAATAGAAGCACCTCTAAAAAAATTATTAAAAAAGGAATCATTTTCTTGGAGTAAAGAAACAGCGAAAGCTTTTGAAGAACTTAAAGAGACTATGTGTACAACTCTTGTCTTGGAAACTCCGGACTTCACAAAAATATTTATTATGGAGTGTCATGCCTCAAGCCATGGCATTGGTATAGTTTTGATGCAAAAAGGAAGGGCCCTTTCCATTGAAAGTAGAAAACTTAAAGGAAATAACTTACTCAAACCCATCTATGAAAAAGAAATGTTGGCCATGCTACATGCAAATAATAAATGGTGTTCATATCTAATAGGAAGACACATCAAAGTAAAACAGATCATGATAGTTTTAAGTACTTCTTGGAGCAAAGACTATCTTTAGAATAGAAATAAAATGGGTCACAAAGATGTTGGGATATGAATTTGAAATTATAAAAAGGGAAATCAAAACATTGTGGTGTATGCACTCTCAAGGAAATAGGAAGACACAAATGGTTTACTATACACTATGTCCATTCCATGATATGACTAGGTGGAAGAAGCAAGGATGGAATGGGAGAAATATGAGAGATATGCGCAATCATTCAACAACTACAGGAGGACGTTGATGTATAGAAATATTTATGTGGAGAAATGATTTGATATGGTATCAAGATCATTTATACTTATGTAAGAATTATAAACTCAATCATAAGGTCCTTTCAGAGTTACACGCTTCTCTTGTTGGAAATACTGAGAAGGGGTTGAATTAGTATTTATTTTCAGTTGTTATTATTACCAGTTTAGGTTCTTTACAATTTTAATCAAAGAAATGATTTTACTAAATATAGAAAAAAGATTGAATACAATATCTAATGAGTTTTTCCAGGCACAAACTTGGACTTTGATGAGGCTCCAACCTCTAGGGCTCCGACCCTATCTTACCAAGGCACCAACTCCAAGGACACCAATCCTTCCAATTCTGAGGCACCAACCGCAAGGGCTCCAACCCTATAGATTTACTCTGTCAATAAATGTTTGATTGTATTATACTGCTTCTAAGAACTTCCTTACCAAATCATGTCCTTGTTGTCTTTGCAACAGGTCATTATCTACGCTATGGATTCACTTCGGGTCTGAACTTTCCAAGATGAATAAGGTCAAAAGATTGTCCTCCCACTGTATCTTCTACTTCCCTTTTTTTTGCTCATCTTTCAACTTTTGTTGCACCTTCTTCTACTATACCTTTGGCTTCTCGACCTTCGACTTCTCAATCTTCAGTTTCCTCTATCTTTTCAAGTTCACAAGTTGTGAAGTTTTTAATTCTTCTTTGTGCCCAATGCTCGATCGATACCTTTAGTGAAACATTTTAACTTGTACTTATATGAGTTTTATCAATGACTTGAGAGACACATTTATTAGAGAGAGGCCGACTTATTTATTTACAGAGAGACCAGAGAGGCTATAACCATATTATAATAGAAGTCTGGTGGTCCCCACATGCCACATCAATGTTAATCGTAATCGCAAATTTCGGAGGTCTCTTGGTACACAATATATATCGGAGAGGCCCATTTTAATATTCATCCAAGGCCCACATGGAGGTCCCACATCCACATCATCAAACGCAATTGCAATCAAAACTTTTGGAGGTCCCGCAATCGCAACCTTTAACATTACCGATGTAACATAGTTGATACTCATATTGCCGATGAGGTGGACGTGATATAACATTAAACAATTGTCAATAGATCCGTCCTATCCATAGCTTCTATCGCAATCGGCGATTCGAGGGTTTATCGTAATCAGCGGTCCAGGTGACAACCCTTTATGATTTGTGTATCTTTCGTTACCCGGACGTGATACTACATAAAGGTATATTTTAATGGAGTTGTCGGGTCCGCATATTATATCACAATCGGCACTTTAACGTTTCATCCCTTTAAGCCTTGTGATATGAAATTTTATACAGTGGATGTGATATTGTATTATGGCGTATTATAATGAAACCATCAAGTCCGCAGTACAAATCTCAATCGGGGGTTTTGTGTGATGGCATGTAATAGAACCCGCTGATTTTATATATACCAATATGTTAACTCCCCCCATTTGTTTCATTTGTTGTGAACTTTTTAAGGGGTTTCTATGGTTTATTCCTTCCTCTGATAGATCTGCTTTGTCTTTGCTCGTCGCTCTTGTGGTTTCTCTTCACTCCTATGACTTTCGATACACTGCTCCAATAGCTCTTCTTTGATGGCTTTCGATGAACTCTTCCTACTCCTATTGCTTCATGGATCTGCTCCGCTTGGCTTCACATCATTATTTACTATCCAGAACAATGCCATATTGACATCAATGACAATCTAGATCAACAAAATCCCCCTTTGACATTGGTGGCAATATTCTTCTTCTCTCCTCGTTTGACATCAATGGCAAAGGAGTGCACAAGGACTCCCCCTGTCAAACTGCCCCCCTGTAATGTGGCATCTTAAGAATTGGTTTAGTGTGATTCTAAAGAAATAACCCCCATATTTTGATGGAGATGTTCAAATGCTTCTCAAGGAAGAGTTTTGGTGAAAATATCTACAATCTATTCCATGGTATTGATATATTCCAACTTGATGTTTTTTTCAGCAACCTGTTCATGGAGAAAATGATACTTGATTGGTATATGTTTGGTTTTTGGGTGCATCACTAGATTTTTACTGAGACTGATAACAGATATGTTATCACAATGGATGGTGACTGGTTGTTTAGTTTCTATGTTGACATCCTTCAAAGCCTCTTGTTATACAGCATTTTGTCACTGTCCCTGTACTCCTCGTCCCTTGATCCTGGAGGACCTCTACATTGAACACTACATGCTTTCCCTTCATGAAGAAACTCCCATTGTGTCCCTCTTCATGAGAAAAACAATTCCCTTTTGCACCATTTCCCAAAAATCTTTTGTTCTTCCCAGTTTACAAGACTGACATTAATGACCCTTGACCTCCTCGCACTGATATGCAGGGATAAATACTATCCCTAGCGCCGACCGGACTGACTAATCTTTGTTTCAGTCGCGTCGATCCTCTTATGGAAATTTTTTTAAATAAGGAGTCGAAGCTTTCAGCTCTAGAAGCTTCCTAACAAAAGTCTGGTAAATGTTTTGGCCAGATGGAGTTGAGGATGTCAATTTGGGCTCCTTTCCCCTATAAGGATGGAACTACCTCAAGAGATAAGACCTTCTCCCATGAGAAGAGGAACCATCTCCCATCCATTCATGCTATATAAACCTCCATTTTTCCTAAGCACATGCTAGTGTTAATGTTGGTGTGCTAGTGCTAATTAAGTTTGGAGTAAACATCAAGCTATTCATAGTTGTAGCTCTCTAGTTGTGTGAGGGAGAAGTGAAAATTTGGTTTAGTGTGAAACCTAAAGGGAAGAACCTTAAAACTATCATTGTTGAGGCCATCATGGAATGCTAATGGAAGTGTGTGGGAACCTGATTTTTGTTGGATTTGAACAGCAACATCGAGACAATGGTTGTAATCTCTTCTTGATTTAATATATATGCAACTATCGATTGATTTCCTACATAATGTGTTACCTCACATGTTTATGACTTAATGCTTCTTTACTTGTTAAATAGGTTGAATTACAATTTATCTATTATCATGGTTGTTGTTTGTTGTTGTTTACTTGTTTCAGGTGTTCGAAGAAGGAAACGAGAGATAGTTGAAGCGAGTAAGCAAGGTCATCATAAAACGGGATAAGCGTACTAAGAGGTAGGCCCTCTTAATTGGTTCTAACCTAAGGAAATATTTCATAGAATGTATCAGTTGTGGTTAGACCCGTTATCGGGCTAGAGGAATTGTTTGTGTCCGCACTCATAATTTTACTTCACCACAAATTGGTGACCATAAAAAATGAAACAAGGGTCATGAGGATAGTTCCTGGCCTTGTTTCAACCTCATTAAAAAATGAAACAAGGTTCATGAGGATAGTTCCTGGCCTTGTGTCAACCTTGTTAAAAAATGAAACAAGGGTCATGAGGATAGTTCTTAGTCTTGTGTCAACCTCGTTAAAAAAATGAAACAAAGGGTGTGAGCATATTTCTTTGTCTTGTGTCAAGCTCATTAAAAAATGAAACAAAGGGTGTAAGGATAGTTATTTTACTATGTCAACCTCATTAAAAAATGAAGCAATTCCCTTTTCCAAATTAAGTCTTTGATTAAGATCTCGTAAAATCCCAGTCGAGTCTTTCCACGATCTCAAAAGTGAACCTTCATTCCATCCACCTAGTTGACTGAAATGAAGCTTGGGGGGCATGTAAGGGGCATGCAAAATTATAGCAAGCATGGTTTTTCATTTCAAGCTTGTGTAAACATGAAACCGAATCCAAGAAGAGTTCTCCATGGTTCAAGCTTGTGTAAAAATGAACTCATGCCCAATTTACATCTCGTGATTGCCATTTTTATCAGCTAAATGAGCCTTGATTGTTTCATTCCATCGCCACCATCTCTTTGGTTGATCATATGCTTTCACTTGGTTGTTTTTCCTTCCTTGAGTGACCACAGCGATGAATGGTTTTATTAGCCAGCCTCTTGACCATTACATGTTTTGAGCAGTTACATCATTTTCGAAACCAGTTGCTACCCTTTATGCCACTTGTTCCTCCAGGACAAGTCATCTTTAAGCTCTTTTCTGACTCGTAAAAAATGAAAAGATCGCCGAATATTTTTCCCTTTTTGACTCATAAAAGAATGAAAAATGGGGGTCTGCTTTCAAGCTCTTTTCTGACCCTTTAAAAATGAAAATATTATCGAGCTCTTGTTGTTTCAAACTTGTTAACGAATGCGAAACGTCATGCGCCCAGTATAATTTTACCCCTTTTTCGGGATGGGATGCACTATTTACGAAAAAGGTACTCCTTGACTGAAATGGTCAAACGGTTCTCTCAAGTATTGTTTCTACTTTTCGGGCTCGAGAGACACAAATGTACGAAAAGGGACCATGTGGAGTTTTGTTTTCCATGTCTTTTTCAAACTCTCTAAACATGAAAAATATATTGAGTTACACCTTTTTCAGACACGTTAAAATATTAAATGACATTGGATTCGTCACCATGACGAACATGATCTTCTCCTTCCTAGGGCTCGTTAAAATTACTAGGTCAGATTTGTCCAAAGGATGAGCTTACAATGTAAGCATATGCTATCCCCTTCAAGCTTGTGATTAAAAAATAATTGGGGTACCTACCAGAAATGGTGGGTGAAAGTTTGGAAATCCAATCAGTTGTGTTGGCAACTCACTCTTGAACATGACACTTTCTATTTCGTGTTGGGTTGGGATATCCTCCTTTGTATCGTTTACCTTCCTAGGTTGGGCTGCTCATTTTTTGCCTTCCATTTGATCTTTGCCACGTCATCATGACCACCGATCCTATGGATCCAAAAGCTGCCAAACTTCCAGTCTTGTCTCTGATATGTTCAAGAGTTATCCTTCTGCAATTACACTTACCTCTAATTCTCTGTATCATCCAAAATAATTTTGCATCCTTTTGTCTCATGTCAATGATGTGGGATACATTATGGCCCTCCTTCAACATGTTCACTTACTGTCGACTTCAGCTCGTTATCCAAGAAGTTGACCTAGAGACTCCCTTCCAGTACCTTAGAGCTTGCATGCCCTAATGGCAAGTTCTTCACACTCAACGAAAAAATCACATTGTTGACTTTCAATCAAGTGATTTCATGGTTGTTCGACTTCAGTTCCTTTATTCACATTCCATGAATTGTGTTGATAGTACCTTGAGGACCATTGTCATTATTGGTGGTTTCTCTCACGCTTGTTAAAGGTTCACATCATTGGCTGGAAATCAAGCGATTTTCTAGAATGTTCAACGTCAACACATCTATTCAAATGTTAGAATTTGTACTTGGATCAGGTCATGTTGGAGCGCAAGACCCTGGACTCAGATCACAAAATTCCAAGTTTCGAAGTGATGTGACATGATTATTTTGATATACATGTCTCTCTCAGATGGATGGCTGCAACCATGCCATGAGTTATCATATGTGATCCTTCTCATTATTGGATGGTTGAGACCATTCCTTGGTTTCATTATGATCCTCTTTATAGGATGGTTAAGCCCATGCCTGGATCCATTTACATGATCATTCTCTAGATGGCTACGTCCATGCCACGATTCATGTATCATTTAATAGAGTTTTCAGTTATGTATATGTATCTGTACTTGCTTGCAGGTTTTCTGACAATAGATTCTGGTTCCCCACACTGATTCATAAAGCATTTCATCCCTCACTCTAGTTCGGCCTTCATGCTTTAGGGGGGATCTATTACACAACATTTTGTCACTACCCCTGTACTCCCCATCCCTCGATCCTAGAGGACCTCTACAGTGAACACTACATGCTTTCCCTTCATGAAGAAACTCCCATTGTGTCCCTCTTCATGAGCAGAATAATTCCCTTTTGCACCATTTCCCAAAAATATTCTGTTTTTTCTAGTTTACAAGGTCGGCACTAATGAACCTTGCCCTCCTCATGCCGATATGCAGGGATTAACACTGTCCCTAGTGCCGATTGGAGCGACTGAGCTTTGTTCCAGCCATGTCGATCCTCTTATGGATTTTTTTTAAATAAGGAGCTGAAGCTTCTAGTGCTAGAAGCTTTGTAACGGAAGTCTGGTAAATGGTTTGGTCGGATGGAGTTGAGGATGTCAGTTTGGGTTCCTTGAACCTATAAGGATGGAACTACCTCAATAGATAATACCTTCTCCCATGAGAAGAGGAACCATCTCCCATCCATTCATGCTATATAAACCTCCATTTTTCCTAAGCACGGGTTAGTGTTAATGTTGGTGTGCTAGTGCTAATTAAGTTTGGAGTAAACAGCAAGCTATTCATAGTTATAACTCTCTAGTTGTGTGAGGGAGAAGTGAAAATTTGATTTAGTGTGAATCCTAAAGGGAAGAGCCTTAAAACTATCAATGTTGAGGCCATCATGGAATGCTAATGGAAGTGTGTGGGAACTTGGTTTTTGTCGAAGGAGAACAACAACATCAATACAATGGCTGTAATCTCTTCTTGATTTAATATATATGCAACTATCGATTGATTTCCTACATAATGTTTCATATCACATGTTTATGGCTTAATGCTTCTTGACTTGTTAAGTAGGTTGAATTACAATTTGTATATTATCATGATTGTTGTTTGTTTTTATTTACTTGTTTCAGGTGTTCGAAGAAGGAAACGAGAGATAGCTGGAGCGACCAATCAAAGTCATCATCAAATGAGATAATCGTACTAAGAGGTAGGCCCTATTAATTGGTTCTAACCTAGGAAATCTTCCATAGAATGTATCAGTTGTGGCTAGACCCATTATCGGGCTAGAGGAATTATTTGTGTCCGCACTCATAATTTTAATTCACCACACCTCCTTCATCCATAGTATTTGTGTACAGCAGTCAGTTGCAGCTATATATTTGGCTTTGGCTATAGAGAGAAATATAGATGATTGTCTTTTGTTGAGCCAAGCTACCAGGAAATCTCCCATAAAAAATGCATTTCCACTGGTGCTTTTATGATCATCCATGCTTCCAGCCCAATCAGCATTGGTATAAGTTGTCACTGTAGTATTTGTGCTTTTGGGATACCAAAGACCAAAGTCAGGGGTTCCTTTCAAGTATCTGAGAATTATTTTCACAGCCAACATGTGGGATTGCTTAGGAGCTGATTGAAATCTTCCCACCATTCCCATTGCTTGCATAATGTCGAGCCTTGTAGAAGTTAAGTATAAGAGAGCTCCAATTATTGACCTGTAAAGAGTTGCATCTACCAGGGGGAATCATCATCTTTGCTTAGTTTGCAGTTTGTGGTCATTGATGTGCTCATAGGTGCACATTCTTCCATTCCATATATTTTAAGCATATCTTTGAGATATTTTGTTTGAGAGATAAACATGCCTGTTGTGGTTTGTGATACTTGTAGTCCAAGGAAGTAGGATAGCTCACCAATCATTGACATTTCGAATTATTTTGACATATTTTGAGCAAACTCATGGCTCATTTCATCATTATTGCTAGCAAAAATTAAATCATCAACATATACAAGGGTGATTAGTAATTTATCCTCATCCATCTTCATGTAGATATTACCTCCTGCCACCCCCTTTCTGAAGTTTTGCTATTGTAGATAGTGATCCAATCTTGCGTACCACACTCTAGGAGCTTGTTTCAAACCGTATAATGCCTTGTTCAACTTACATACAAAGTCTTTTCCTTCAGCTACATCAAAACCTTCTAGTTGCTCCATGTAGACTTCTTCCTTGAGTTCACCATTCAGAAATGTTGATTTTACGTCCATTTGATAGACTTCGAATCCTTTTGAGCATGTAACTTCCAAGAACATCCTTATAGCTTCCGTACGAGTTATTGGTGCAAAGGTTTCTTCAAAATTGATTCCTTCAATTTGTGAATAACCTTTACAGACAAGTCTGGCCTTATTTCTGATGATTTGTCCATCTTCATTCATTTTTTTTAACACCCACTTAGTCCTATTAGCATCTCTTCGGCTGAGTGGCACCGCTCTTGTCTGGTGGAAGAACAAGTTGTAGAAAGGCAACAAAAACTCAGGTAATCTCCTTTCTTCTTGATCCAATTTTGTTTATGCATTAAAATATTAGTTTTATCCTTTGGGTTATAGACAAAAGGATTTAATGGAATGGCAATATTTAAGACGAGGGTCAAAATGTACAAAGCTTCATAGAAGAGTTTAGAAAACAAGCATTGAATTTGGGCATTTCCCTTTATTCACCCGAAATTGTAACAAAGTATATTTGTTATTATTTGAACCTACTACTATTAATGCAGCCAGTGTGAAGGCCATTCACCTTGAAAGTAGGGGAAAGAATGATAAAGAAGAGCAACCAAAGAAATCATATTTTAAACCTCGTAATGGAAAATTCAAGGGAAAAGGTAAAGGAAAGGACAAGAAGGTAGCTACTACCAAGAAGGAGGAAGGATAAAATCCATCTTGAACATAATGCAAGAAGGAAGGCCATGATGATGAAAATTGTTGGAAATTACATCCGTAGTTGAAACCAAAGAAATTTGGTGGGAAGAACAAGCAAAAGACAGTGAAACTACACATCAGGACCTTAGATCTAATTCTGTTGATGAGACATTTATCACAGCAGTGGGCACACAAGGTACTCCTTCTCTTTATGCTAGTGAAAATTTTGAATTGCATGCAAGTACAAGTTCTTCAAATGAGTCCCTCTTTAGTGAATGAAAGAGGATTGAATTATTCCACATTAGAGTCATAATGAAACATACTAAAGTGGAAACCTTGTTTGATTTGGGCTCACAAGAAAATTTGATTTCAGAATCCTTGGTTAAAAAGTTAGGATTAGAGACCAAGCCTCATCTGAAACCCTACCCTCTTGGTTGGGTGTGTGATAAAGCAAAATCACATGTAACCAATTAGTGTAGAGCTAGATTTGTGATTTCATCCAAACTAGTAGATGAGGTTGATCTTGATGTTGTACCCTTCGATATATGTGGTATTGTATCGGGAAGCCCATATTTGTATGACAGAAAAGTAGTTTTCTTTCGCCATGAAAACAAGTATGGTCTCATGAAATATGAGGTGGAATACATTGTCAGAGCTCATCGCACCAAAATTAGTGCTAGTCTTATAAGTGTAGGTCAAATGAAGAGATTAATTAATTCCAACAAAGTGTGCATGCTCATGGTTGTGAGAGAAAAATATGCAGAGGCATCTAAAGCTTTTCAAGTTCGTGATACCTCTCATAAAAAGGAAATTGTATGAAATTGTTTCTAACTATAATGGGCTTTTTCAGGAACCAAGTGAGTTGCCTCTAAAGCATGAGATCCAACATGAGATTCACTTGCAGCAGGATTCTCCTTTACCCAACATTGGTATGTACAGGTTGTCAACCATTGAGATGGAGGAGATAAAGAAGCAGGTACAGGATTGCTAAACCAAGGGATCATAAGGCCAAGTTCTTCTCCATGTGTCTCGCCCATCGTGTTAGTGCTGAAAAAGGATGGCACATGGAGGATGTGCATGGATTACAGAGAACTCAACAAAATAAATATAATGGTGAAGAATTGTTACCCTCTCCATCACATTGATGATTTATTAGATCAATTGAAAAATGTTATCTATATCACAAAATTGGACTTGTGTAGTGGTTATCATCAGGTCAGGATTGCAGAACTGGACGTATGGAAGACAACATTCAAGACAAAACAAGGGTTTTGTTTAATGGTTGGTGATGCCATTCAGAATATGCAATGCTCCGAACACATTCATGAGGGTGATGAATGATATTTTCAAACCTTTTCTTGATGATATTGTACTTGTGTATCTTGATGAAATTATTGTTTTCAATAGGACATGGGAAGATCATGTGAGTCATGTTACAAAGGTGCTTGATGTTTTGCAAAAATAAAAATTGTATGTCAAAATGTCTCTGTGTGAATCTGGTAAGACCTCTTTGGTTTACTTAGGTCACATTGTCGGAGCTGGAAAATTAAAAATAGATCCTTCTAAAATTGATGTGAATGTAAAGTGGCCTAAACCCACCAATGTTACAGAGGTTAGTATCTTTTTGGGTGTAGTACAATACTTGAGAAGGTTCATTGCCAACTTCTTTGTCATTGCATCTCCCTTACATGCATTGACAAGTGTGAATCAAACCTTTCAGTGGGGAGGAAAGCAACAGAAAGCCTTTGATACACTGAAAGAGAACATCAGCACTGCATCAATTTTGGCCTTACCTGACCTCTAGCAGCCTTTTGAGATCGAGAAAAATGCTAGTGGATACGCCATGGGAGAAGTATTGATGCGGTAGAGGAAACATGTATGTTACCATTCGGAGACATTCTCCCAAGTTATTGTGAACTATCCCACATATGATAGGGATTTGTATGCCTTGGTTCAAATCAGGAAGAAGTGGAAGCATTGTTTCATTGGCAAGAAGACCATCATTCACATAGATCACTAGCCCTTGCAGTACCTCCATTCATAGACCAAGCTACAACAAGCACGTCATTTCATATGGATGGGATTCCTCCAGCAGTTTCACTTGGTAATAAAATACAAGAAGGGCACTAGAAACAAAGTGGTAGATATGCTTTCTCGTCCTCCTATTTCTGCATCTATAGTTTTGAAAAATGTTTCTTTATCTTTTGAAAGTTATGTTGAACAATATGTTGATGATGATGATTTTAAGGAGATTTATGCAAAGCTGACTCATGGATCGTAGGTGGATAATTATCTTTTATAGGGAAATTTGTTATACCACCTTGGAAAATTGTGTATCCCCACCAATGAAAGAATACATGTAATCATAGAGGCACATACCTCTCTTGTGTCAAGTCATTTTGGTGTAGTTAAAACTGTTTCATTTACAGAGGTTGTATTATTGGCCTCACATAAAAATATTGTGACTCGATATGTAAAGGGATGTCTATTTTTTTCAGTTAGCAAGCCCACTAATAGAAAAATGGGGCTCTACACACCACTCCCTATTCCGAGTCATCCATGGGAAAGTGTGTCAATGGATTTTGTAAGCATTTTTCCTTTGTCTATGAGAGGTCATGACTATTTGTATGTCATTGTTGATCGATTTAGAAAAATGTGTGTATTAATGCCTTGTAAAAAGGAGGTCACTGCAACGTAGACTACTCATCTCTTCTTCCAATTTGTATGGGTCCACTTTGGGTTGCCCATATCCATTGTGTCTAATCGAGACTCTCACTTTCTTGGATAGTTTTGGAGGAATTTGTGGAGAATCATGGACACCAAGTTGAAGAGGAGCACAACATTTCATATGCAGACCGACAGACAAATAGAGGTTGTCAACCACACAGTGATACACTTACTCCGAGGCTTTGCGGCAAGAATCCCAAGTTTTGGGATGAGAAGCTTCCCTATGTACAACATGAACACAATCAGGTAGTGCATTCATGCACTTAGAGCTCATTGTTCGAGACATGCTTTGGATATTTGCCAAAGGATCCCTTAGACATGGTCTTTGGGAGAGATGAAGATTCCAATGGGAAAGATCATAGGGACAAAGCATGGAAGTTCATCCGGTGAATTCATATTGTTCACCAGGCAATGCAAGATCAGTTAGAGAAAAGTTAAGCTCAATACAAAGCCTGACATGACAAGCACTGAGTCGATCACTAATTCCAAGTTGGAGACAAAGTATGGCTCCACGTCATCAAGGACAGAATGAAAGGGGAAGGAAAGAAGTTGAGTCCAATCTGATATGGCCCATTCACCATATTAGAGAATATTACAGACAATGATTTTCGTCTCGATTTTCCAGCATACATGTAGATGTACTCAATGTTGAATATTGAAAACTTGAAGCTTTATGAGCCTCTTTTGATCATGGACACCGAAGAGGTTGCACAGGTTCCTACAGTGGATGATTTTGAACCCGAATATTTGAACAAGCTACCTGAGGACATCATTCTTGACAGAAAGACTAAGACTTCATGATGGGGAGATGTGGAGTACCTTTGTATTGGTTTCAAAGGAATGTATCCAAGTAAGGCCCAGTGGATTGAAAAGGAGAAATTGAGAGATTAATTCCATCACTTTCGAACTAACTGATAATGATCTGAATTTAAACAGGAACACAACAAATTACTGATATAACCATAAACATAGATATGCAGCAGAAATAAAACTTCATTTCATTAATATCAAAGAACTGAAATATGCTTACATACAGAATGGAAATAAACTAGCTCGGGCGATGGTAGCTTATCTTTGAGAAGAGATGTGGCGGCTACATGCCTTTGAACTATGTTACAATGAGGCTTCAAGGCCTATTTATTATTGAGAAATAATGGAAAGCCCCAAACATCCAAAAGCCTAACCCTAGGAGATGAAACGCCAAACTATGGGCCTCGTTGGGGTAAATTGGTACATCAAATTTCTAGGGTCATAACTTTGGCATACAATATTTATTTGACGCACACGATACCTCGTTAGAAAGATATATTTGAGGAATACAACTGTTGACATCAAATATTGAGTTGAAAACTCATATTTTCCACCCGTGATTTTCCAAAAAAATGTCATTTAAGGCCCCAAAACGGCTCTAGAAGTTCAGGACCCGTAAAACTGCCAAAAATAGTAAATTGTGCTACAATTAAGGAAACTAAAAAAATGAAAGAAACAATGGTTGGGGTCCAAGTGGAATACATGGGTGGCCACCAATATCCACCTGGATCATTCCTCCCCCTTAGGAAGCAATGGTCCCCATTGGGTTGAGTTCCTCCATGAGATGAGGAAACTTCTGCTGAAGTTGGTCCCTGGTCATCCACTTTCCCTAATGAAGGAGTTGGATTTCTTTGACAACTTGATATATTTGGATCCTTTGTTGTCATGTGTTCTTGATCTGTGTGTTCATGATCCGATCAGTTGTGGCTTGTTCCATGCAGTCTGGGTTTAAATCTCTTGGTGTGAGTTGTTCGACAATGCTGGAAGTGTCCAACAATGGTGGAAAGTAGGGTCGAAGGTAGTCCACATTGAACACTGGGTGCAGACCAAGGAAAGGTGGAATATTGAGCTCAAAGAAATTTTTCCCTACTGCCTTGGTGATGGTGTATGGCCTATATCAGAGTGAGTGAAGCTGGCAGTGGGGCCTAGCAAGGCGCTCCTTCTGCAAATGTAGCCAAACTTTGTCGCCCATTTCGAACTTGTGTGGCACTCGATGTTGATCATGTTGCTACTTGTACTTAGCATTGGCTCCGTCCAATATGTCATCGACTTGTTGGCGGATGTGCCGAATGTGCTCAATGAATCTGTTTTCCTTGTCAACTTCGGACTGGACATGAAATGAATCTGCTTGAGTAGCTGCAAATGGTATGGCCACATCAATGGGACATAGTGGCTAGAATCCCAAACCCACCTGAAAAGAGTTGTGGCCAGTCAAGCTGTGGAGAGACCAGTTATATTTATGTTGGACATAGGGGAAGATCTCATCCCATGTGCATGGATGCTTTGAGTTGTACATGCACAAAATGTGTATGATCATCTTGTTGATGACCTCTGTTTAGCCATCAGTTTGGGGATGGAAAGTTATCAACTTAGTGAGCTTGGTGTCCAGCATCGACCAAAGACTGAACCAAAATGTACTGAGGAACCTTCTGTCTTGATCTGAGATGATAAATTGTGGGATCCCAAAGTGTACCCACACTAGTTCAAAGAAGAGTTTAGCAGTGGCTTCAATTGTGATATTCTTCTTGTAGGCTGCCATAATGGCCATCTTCGAGAATTTTTTGACGAAAATTAAAACATAGTCATTGCCATGCTTAGTAGAAGGAAGGCCCAACATCTAATCCATGGAGATGGATTCCAAAAGTCGACTGGGGGTAGGAAGCAGAGTATAGAGGCCTTACTTCTTGATGGTCGGTTTGGCAATGGCGAAGGTAGTGCAAGATCTGATGTACTTCCTAACATCATGGCGAAGATTTGGCCAATAGAAATACTTCTACAGCACTACCATTATTTTCTCAACCCTGAAATTCCCAGCGACTCGGCTGTAGTGTGCTTCCCAAATCAACTTGACACGCTAGCTTGAAGGAACACAAAGTTGTCTTAGGTGGCATAATAGTGCATCTTGGAGGTGAAAATATGGAACTTTCTGACCTTCCAAGAGCATCTGGTATGTGCCAAATTCTGGGTCGCTTTTATAGAGAAGTGGCCAATCATAAGTCTCATGCCCACAAGAGTTGAGCACGGTGCTTAACTCCATGATCGGTGGTCGGCTGAGGCAGTCTGCAACATTATTGGTGCTTCCCTTCTTGTACTTGATATTCAAATGGAATTGTTGCAAGTATGTGGACCACTTTTGATGGAGATCATTCTGCGACTTCCCTTGTGTCTGTATAAACTGCAAGGGTTAGTGGTCTGTGTGGATGACCATTTCCTTCCCCAAAATGTAATGCTTCCATTATTGGTAGGCCTGCACAATGAAATACATCTCTTTGTCATAAGTGGGATACTTCTGGACTGTATCTAAAAGTGTCTCACTATGATATGCCACTAGATTCCCCTGTTGAGTAAGGACTGCCCCAATAGCATAGTCAGATGCATCTGTCTTGATCTCAAATGGTTGTTGCAAGTTTGGTAATGTGAAAACTGGTGTAGAGTAGAGGTGATGTTTCAAATCTTTGAATGACTTCTGTTGAGATTCAAACCAAAACAATTTTTCTTTCGCTCCTCCCTTGGTGACTTGAGTCAAGGGCTAAGTGATATGAGAGAACCCGAACACAAACCTACGATAGAAATTGGCAAGACCAGAAAAGCTATGGAGCTCTGTCAAAGTGGTTGGGGCTGGCCAATCCCAAATGACTTGGATCTTGGCTAGATCCACATGCACCCCTCGTTCACCAATAATGTATCCCAGATACTGAACCTGGGTCATGCCAAAAGTGCATTTATCCAAATTCACACATAGCTTATGCTGTCACAGTGTTTGGAGAACTGGTCGAATGTGGTGGAGGTGCTCTTCCCAAATATGGTTGAAGATTAGGATGTCATCCAAGTATACCACTACAAATGAGTTGGTGAATAGCTAGAACACGCCATCCATCAGCCTCATGAAGGTTACATGAGAATTCGTCAACCCGAAAGGCATAACCAGTCATTCGAAAAGGACCTCGTTGGCTTTGAAATAGTATTCCACACATCGGAGTGTTCAATTGGTACTTGGTGATATCCAAACTTCAAGTCAATCTTGATGAAATATTCCCCCCCTTGATTTGGTCCAAAATGTCATCAATCCATGGGATCGGGTACCTATTCCAGACGGTGATCTTGTTCAGTGCCTGATAGTCAATACAAAGTCTTTGAGTCCCATACTTCATCTATACTAACACAATCGGGCTCCCACAGGCGATGAACTCGTCTGGATATGACCTTTCTGCAGCAGTTCTTGAATCTACCTCTTGATTTCATTGTTCTCCATAATAGAGCATCGATATATTGGTCCATTAGGCAACGACGCGCCTAGGTTCAGATCGATGGAGTGCTTGACCTGACAGTGCAGAGGCACCCCTGCGGGGGAGGTGAAGATGTCCTCATACTCCTCCATGGCCTTGTCCATCTATTGTTATCGTGTAGAGGGGCCCTGTCTGGAGGTCATGGCCATCATCTTCTTCTTTCCCTGAGGGTGTATCATTAGGAAAATAAAAATCCCAGTGTTGTAAATGAGCTTACTGCATTGTTTTGCAGTAACCAAAGAGATCATAGTAGGCAGTGCTACCTCTAGTATCTTGTACAACTTATTTCCCAAGGTAACAATAACAGCGCGAGGCCTTGACTCATACACAGCATGTCGCTTCACACAAGTATGGTTGGCATAATAATACATCACAAACATCAAGACGAGCAATGTCATATAATATATCATCTGTGAAGGGCTCGATTCTATATGGAAGGCGTCACTGATGGCTGACGTAAAGATCTCGTCCTTGGTGAAGCCACCCGATGGTGTATGGTTATGGGTGTGATATGGTCGATAAGCCTAGATGATTCATGACCTCTACTGAAATGCAGTTCTTTTGGCACCCTTTGTTGACAATGAACTGTAGTGCAAAACCCTTTACCCACATCTAGGAGTGGAAGAGGCGCTCCTCCTCCTCTAGATATTCAGGTTCCTCCTTCTGGATATTTTTAGTGGAAATGGTGGTGTTGTGATCCGCATCAATAATCTGCTTCCATTTTTCATTCCCCTTGTCGGGTTATGACTCAGAATCAGAACATGCATCTGATTCATAAGCCTTCAGCTCGACCACCAATGACTGATTGGCCCGACATTCATTTGTGTTTTGAGTGGAGCTCTTATGGAACTCACACCACTTTCCCACATCCTTCTTCGAATTCATAGTTTTTTTCTTTGCTTGCGACTTTTGTGGGTTGTCCTGGGCCACCTCGCCTTGGCTTTGTCCTTTGTTCTATGGTTTGGGGGCACCTTTCCCTTGCTTTAGATTCACAAATCCGAAGTCTCATTTTTTCTATTTAATATTTTGCTCTATCTTGATAGCATATTGGTACGTCGTGCCTAGCGAGGAGATGTCAAAAAACTCCATCTCATCCTAGATGTACATGTGTAGGCAACCGCGGTACTTGAGTACCAAATTTTTCTTAGAATCCTTGATACCCAACTTCATGCGAAGGGTATGAAAAACATTGGTAAAATTTGGCATGTCTTCATCCCTTCCCTGTTGCAGCATGGTCCATTTTATGTATTTATCCTCATAGCTCCCGACAGGGAAGTATTGCTGCTTGATGGCATCTCGGAACAAATTTCAAGTGGGTATGGCTAAAAACAATGAGGGCATACTTTCATCCTTCTGCCCCTAGTAGGTTTCCCACCAGTCCTTGACATGGGGGGCAGCTTTGAGAAGAGCAAAAGTAATCTTTTCCCAGGTGGAAAAATCATGAACAGAAAAAAATATCTTTTTATCATATTTAACCATTTATCTACGATGCCTACATCTATTTGGCCCTCAAATATGGGAATGTCAAAGTTTACTTGTACCTTAAAGGAGTGGTGCCTCCAGAGTGGGTTTTGGATGTGGATGTGCGTCAGTGGGCAACTGTTGAAGGATCTAAGCAAAGTTATCCATCATTGTGTTCCTTTATTTCTCGAGGGCCTCCTTGAGAAAGATTTTGATAGGACCTCTTGCTCCCTCGTCTTTCTTTTCTTCCCTCATGGGTGGCCATTGGGGTTTGCGAGGTTGATCTTGCAAATTTTTAACCAGATGAGCCCTAACTCCTTATAACCCGACCTCGTTGGGGACATGCAAAGAAGGATCGAGAAAGAGCAGACCGTTTTGATACCACTGATCTGAATTTAAACAGGAACACAACAAATTATATATATAACCACAGAGATGCAATAGAAGTAAAACTTCATTTCATTAATATCAAAGAACTGAAATATTCTTACATACAGAATGGAAATAAACTAGCTTGGGCAATGGTAGCTTATCTCTGAGAAGAGATGTGGTGGCTACATGCCTATGAACTATGTTACAATGAGTCTTGAAGGCCTATTTATTATTGATAAACAATGGAAAACCCCAAACATCTCAAAACCTAACCCTAGGAGATGAAACGCCAAACTATGGGCCCCGTTGGGGTAAATTGGTACATCAACTTCTGGGGTCATAAATTTGGTATACAATATATGTTTGACGCACACGATACCTCATTAGAAATATTTATTTGAGGACTACAACTACTAACAATGAATATCAAGTTGAACACTCATATTTTCCACCAGTGATTTTACAACAAACAAAAAAAACGTCGTTTAGGGCCTCAAAACAGCTCTGGAAGTTCAAGACCTGAAAAACTGCCAAAAATAGTAAATTGTGCTACAATTAATGAAACTAAAAAACTAAAATAAACAATGGTGGGGGTCTAAGTGTAATAGGAAAGTGGCCAACAATATCCACTTGGATCAGATAAAGCTTTTGGCGGCCCAACAGCTCATTAGTGGGGAGGAATGATAAAGGTGGCTCTATAAATAGAAGTGGCCTTGAAATAGTTCATAAATAAAAGTCATCATATGGAATTGAAACTCAAATTAAATCGTCGTGCTCATCGCCCAAATTTCAATGGTGTGAACGACACTCAAATCCGAGTTTGTATGCTCAAGATATAGTCAGTCAAATTTCTGGTCAAACTAGGCCAAGTGGTAGTCACTAACGAGGCAACAATTTGGCGAAGGGATGGCACATGGAAAATGGCAGTCATAAAGGAAAATTATTCACCTCTTTAATTCGCCTAGTAACCCTTAAAAATCAGATCCAAAATTATAACCATATGTTCTATAAAAACCAAAAAAAAAATCGGGGTGGCAAGTCGCCACCCTCGCCACCACCCAACGACATTCATTTATATATTAAACATAATACGGTGGGCGGGCGACCTATCAGTGGACCCACCCCACCTGCCAACATAACAGTTACTAAAATGGAGGGGAGTCAATGGGGGTCAAACCCGATTAGCCTGGATGGGTCAGCCCACCATTCGGGTGGCCCCGTATATATAATATAATCCAAACCGCCGCACCATTTTAAACAACGGACCATTATGAAAATCAAAGACCACACCATAAATATAACATTGCACCAAAAATGAAGGTTTTGTGGGGTTGGACCCCGGAACCTCCCCAACCGAAGTGCCTTAACATAGTATCTTTGACCAACGATCCAATGGCCCATCCATTGAAACTTCCCCCACAAATTTTTTATTTAAACCATACACATTTTCCATTTGAACCTGTGGAGGGCGAAGCGAAGGTCTATGGAGCGGAACCAAGACCGATTCAGGAGTGTCATAACCTTAAAGAGGGGTATCTTTTGATGCTGAGTTTGGGGTCCAGAAGTGCTAGTGTCAGGACATAACAAATTTATAGTAATTCTTACATGATTTCGTGCCACAAATCCAATGGTGATATATTTTTTTGCATCTGAGATCTGCATTTTTCTTCCATGCCCAAGATTGGAGGTATAAGGTTCATTTATGTAAAGTTGATTGTAATTCATTTTTGTTTCCATTTAATGAAATAAGGCCTCCCCACTTTGAGCAGGGCCCAAAGACATAGCCCACATTGGGTGAACTTCGTAGTCAAATCATTTTTGTGCCTTTGATCTCATGGTTTCTTTATGATTTCTGATTTTTTTAATGTGTTTAAGTTACTTGGTTACATGCTCTTTTATATGCAAGTATGTATGCATCCTTGAAGTTAAAAGATCTGGATCATTGACGCTGCAACTCAAATGACAATATATATGCCCAATTGAAAACTTTCCCACAGGTTACCACAATATGGAGCATATATATCCGATTCTCCTCAAACATCTCAACGTTCTTGCGCCCATGCAACTGACAACTCATGGCTATCAGATATTGATATGCATCTCTGAGAATATTTGTCATATAAACTGCGAATGGGCACTAGAAAAACTTGGTAGGATCTTGACACCATGATTTAATAATGTCACTCGTGTCGAGATCATCCCATCTGTGGTAGAAGTCACTGTTTTCATATTTTGTCAGCTTGAGCATCTTGTAATATGTCTACATATCTTCTTGATAATATGTGGCGATCTGACCACCACTCTCACTACGAAGCACAAGATGAGAGTCATCCATATGTGTAATGATCCATTCAATTACTTTTGCACATGGGATGAAAGGGAATCTGCATGCGATCCTATGCATTTCGGACCTATTTATATTGATGTATGCTTACACGTCTTCCAAGTTATGAGCAAATATTTTCTACATGAATTTGTTTTATATACCTCTCCATGTGACCTCAATATACTGGGTGTCTGCATAAATGGGAATTGTTGGCTTGGTAACTTCAACAAGTTCCTCAGTGCTTGCTTCTGAGACTTATTTGGAGGCCACTTTATGGGGAGGCATGGCTCCAACAGATGATGAAAGGGTGACAATACTTGTAGCATGAACACCTGTTTGTGGCAACACACTCATAGTGACAATATTAGCTTAAAGCAACCTAACTATGCATTAATACTTATAAATCATGTACAAAGAGCCATCACATGTAACTGGACATGAAAATATATCAACAACAACACAAAATCACTTGCATGCATGAGAAGATAGGCATGCAAACTAGGAGGGTACACTTTCAAATCACGAAGGAAGGTCAAGGGTCATTTAGGGCTTTGCAGTGCACTCATGTGCTCAAGCAAGTGAAGAAAACCATCTAGGCTCACTAGCACACTCTTAAGGGTCAAAGAGGTGGGTTGTTGTGCCTTCAAGCCTTCATAGTGCGCTCATGCACTCAAGGAGACAGGGAAGGCACACTAGCACATTCTAAAGGGACAAAGGAACATGCTTCCAAGCCTTCAGCCCTTTAGGGTGTGTTCATGTGCTTAAAGGAAATGAGGGCACACTAGCACATGCCAAAGGGACAAAGGGAATTTCTTCAAGTCTTCATGATATGCTTATGCGCTCAAGGGAGGGTGTAGTTCTTCATGGTGAAGAAGTTCACTCAAGAGGAAAACTTAGTTATTTTGGGCACAGTTTTCAAGGTTGATTGGGCTTTGGGTTTTAGAAATGTTCTCTGCCTACTGAAAGCTCAAAAACAATTTTAATAGTAATATTTCATGATAAGAATAAGGAGAAGAAGGATCTGCTAGCTTATATATATGTTGTCGCATTCACAATAGAATGTGAAATGTTGAAGAATGTGAAGGTTTTTTGCATGCAATAGCATATTAACACTTGTAGAATGAATATTGAATAGAAATGTCAGCAATTGAACTATAAAAAAAAACAACAACAAGAAAAGCAATAACAACTGTGAAATCTTGAAAGGCAATGAAAATATTCAACATGCAAAACTTACTTATGAAGCGGGTTGATGAATATTTTCTTGATCTCTAACTGTGTACTCAACTCAGATGAGAATGATTATGCAAAAGAATTGTTTACTAGGTTGATTTAAAAGAGTTTACATGCAAAATTGATTCATGCATAATCGACACTTGTCAATGAGTGAAATGATTAGTTAAGGGAATTTCAGTGGCCTCCTATTTTCTTGGAGTGCACCCACATGCAACAAGATTCTCATGCATGCACCCAAGAAGAGCACATGTTTTCAACACAATGGAGTGTGCTCAAGTAGGGCACACATTCTCAATATGAAGGAGTGCACTCAAGGATGGTGCATTTCTTCATCCCAAAGAAATGCGCTCAACTCAAGCACATGCCTTCACCAACTTGGAGTGCACTTTTGCGTTTAAAGGTGATTTTCTTGCTTTTGTGTTTTTTTGTGCTTTTGAGTTTTTTTAGTGTGTGCATGAAAAAAAGGAAAGTTTCTAAGTCAAGATAAGTCATCAGTTCACCTAACCATGGACTAGATAACTCAAGCACTTCTAAGGGTTAGGTGACGACACTTAGGAAACATTGAATTAGGAAGATGACACACTAGGAAACAACACAGTGACACACAAATAACAAATCAAAGAACATGACTACAGTGAGGATCTTGAAATGATAGTTAATGTAGGTTCCAAAATTGAGTTAGGAAAAACATTTGGAGGGTTGTTGTCGCAGCGAAAACAAGTCTAATTGTTACAATCTTTGGGAACAGTTTCCCTTAATTTCAATATCTTTTCATAATATTTTTCTCAAAAGGAAATGAAGTTGAGATTAGAGGTGTCCAAGGGAAAATGAGTGGAATTTTAAGCTCTAATAGCATGACAAAATTGCTAAAAAGGGACATCAAGGTGTAATTACATAATTGTGTTCACCAAATGTTCAAGCAGCTATATCCTCTGCTCCACTGGACCTCTAAAAATTTATCAACAATCATTCTAAGGTATTTGTAGACATGCCTAAGAGTATTCCACCTACCTAATATCATCATCATGTTATTCATTTTAAACCTAGAAATGTACCAGCTAACATTAGGATTTACGTGTATCCACGTGCACATAAGAGTGAGATCGAGTGTATAGTTCAAAAAAATGTTAGAGGTGGGAATCATTCAACCTAGTTAGAGTGCTTCCACTTCCCCAATGATGATGGTTATCAAAAAGGATAGTTCATGGCATATGTTCCCAGAGTACAAATAACTCAACTAAATGATAATCAAAGATAAGTTTCTCATTCATGTCATTGATGAAATGTTAGATGAATTACATGGAGCAATTTTCTTTACAAAGTTGGATCTTTGTTCTGGATATCATCAAATCATAATGAAGAAAAAAGACATTTCCAAAATAGCCTTTAAAAAACATTAAGTTCATTATGAGTTTTTGGTTATGCCATTTGGATTTGCAAATGCACCTTTAACATTTCAAAGCTTGATGAATTCTATTTTTAAACCTTTCCTTGGAAAATTTGTGTGAGTATTTTTTGATGACATACTAATCTATAGAAAATCTTGGGAAGAGCATGTAGAACATGTCGATGAGATCTTAACACTATTGGAAGAGAAACAAATAGATGCAAATCCTTCCACATGTTCCTTTAGGGTTCAAGAAGTGAAATGTTTGGATCATATTGTATCACATGAAGGTGTCAATGTGGATCTTAACATAATCAAAGCTATGAGGGAATGGCCAATTCCTAATACCTTGAATAAAATTAAAGGATTATTAGTACAGATAGGATATTACCACAAGCTTGTCAATAATTATGGTCAAATAGAAGCACCTCTAAAAAAATTATTAAAAAAGGAATCATTTTCTTGGAGTAAAGAAACAGCGAAAGCTTTTGAAGAACTTAAAGAGACTATGTGTACAACTCTTGTCTTGGAAACTCCGGACTTCACAAAAATATTTATTATGGAGTGTCATGCCTCAAGCCATGGCATTGGTATAGTTTTGATGCAAAAAGGAAGGGCCCTTTCCATTGAAAGTAGAAAACTTAAAGGAAATAACTTACTCAAACCCATCTATGAAAAAGAAATGTTGGCCATGCTACATGCAAATAATAAATGGTGTTCATATCTAATAGGAAGACACATCAAAGTAAAACAGATCATGATAGTTTTAAGTACTTCTTGGAGCAAAGACTATCTTTAGAATAGAAATAAAATGGGTCACAAAGATGTTGGGATATGAATTTGAAATTATAAAAAGGGAAATCAAAACATTGTGGTGTATGCACTCTCAAGGAAATAGGAAGACACAAATGGTTTACTATACACTATGTCCATTCCATGATATGACTAGGTGGAAGAAGCAAGGATGGAATGGGAGAAATATGAGAGATATGCGCAATCATTCAACAACTACAGGAGGACGTTGATGTATAGAAATATTTATGTGGAGAAATGATTTGATATGGTATCAAGATCATTTATACTTATGTAAGAATTATAAACTCAATCATAAGGTCCTTTCAGAGTTACACGCTTCTCTTGTTGGAAATACTGAGAAGGGGTTGAATTAGTATTTATTTTCAGTTGTTATTATTACCAGTTTAGGTTCTTTACAATTTTAATCAAAGAAATGATTTTACTAAATATAGAAAAAAGATTGAATACAATATCTAATGAGTTTTTCCAGGCACAAACTTGGACTTTGATGAGGCTCCAACCTCTAGGGCTCCGACCCTATCTTACCAAGGCACCAACTCCAAGGACACCAATCCTTCCAATTCTGAGGCACCAACCGCAAGGGCTCCAACCCTATAGATTTACTCTGTCAATAAATGTTTGATTGTATTATACTGCTTCTAAGAACTTCCTTACCAAATCATGTCCTTGTTGTCTTTGCAACAGGTCATTATCTACGCTATGGATTCACTTCGGGTCTGAACTTTCCAAGATGAATAAGGTCAAAAGATTGTCCTCCCACTGTATCTTCTACTTCCCTTTTTTTTGCTCATCTTTCAACTTTTGTTGCACCTTCTTCTACTATACCTTTGGCTTCTCGACCTTCGACTTCTCAATCTTCAGTTTCCTCTATCTTTTCAAGTTCACAAGTTGTGAAGTTTTTAATTCTTCTTTGTGCCCAATGCTCGATCGATACCTTTAGTGAAACATTTTAACTTGTACTTATATGAGTTTTATCAATGACTTGAGAGACACATTTATTAGAGAGAGGCCGACTTATTTATTTATAGAGAGACCAGAGAGGCTATAACCATATTATAATAGAAGTCTGGTGGTCCCCACATGCCACATCAATGTTAATCGTAATCGCAAATTTCGGAGGTCTCTTGGTACACAATATATATCGGAGAGGCCCATTTTAATATTCATCCAAGGCCCACATGGAGGTCCCACATCCACATCATCAAACGCAATTGCAATCAAAACTTTTGGAGGTCCCGCAATCGCAACCTTTAACATTACCGATGTAACATAGTTGATACTCATATTGCCGATGAGGTGGACGTGATATAACATTAAACAATTGTCAATAGATCCGTCCTATCCATAGCTTCTATCGCAATCGGCGATTCGAGGGTTTATCGTAATCAGCGGTCCAGGTGACAACCCTTTATGATTTGTGTATCTTTCGTTACCCGGACGTGATACTACATAAAGGTATATTTTAATGGAGTTGTCGGGTCCGCATATTATATCACAATCGGCACTTTAACGTTTCATCCCTTTAAGCCTTGTGATATGAAATTTTATACAGTGGATGTGATATTGTATTATGGCGTATTATAATGAAACCATCAAGTCCGCAGTACAAATCTCAATCGGGGGTTTTGTGTGATGGCATGTAATAGAACCCGCTGATTTTATATATACCAATATGTTAACTCCCCCATTTGTTTCATTTGTTGTGAACTTTTTAAGGGGTTTCTATGGTTTATTCCTTCCTCTGATAGATCTGCTTTGTCTTTGCTCGTCGCTCTTGTGGTTTCTCTTCACTCCTATGACTTTCGATACACTGCTCCAATAGCTCTTCTTTGATGGCTTTCGATGAACTCTTCCTACTCCTATTGCTTCATGGATCTGCTCCGCTTGGCTTCACATCATTATTTACTATCCAGAACAATGCCATATTGACATCAATGACAATCTAGATCAACAAAATCCCCCTTTGACATTGGTGGCAATATTCTTCTTCTCTCCTCGTTTGACATCAATGGCAAAGGAGTGCACAAGGACTCCCCCTGTCAAACTGCCCCCCTGTAATGTGGCATCTTAAGAATTGGTTTAGTGTGATTCTAAAGAAATAACCCCCATATTTTGATGGAGATGTTCAAATGCTTCTCAAGGAAGAGTTTTGGTGAAAATATCTACAATCTATTCCATGGTATTGATATATTCCAACTTGATGTTTTTTTCAGCAACCTGTTCATGGAGAAAATGATACTTGATTGGTATATGTTTGGTTTTTGGGTGCATCACTAGATTTTTACTGAGACTGATAACAGATATGTTATCACAATGGATGGTGACTGGTTGTTTAGTTTCTATGTTGACATCCTTCAAAGCCTCTTGTTATACAGCATTTTGTCACTGTCCCTGTACTCCTCGTCCCTTGATCCTGGAGGACCTCTACATTGAACACTACATGCTTTCCCTTCATGAAGAAACTCCCATTGTGTCCCTCTTCATGAGAAAAACAATTCCCTTTTGCACCATTTCCCAAAAATCTTTTGTTCTTCCCAGTTTACAAGACTGACATTAATGACCCTTGACCTCCTCGCACTGATATGCAGGGATAAATACTATCCCTAGCGCCGACCGGACTGACTAATCTTTGTTTCAGTCGCGTCGATCCTCTTATGGAAATTTTTTTAAATAAGGGGTCGAAGCTTTCAGCTCTAGAAGCTTCCTAACAAAAGTCTGGTAAATGTTTTGGCCAGATGGAGTTGAGGATGTCAATTTGGGCTCCTTTCCCCTATAAGGATGGAACTACCTCAAGAGATAAGACCTTCTCCCATGAGAAGAGGAACCATCTCCCATCCATTCATGCTATATAAACCTCCATTTTTCCTAAGCACATGCTAGTGTTAATGTTGGTGTGCTAGTGCTAATTAAGTTTGGAGTAAACATCAAGCTATTCATAGTTGTAGCTCTCTAGTTGTGTGAGGGAGAAGTGAAAATTTGGTTTAGTGTGAAACCTAAAGGGAAGAACCTTAAAACTATCATTGTTGAGGCCATCATGGAATGCTAATGGAAGTGTGTGGGAACCTGATTTTTGTTGGATTTGAACAGCAACATCGAGACAATGGTTGTAATCTCTTCTTGATTTAATATATATGCAACTATCGATTGATTTCCTACATAATGTGTTACCTCACATGTTTATGACTTAATGCTTCTTTACTTGTTAAATAGGTTGAATTACAATTTATCTATTATCATGGTTGTTGTTTGTTGTTGTTTACTTGTTTCAGGTGTTCGAAGAAGGAAACGAGAGATAGTTGAAGCGAGTAAGCAAGGTCATCATAAAACGGGATAAGCGTACTAAGAGGTAGGCCCTCTTAATTGGTTCTAACCTAAGGAAATATTTCATAGAATGTATCAGTTGTGGTTAGACCCGTTATCGGGCTAGAGGAATTGTTTGTGTCCGCACTCATAATTTTACTTCACCACAAATTGGTGACCATAAAAAATGAAACAAGGGTCATGAGGATAGTTCCTGGCCTTGTTTCAACCTCATTAAAAAATGAAACAAGGTTCATGAGGATAGTTCCTGGCCTTGTGTCAACCTTGTTAAAAAATGAAACAAGGGTCATGAGGATAGTTCTTAGTCTTGTGTCAACCTCGTTAAAAAAATGAAACAAAGGGTGTGAGCATATTTCTTTGTCTTGTGTCAAGCTCATTAAAAAATGAAACAAAGGGTGTAAGGATAGTTATTTTACTATGTCAACCTCATTAAAAAATGAAGCAATTCCCTTTTCCAAATTAAGTCTTTGATTAAGATCTCGTAAAATCCCAGTCGAGTCTTTCCACGATCTCAAAAGTGAACCTTCATTCCATCCACCTAGTTGACTGAAATGAAGCTTGGGGGGCATGTAAGGGGCATGCAAAATTATAGCAAGCATGGTTTTTCATTTCAAGCTTGTGTAAACATGAAACCGAATCCAAGAAGAGTTCTCCATGGTTCAAGCTTGTGTAAAAATGAACTCATGCCCAATTTACATCTCGTGATTGCCATTTTTATCAGCTAAATGAGCCTTGATTGTTTCATTCCATCGCCACCATCTCTTTGGTTGATCATATGCTTTCACTTGGTTGTTTTTCCTTCCTTGAGTGACCACAGCGATGAATGGTTTTATTAGCCAGCCTCTTGACCATTACATGTTTTGAGCAGTTACATCATTTTCGAAACCAGTTGCTACCCTTTATGCCACTTGTTCCTCCAGGACAAGTCATCTTTAAGCTCTTTTCTGACTCGTAAAAAATGAAAAGATCGCCGAATATTTTTCCCTTTTTGACTCATAAAAGAATGAAAAATGGGGGTCTGCTTTCAAGCTCTTTTCTGACCCTTTAAAAATGAAAATATTATCGAGCTCTTGTTGTTTCAAACTTGTTAACGAATGCGAAACGTCATGCGCCCAGTATAATTTTACCCCTTTTTCGGGATGGGATGCACTATTTACGAAAAAGGTACTCCTTGACTGAAATGGTCAAACGGTTCTCTCAAGTATTGTTTCTACTTTTCGGGCTCGAGAGACACAAATGTACGAAAAGGGACCATGTGGAGTTTTGTTTTCCATGTCTTTTTCAAACTCTCTAAACATGAAAAATATATTGAGTTACACCTTTTTCAGACACGTTAAAATATTAAATGACATTGGATTCGTCACCATGACGAACATGATCTTCTCCTTCCTAGGGCTCGTTAAAATTACTAGGTCAGATTTGTCCAAAGGATGAGCTTACAATGTAAGCATATGCTATCCCCTTCAAGCTTGTGATTAAAAAATAATTGGGGTACCTACCAGAAATGGTGGGTGAAAGTTTGGAAATCCAATCAGTTGTGTTGGCAACTCACTCTTGAACATGACACTTTCTATTTCGTGTTGGGTTGGGATATCCTCCTTTGTATCGTTTACCTTCCTAGGTTGGGCTGCTCATTTTTTGCCTTCCATTTGATCTTTGCCACGTCATCATGACCACCGATCCTATGGATCCAAAAGCTGCCAAACTTCCAGTCTTGTCTCTGATATGTTCAAGAGTTATCCTTCTGCAATTACACTTACCTCTAATTCTCTGTATCATCCAAAATAATTTTGCATCCTTTTGTCTCATGTCAATGATGTGGGATACATTATGGCCCTCCTTCAACATGTTCACTTACTGTCGACTTTAGCTCGTTATCCAAGAAGTTGACCTAGAGACTCCCTTCCAGTACCTTAGAGCTTGCATGCCCTAATGGCAAGTTCTTCACACTCAACGAAAAAATCACATTGTTGACTTTCAATCAAGTGATTTCATGGTTGTTCGACTTCAGTTCCTTTATTCACATTCCATGAATTGTGTTGATAGTACCTTGAGGACCATTGTCATTATTGGTGGTTTCTCTCACGCTTGTTAAAGGTTCACATCATTGGCTGGAAATCAAGCGATTTTCTAGAATGTTCAACGTCAACACATCTATTCAAATGTTAGAATTTGTACTTGGATCAGGTCATGTTGGAGCGCAAGACCCTGGACTCAGATCACAAAATTCCAAGTTTCGAAGTGATGTGACATGATTATTTTGATATACATGTCTCTCTCAGATGGATGGCTGCAACCATGCCATGAGTTATCATATGTGATCCTTCTCATTATTGGATGGTTGAGACCATTCCTTGGTTTCATTATGATCCTCTTTATAGGATGGTTAAGCCCATGCCTGGATCCATTTACATGATCATTCTCTAGATGGCTACGTCCATGCCACGATTCATGTATCATTTAATAGAGTTTTCAGTTATGTATATGTATCTGTACTTGCTTGCAGGTTTTCTGACAATAGATTCTGGTTCCCCACACTGATTCATAAAGCATTTCATCCCTCACTCTAGTTCGGCCTTCACGCTTTAGGGGGGATCTATTACACAACATTTTGTCACTACCCCTGTACTCCCCATCCCTCGATCCTAGAGGACCTCTACAGTGAACACTACATGCTTTCCCTTCATGAAGAAACTCCCATTGTGTCCCTCTTCATGAGCAGAATAATTCCCTTTTGCACCATTTCCCAAAAATATTCTGTTTTTTCTAGTTTACAAGGTCGGCACTAATGAACCTTGCCCTCCTCATGCCGATATGCAGGGATTAACACTGTCCCTAGTGCCGATTGGAGCGACTGAGCTTTGTTCCAGCCATGTCGATCCTCTTATGGATTTTTTTTAAATAAGGAGCTGAAGCTTCTAGTGCTAGAAGCTTTGTAACGGAAGTCTGGTAAATGGTTTGGTCGGATGGAGTTGAGGATGTCAGTTTGGGTTCCTTGAACCTATAAGGATGGAACTACCTCAATAGATAATACCTTCTCCCATGAGAAGAGGAACCATCTCCCATCCATTCATGCTATATAAACCTCCATTTTTCCTAAGCACGGGTTAGTGTTAATGTTGGTGTGCTAGTGCTAATTAAGTTTGGAGTAAACAGCAAGCTATTCATAGTTATAACTCTCTAGTTGTGTGAGGGAGAAGTGAAAATTTGATTTAGTGTGAATCCTAAAGGGAAGAGCCTTAAAACTATCAATGTTGAGGCCATCATGGAATGCTAATGGAAGTGTGTGGGAACTTGGTTTTTGTCGAAGGAGAACAACAACATCAATACAATGGCTGTAATCTCTTCTTGATTTAATATATATGCAACTATCGATTGATTTCCTACATAATGTTTCATATCACATGTTTATGGCTTAATGCTTCTTGACTTGTTAAGTAGGTTGAATTACAATTTGTATATTATCATGATTGTTGTTTGTTTTTATTTACTTGTTTCAGGTGTTCGAAGAAGGAAACGAGAGATAGCTGGAGCGACCAATCAAAGTCATCATCAAATGAGATAATCGTACTAAGAGGTAGGCCCTATTAATTGGTTCTAACCTAGGAAATCTTCCATAGAATGTATCAGTTGTGGCTAGACCCATTATCGGGCTAGAGGAATTATTTGTGTCCGCACTCATAATTTTAATTCACCACACCTCCTTCATCCATAGTATTTGTGTACAGCAGTCAGTTGCAGCTATATATTTGGCTTTAGCTATAGAGAGAGATATAGATGATTGTTTTTTGTTGAGCCAAGCTACCAGGAAATCTCCCATAAAAAATGCATTTCCACTGGTGCTTTTATGATCATCCATGCTTCCAGCCCAATCAGCATTGGTATAAGTTGTCACTGTAGTATTTGTGCTTTTGGGATACCAAAGACCAAAGTCAGGGGTTCCTTTCAAGTATCTGAGAATTATTTTCACAGCCAACATGTGGGATTGCTTAGGAGCTGATTGAAATCTTCCCACCATTCCCATTGCTTGCATAATGTCGGGCCTTGTAGCAGTTAAGTATAAGAGAGCTCCAATTATTGACCTGTAAAGAGTTGCATCTACCAGGGGGAATCATCATCTTTGCTTAGTTTGCAGTTTGTGGTCATTGGTGTGCTCATAGGTGCACATTCTTCCATTCCATATATTTTAAGCATATCTTTGAGATATTTTGTTTGAGAGATAAACATGCCTGTTGTGGTTTGTGATACTTGTAGTCCAAGGAAGTAGGATAGCTCACCAATCATTGACATTTCGAATTATTTTGACATATTTTGAGCAAACTCATGGCTCATTTCATCATTATTGCTAGCAAAAATTAGATCATCAACATATACAAGGGTGATTAGTAATTTATCCTCATCCATCTTCATGTAGATATTACCTCCTGCCACCCCCTTTCTGAAGTTTTGCTATTGTAGATAGTGATCCAATCTTGCGTACCACACTCTAGGAGCTTGTTTCAAACCGTATAATGCCTTGTTCAACTTACATACAAAGTCTTTTCCTTCAGCTACATCAAAACCTTCTAGTTGCTCCATGTAGACTTCTTCCTTGAGTTCACCATTCAGAAATGTTGATTTTACGTCCATTTGATAGACTTCGAATCCTTTTGAGCATGTAACTTCCAAGAACATCCTTATAGCTTCCGTACGAGTTATTGGTGCAAAGGTTTCTTCAAAATTGATTCCTTCAATTTGTGAATAACCTTTACAGACAAGTCTGGCCTTATTTCTGATGATTTGTCCATCTTCATTCATTTTTTTTAACACCCACTTAGTCCTAATTATATTTTTATCCTTTGGATGAGGTACCAGCTCACATGTCTCATTTTTCTCGATTTGAGATGTTTCTTCTTCCATGGCTTCCACCTAATGAGGATCCTTACTTGCTTGAGTAAAAGTTTATGGTTCTATCATAGATAGGAGAGCAACATCATTTCTCTTTGGTGTACTTGTCACCCTTCTTCGGGTTTGTATTCCTTCATCTACATTTCCAATAATATGCTCTTCTAGGTGATTCTTTTGGAGGAATTTCACTTTTAAAGGAGTTTGAGATGATTCTTTTTGTTTTTGGTTTTCTTGAACTTTTTCTTCCTTTTCAGGTTCTTCTTCACTTTCTCCAATAAAGGGGTCAGCTTCATGATCTTCAATTTTGTTTTCTGGAAGCTCTTCATCAATATTCACATCAATACTCTCCACTATTTTCCATAGTCGATTATTGTAGCATTTGTAAGCTTTTCTTCTAGTAGAATACCCAAGAAATATTCCTTCGTCAACCCGAGAATCAAATTTTTCTGGTGAATCGTCATTCATCTTTATTAAGCATTTGCTTCCAAAAATCCTGAAGTATTTCACTAAAGCAGGTCTTCCTTTCCATAATTCATAAGGATTCTTCTCATTATTTGGTCTTAGTTGAGTTCAATTCAAGGTATAAATTGTTGTCTCGACTACTTCCTTCGAAAATTTTGGTTGCAAGATAGTTGCTAGTAACATAGTTCTAGCCATTTCTTGAATAGTTCGGTTTCTCCTTTCAACTACCCCATTTTGCTTAGGTTTTCTAGCAGTGGAGATCTCTCTTTTGATTCCATGTTCTTTACAGAATTCATCAAATTATTTTGATGTGAATTCTCCTCCTCTGTCTGTTCTAAGACAGTTAATTTTGGAATCCTTTTAATTTTCTACAAGAGGTTTAAGATTCTTAAAACATTCAAATGCTTCAGATTTATATTTTATGAAATATAACCACATCATTCTAGTATATTCATCAACAAATAAAGAAAATTACCTTTCTCCTTGGAGTGTTGGAGTTCTAGTTGGTCCACATAAATCTGCATGAATGATCTCTAGAGGTTTTGATGTGGAGAACTCCTTAGTCTTGTGGCTGGTTCTATTTTGCTTGCCATGGTGACATGGGCTACATACAGCTTGATCTGATTTGGACATATTTGGAATGTCCTTTACTACATTGATTTTGTTGATATTGATCAAGTTATCAAAACTTGTATGCCCGAATCGTTTATGCCACAGCCAGCTTTCACATGTTTGACTTAGATAACATTTATCTTCTTGAATTTTATTCAGAATGTAGACATTATTTGATGTTCTAACTCCTTTTGCCACAAGTTTTCCTGAGGAAGAGTTCCTTATTTCAGATTTTTTATTGTTGAAGACAACATCATGTCCTTAATCACGAATTTGGCTAACACTTAAGAGATTGTGTTTGAGCCCATCTACCAGCAAAGCATTTTCAACCTTTCATTTTCAATTAATAGGGGTAACAGTTCCTTTTCCAGAAATTTTGGCAGACCCACTCCCAAAGAATACATTTCCTTCCTTTTTGCTTAATGAAATAAACTTCCTTTTGTCACCTGTCATATGTCTGGAGCACCCACTATCCACAAACCAAATATTTTCCTCATTGTGAGCACATAAAGCTAGACCACATTTATCCATATTGGGACTTTCATCTTTTTCTTCTCTACTTTTGAGGGCGAAATTTTGTTCGCTATGTCCATTATCATTACATAATGAGAAAATTGGATCAAATTTGGCCAAAGGATCAAACAGGTTGAAAGTCTTGATTTGTCCTTGCCCTTTGAGACTACATGGTTTGTTTGTCTAATTTTTCAATCTTGGTGCTTCATTCTTACCAGCCATGCAATGTTTAGCTTGATGACCAAAATTTTTACAATAATAACATTATCCAAGAAAGGTAGTTTGGTACCTGTTACAGTAGCCATGACTTGAATAAACCTTCTTCCTTGGAGTTGCTCTTTCTTCATTCTTTAGATTTGGGTCGAGCCTGTGATGAGATGATTTTTCTTCTTTTGGATTGTTGTAAAGTACGTCAGCATAGCTTCTTGTATTATCCTTGGCACTTGATGAAAAATTGATCTCAGACTTGTCACTTTGATATTTCTAAGCGTTGATAATGTTATCAAGTGTTTGAGAACTTTTCCAAATTATTTTGATTTGTTCCATTTCCTTTTTTAGATATACTATTTCAACTTCATGTCTTTCACATATAATGTCCTCCTTTCTTTTAGCTTCCTCTTTGTCTGTTTTAGGAGAGATAACCTTCTTTTGTAACTCCTAATTTTCTTCAATGGTACTTATCAATAATTCATTGTATCTTCTTCGTTTTCCTTTCTTGGTTCATCATCTTTAGTGAATTCCATAAATAGTACTTGCTTGCTTCCAGCATAGTCATTCTCTTCATCTGATTCATCACTACGTTCTTTGTGATGGAAGATATGTTTAGATGATTTCTTCTTGATGACCACATATTCATCCTCATCAGATTCATCTTGTTCAGAGAGGAAATTATTCTTAGTAAATCCATTCTTTTTGTATATCCTTCCTTCCTCATTATCATCATCATGCTTATGAGGACATTTTTTGGCATAATGACCTATTCTTCCACAGTTGAAACAAATAAGAGGATGCTTACCTTTTAGCTTGGATCCTTTATTTAGTCTTCGTACAAATTGCACCAATTCAGATTCAACATCGGAGTCATCATTGTTGGTATTCCATCCTTTTCCATTTTTTTATTTTAAGGCCTTGAATGCTGCATCTTTGGAACTTGGGATTCCTTTTCTCATCTCATAGGCAGCGAGGATTCCATGAATTTCATCCATTTTGAGAGTTTCTAGTTCCTTCATTTATTCTATAGCACTTATTTTGGAGTCAAATCTGTCTAGGAGAGATCTTAAGACCTTTTGAACAACAGTGCTCTCTTCAGTCTTTTCTCCCAATCCTTTAAGAGAGTTGACTACTTCAGCTACTCGGAGGAAGTATGATGCAATATCTTCTTCATCATCCATTTTCAGACTTTCAAACTGCCTCCTATGAGTTTGAATCTTTGCCTTCTTAACCTTGGAGTCCCCATCATATAAGCTAACTAGTTTATCCCATACTTCTTTGGTCGAGTCACAATTCAAGACTTTTGTAAACTCGCAATCAATAATTCCACTGGTAATGGAATTTAGAGCTTTGGTATTGGTAATTTACGCTTTCCTTTCCTCTTGATCAGTAAGAAGAGTGGGAGGGGCATTATACCCATTCAGAACAGCATTCTGAACTTCAAGTCCAAGGGACATTAAGTAATAAGACATTCTCTTTTTCCAAAAACCAAAATTAGTACCATCGAACAAGGGAAGACTTCCTATTGTCATTTTTTAATTCTTCATTGTAACTAAGAATCCTTCTTCCATTTGTTAGGTTGATTATGAAGACACTGGCTCTGATACCAATTGTTGGAAATACTTAGAGGGGGGTGAATCAATATATATTTTCAATTCAAATTATTACCAGTTTAGATTCTTTACTATTTTAATCAAAGAAATTATTTTATTAAATATAGAAAAAGATTGAATACAATATCTGATGAGTTTTACCAAGAACCAACTTGGACTTTGATGAGGCTCCAACCTCTAGGGCTCTGGCCCTATCTTACCAAGGCACCAACTTTGAATTTAGGAGCACCAACTCCAAGGACACCAATCCCTCCAATTCTGAGGCACCAACCCTAAGGGCTCTGACCCTATATATTTACTCTGTCAAGAAATGTTTGATTGTATTATACTACTTTTAATAACTTCTTTACCAAATCATGTCCTTGTAGTCTTTGCAACAAGTCGTTGTCTGCGCTATGGCGTCACTTCGAGTCTGAACTTTCCAAGATGAATCAGGTCAAAAGATTGTCCTCCTACTCTATCTTCTACTTCCCTTCTTTTTTTTTTTGCTCGGCTTTCGGCTTCTGTTGCACCTTCATCTTCTACTGGACCTTTCTCTTCTCGACCTTCGGCTTCTCAATCTTCGGCTTCCTTTTTCTTTTCAAGTTCACGAGTTGTGAACTTTTAAATTCTTCTTTATGCTCGATGCCCGATCGATGCCTTTAGTGACATGTTTTAACTTGTACTTATACGAGTTTCACCAATGACTTGAGAGACATGTTTATTGGAGGGAGGCCGACTTGTTTATTTATGGAGAGACCAAAGAGGCTATAACCATATTATAATAGAAGTCTGGTGGTCCCCACATTCCACATCACTGCTAATCGCAATCACAACTTTCGGAGGTCTCTTGCTACACAATATATATTGGAGAGGCCATTTTTAATATTCATCCAAGGCCCACATGGAGGTCCCACATCCACATCATCAAACGCAATCACAATCGAAACTTTTGGAGGTCCCGAAATCGCAACCTTTAATGTTATCAATGCAACATAGCGGATACTCATATTTCCGATGAGGCGGATGCAATATAACATTAAAAATTTGTCAATAGATCCATTGTATCCATAGCTTCTATCGCAATCAGCTGTTGGGGGGTTTATCACAATCGGCTGTCTGGGGTGACAACCCTTTATGATTTGTGTGATTTCCGATACCCGAACGCGATACTACATAAAGGTATATTTTAATGGAGTTATCAGGTCCGCATATTATATCGCAATTGGAATTTTAACATTTCATCCCTTTAAGCCTTATGATATGGTGGATGTGATATTGTATTATGACGTATTGTAGTGGAACCATTGGGTCCACCGTAAAAATCACAATCGAGGGTTTTGTGTGGTGGCATGTAATAGAACCAGTAGATATTATATATGTTGATATGTTAAATCCTCTAATTTTTTTTATGCGCTAGGAAATTTTTAAAGGGTTTCCACGGTTTATTCCTTCCTCCGATAGATTTTCTTTGTCTTGGTTCATCTCCCTTGTGGTTTCTCTTCACTCCTATGACTTCTGATACACTACTCTAATAGCTCTTCTTTAAATAGCTCTTCTTTGATGGATTTCAATGAACTCTTCCTGCTCCTGTTGCTTCACGGATCTGCTCTTCTTGGCTTCATCATTATTTAGTATCTAGAATATTTCCATATTGACATCAATGACAATCTAGATCAACATCTCCTATAAGAGGAATTCCCGGTTCTTGAAGACATATCTTAGGATCAAAAAAAAATGGGGGAATGTTTTAAAGCTATTGCACAAAAAATTGTGGTTGAATATGTGGCATGCCAAAAAAAATAAGGGAGAGACTCTCAAGACCCCAAGGCTCCTTCAGCCATTAGCTATACAAACCAACATTGAGAAGAAGTTTCAATGAATTTTATTATTGGTTTACCCGAATATGAAGGAAAGAGTTTCATTATGGTACTGGTAGATCTAATGAAAATGTATCCCATTTTCACTCTCTTTATCATGCTTGTGAAGCAATTATAGTGGAAAAAGCATTCATGGAAACAATCCAAAAGATACACGGAATACCAAAGATAATTTTAAGTGACAAAGACAGAATTTTCACTAGAAATTTTTGGATTGAATTATTTCTTGTTTGGGTACTCAATTGGCTCATAACTAATTTCACCATCCTCAATTTGATGGCCAAATTGAGATTGTGAATAAATTTTTAGAAGCATATATACATTGCTTGACACCTGATAAATAGACTGAATGGATCAAATAGGTTCCCTTGGTAGAATGGTGGTACAACACATCCTTCCATACCTCATGAAAAATGTCACCATTTACGACACTTTATGGATATCATCCTCCATCCATCACATCACCCTTGAAAGGGACTTTAAAGTCTCAAGCAGTAAAGGACCACATATGGCACCAACAAAAGGTTCTCAAACTATTGAAGGACAACTTGGTTGTGGCAAAAAAAGGGATGAAATAACAAGCATATCAACGTCACAGTGAAAGGGAATTTGAATTAGGGGATTGGGTATTTGTGAGACTACAACCATATAAATAGATGTCCCTCAAGCAACAAAAGAAGGATAAGAAATCAGCATTGAAGTATTATGGTTCCTATAAAGTGTTGCAAAGGATTAGAATTATGGCTTACAAATTGGAGTTTCCTCGATCTCCATGTCTACATCCAATATTCCATATTTCTTGCTTAAAGAAGTTAATTGGTAACAAGATCCTAATCCAAACTATTCTACATATATAATGAAGAAAGGAAAATAATACTAGAACTAGAAATAATCTTGGAAACAAGGACTAAGCAGTTGAGAAATCAAGCAATTACTAAGCACCTCATTAAATGGAAGAACCTACCAGTGGAAGAATCGACATGGGAAGATGAGTTGTTCATCAAGAAACACCCATGGATAGTCAAGTGTTGAGGACAATATTTGTTTGAAGGGGAAGGAAATTTTAAGCCCTATATAAGCCCCATGTTAACCCTAAAACCCCTTATTAAGCAAAAGATAGTGATATATATATAGACACACACTAAGGATACCTCATCTTAGATCATCAAATATTGTCTTGTAGATTGTATTCATTATAAAAGGAGGCTTTCCCCTCAAAGAGGACTGTAATTATTAGTTTTTATCATTTGCAAGACACAAGGTTCATCGCAATAATTTTCACCAATTCATGATAGTATAAAATTCTACCTACATTCTTTGTTTGCCTTTGGTTTCCCTTACCCATTTTAGTTAAACTTTTCAACAAGTAATATGGCATATTAATTGCATTTCCATTCTTCAAGTGAAGCAAAATATGAATATGATAGAGAAATATCAGAGTAAATCTAACTACATGCATTATATATTTCGAAATGAGAAAAAAAAAATTAAAATAATAATAATAATAAATTTAAAATTTAAATTTAAAAAACTTAAAATTTAAAAAAAAAAAATATATATATATATATAGAGAGAGAGATCCATGGGTCTTTGAGGCATACCCTTGGTACCGCTATGACCTAGTTAGGAAGTTGTCTTTATTGGTTGAGGAAGCGAATCCATGCTTTTTCATCCATGACCTTGTTTTTGGACCATTTTCCCCCCTTCTAGCGCAAGCCAACAATCTGTGAAAAAAAAAATTATGATATGTGAAAGGTTAAGCCTTCCACCAAGCACATTCACCAGCAAAAGTTTGGGTAAAGGCTTTTGTTACCTCTAGGTTATGACCCTAGAATTTCCCAAAAATTGAATCTGCACAGGTACTTTCCAATTGTTATAGCTCTCTGGTTGCACACCGACTAATTCATCTCTAAATGGTTCAAATCCCACTACCATTTGTAATTCTAATTATAATGTGTAGAGCTTTATATGAAAAATTTTGTATATAAAACCTTGCATATGGAATCCTATTTGTAAAACACTTGTTTGTTTGTTATGACATGCACTTAGTTACATCACAAAGAGTGGTTGTATAGAGTGAGTGTGGTGGAGTATTTCAACAAAAGGTCATTATTGGAGATATGAAACAAGGGTGACAGAGTATTGGTTTTGGGTTCTTTTCAACGCAATATGGATAATTATTCATAGCTTATTATGAAAGTCTTATAGTATCAAAATTTTGGCATATAATTATCATGTCAAGATTGTTATGATACAAAGTAGAGTTTAATTTGTAATCATGAAATTTAATTCTCCATTAATGGAGCTAAAATATCAAAATTATTTTCATGAACATCTGCTTAAACTTGGATGCCTTCATAAGATTCCTTTTAAAACTGCAATCTTCATAGTGATTTGAGTGATGGCTACTATAGCTATAGTCTTCATTTGTTTGTCGGAGTTTTAGTCTTCGTTTTCTTGTTGTCACTAACTTCTTTCTTTCTGGGTTTTGTATGAATAGGTTGCTTTATGCCATCTCTTATATATATATATATATATATATATATATATATATATATATCTTCTTTCTTTCTGGGTTTTGTATGAATAGGTTGCTTTATGCCATCTCTTATATATATGTATATATATATCTACTATTCCCGAAGACTTCACATTAGATGTTGAGTTGTCAAATGGATGTTGTAACAACTTTTTGCAAATACTAGAAAACAATAACCACTTGAGATCTTCTCTAACATTAAAAATAAATATTGAGATTGTTCAAACCTAAAATGTATATTATAGACCAATGCTCTAATATTATTGCATTGTCATCTCCTAACTTTCTAAAATTTATCACAAGATTTCAATAAATCTAGTAATCACTTAGCATGTATTTTTATTGAGAATTTTTGTCAACCAGTTTCCAAATTTTCCAATGAAAATTCAATTCTATTTTGTGCCAAAAACATGCTTTTCACAACTAAATTTTTATTATTTTTTCCTTCATTTTCATATATTTTTTATATTTTTATATTTTATATTTTTTGAAAATTAAATTTAGGATGAATGATGGGTTGGATTATTACTCGCTTCACTCACAACTTGAATCTTAGCTCACTCAATCAATATAGAAATAAAGTCTTCTTGGGAGATTGGCTTGTTGTAGAGTTTCAACTTCTAACCATTAACCACAAATGAAGCTCCTACTTCATCAATTATCTTTATCTTCATAGGAAAATTGTCAAAAAAAATATTCAACTTCATAAGGACCAAGCCACTGAGTGGTAAACTTTCCCTTAAAATCTTTGAATATTGACTCAAATAGTAAGGCCTAATCACCAACTTTAAATTATTTATTTTTGTTAAACTTATCATCCCACTTTATCCATTGTTGTTGAATCAAAGTAATTTGTTCTAAAGCATCTTTTTAAACCTCATCTAACTCATTTACCTACATAATCCTTTGTTTCTATGCCTCAATCAAGTCCATTCCTAATTCAACTATAATTTTTTAAATTTTGATTTGAAATTCAATCGGAAGGAGGAATTGTTTACCATGTACTAATTCATAGGGGTTGAAACTAATAGTATTTTTCCATGTTTTCATATAGACCCTATTACCCACCAAAAAGTGGGTAACCCATAGGAGAAAAAAAATTTCCTCCTTGGATAGTCGGCTAGCCAGCAGCCCTATATGATCAACGCATGGCATGATGCCAACATCCTCCACTTCTCATTTCAGTCATATTTCTCTCTCACATCCAACATTTCTTCTTGAACGAAGGTGGATCATTCATCGATAGGTGCTTTAACCATTTTGTAATCATGTGCTTTCACTTAATGATTTTGGAATACTAAAATGGATCAAAGGGTGATCTAGATGATTGGATTATCTTGATTGTATTCTTGTTCCCCCACTTCACCTAGGAGGTTATTCTTTGACTCTTGTCTAGTGGGACCTCCTCTAAGGCCTTATGGTTTTAGGAAGGACACTAATAGTGCGGTTGTAATTGAAGTGTGTGTCCATGGTATTCCATACTTACCACTTTTCATCTTCTCCATTATTTGGGTTGGTGATCATTGGTTATGGGGATCGGCACCTTCTCAAACCCATCCTTGAGTCTGGACTAAAAAAAAATTCCCTTGAGGTTAATGCAACTAAAATAAAGTTAAAAGCATAAGAAATCCATAATGAAATAAAAAGATAAAATGCAAAATAAGGATAGGACATTTGATTAGTGTGTGGGAAAAATCCTAGCATGAGCTCTACCCCCCTCATTATCCATCACCCAGTTCCTCAAGCACATGATGCTCCATCTATAAAAGGTACCCTTGTATTGTCCCAACCCTATTGAGTGATAAATTGACTCATCACTAAGGGGTATTAAATGCTAAATCTCAAAAGGTAAACTTGGGCTCCTAAGTTATGCACCCAAATCAAAGAAAATTGTAAAGAAGTAAAAGGAACACGATAGGGATGGAAAAATAAAGCTTGAAAAATGGGTACCTCATGCCTATGTATTTCTCCCTTCTTGGACTCGAGATGTTGGACCACCATTAGTTGGTCACTTGGCTATGGCACCCACCCCTGAAGTCATTCCCATTGTGATACCACTATTTCACACACACTTATAGATTGATGAGCTAACTTGAGACATGCCACTTACCCTTGGTGGTTGGAAACACCTAATAAGGTTATCCATCTAATCATCCCTAACATAAGTAGGTAACTTGTTTATAGGACTCAATCTAGTTAGATTTTTGAAGGTGAGCTTTGTGTGAAGTTTTATTGTTCCCCTTAATTAGGTATGGTCCACTATGATGCATTTATTGTTATTATACCTAATTATTGTTGACTTTCACTTAACCTTAGGAGTGAATTTTTAGGTTGTTTCGTCACAGCAATAAAGGCCTCTTTAGATGTTTGGCCTACTTTATCAGCAACAGTGTAGAGGCCTTTTTACCCATTCAAGAGAGAGTGTGACATTGTTGATGGAGTGTTTCCTATCCAGAGCATAATATGGGATACTTGATGACCCCACATGATTCTTAATACTTTTAGGTGTCCCTATATGTTGAAATGTTGATCCCATGGAGATTGGTGTTGAAGATAATAATAATGTGCCTAGTGGACCCAGGATGGCCCCAGGTTGGCCTTGACATTGTTTCATGGACATCACTTGCTTCAAAACCTAGATGATGATGATAATCCTTGTGATGATAGCGGATGGATTGTACATCACTTTTGAGCTCCAACACTTGAGTGATAGAGTGCCACACCACCCCTTTTTTCCCTTTGGAGGGTGATGTTGGGCACCATGGATATGATTTGTTGGTATGGAGACACTTTGGAGGCATGCCCGTGATATAAGAGATACATCTTTAAGTATGGATCGCTCATTAACACTCATGACACATTTTTGTGGAATTTAAAGCTCATTTGAAGGATGGTGGCATGCTTGGGGAGGATTTTATCCCACATGTGTGGGAATTTATGGCATTTTTTTATGTTTATGCGCTAAGAGGTTGGCTTGTAAACTCTACCTTATGGATAACCTAAATTAAACTTGTTAATAGGTATAATTCATTGTATTATTGTTAAAATCAGTGGGATAGGTCTCATATAAATATAGACTCCCCTCATTTCATTTGTTCATCATCACATATTCATTTCTTTTTCTCTCCAAGAGAGTGTGAGCTAGTATTTTTTGCTACTACGGGAAAGATGTGATCGTTATTCATGGTACTTTCTTATGGATGTGATTTTTGCATGAAGTCATTGTTTTGAGATTGAAATAAGTCCCCTTTGTAGAGAATTTTATAATTTTATTGTCTTATCACTGATATTTTGCATGTTATATTTTAAGCTTATGTGGTTGTCTTTTGGAAAATTGTGATTCAAATTATCCACAGTATTGAGTGTATTTTGTCGACGTTTCGAATCCCAAAGAGGTTCCATCTTCAGGACATAAATTTGATGATAGGTTGAAGGAGGAGTTAACCGACCAGAATCAGATAAATACCAATGCATAAACAAAAACACAAAAATTCGACTAATTTCAAAAAATAATAAACCTAAGCCTACATGAAAATAATTAATAAATTAAAATATTTAATTTATTATAAGTAATTTGATAATTATATGCAGTTATTTTATTTTTAATTAATTTTTAATAATAATTGATTTTATTTAATTTTCTAATAATAATGATTTCTAATTTTAACAAAAGTTGAAAAGTTAAAAATTAAAATTAATAATAAATTAATATTAATATCTTTTTTAATAATAAGGGATTTATTAATTTATTTTAATAATAATTTATTTTAATTTTAATTTTTGAAAAAAAAAAATTAACCTAAAACATAAAATTGGTAAATCTTTAATTTCATTAGGAAATAAATTAATAAATTTGTTTTATTATTATTAGTAAATCAATATTAAAAATCTTATTAATAGTGAGAAATTAGTTTGTTTATTTATTTATAAGTAATTTTTAAAAATAAACGATTATTAATATCTATTAAAAAACCTAATTAAATAAATTAATCTAATAAATTATATTTTATTTTATTTTATTTTATTTTATTTTATTTTATTTTATTTTAAAAAATATATAATTATTTAAAAAAAATATTATTATTAATAAATTAATACTAATATCTATTAATAAAAAAAAATAAAAAATAAAAATTAAATGTTAAAGACCTTGTTTATAATAGAAATAATAAGACTCCTTATTTACTATAAATAAAAATAATTTAATATAATTTGTATTATTAATAATTATTTATTTAGTTAATAATAAGTTATTTACTCTTAATGAATAAATGAATTATTATGAATAAATAATTATTAATAATAAGTTATTTATTTTATTTATTAATAATTAATAATTTAATCAATTTTAATGGATGCTAGTTAAAAAATGGTGTCTCATAAAATTTTAAGATATAATTGTTAATAATTTAATCAATTTTTATTAATGGAGTTAGTTAAAAATGTTTCATAAACTTTAAGCATTTCAAGGTTTCAAGGTAAGGAGAGGGGTTCATACCTGATATACTATACCTTAGAAGACCTGGTAGCGCTGATATGCCTAATCAAGGGAAGCCAATTTCCACTGATCCCATTCCCACCATCTTTGTTGAGGTTATTCAGACATTTCCTAATCTCAAGCACTTCTCTAATTTTCATATTGAATGTTTAAGGGTTTCTATTATGTCATGACTACTTACTTAATTCTTATTGAAATATTGATTCATTTTTGCATGTAAAATTTTTCTCTCTAAGTCCTATAGGGAAACTCTTAATGTGAAAACCCTATATTTAATTTCTCCCCTCAAAAGATCAATAGTTAGGGTTTTAAAAGTGCCCCCTTACTCCAATTTCCTTTCCTTGAATTTTTACCCTAAAGATTCCATTAAACCCTAGTAGGATAAGGCATTGATCATGAATATGTTGATCATCCACAAAATCAATTAAATTTTATCTTAATTTCTCTCTCCTAGATGGCTAGGGAAGTCGTTATGGTTTCTAAGGCATATTTTTTCATAAAAGTGAAGTTTGAATGGGAATTTGTGCCTCATAATTAGGAATTTCATTTATAAATTGTTCAAAGTAAAAATCTAACATAACGCATGGTCTATAACTCTTAAATAGGTTGAAATCACTCTATTTCTTATTGTTTATGCATACCTAACAACCATAGAAATAATTTACTTAGTCTAACCCTAGTCTCTATTAGAAGATCTTGGTCCTTTATTTTTTAATAACATTCTAGGTCTTTTTTGGGTTGCTATATGACATTGAATGCCTCATCATTGCATATCTTCCAAGCCCTAACTTATAGCATCTTATTTCTTGGTCTAGGCATAGAGTATTTGAACCCTAGCATAGAACAGCTAGGCTATCTTAGGCCTTTCTTGTACTCTATCCAACAATGGGTCTTTTACTCATCACCTTGAGCCATAGCATTAGAACATCTTTCTAGGTGATTTAGGGAAGCCTCCCTTGTGGTTTAAATAAATCAAAGGTAGGAGAAAGGTGTTGAGATGAATTAGAAACCCTTTCGGTTGTTTCCATAAGGTCCAACCCCACCCAATGAGGCTTTGCACTAGGCCTACTAGATTTTGTGGAAACATTTTTGTTGTCATTGTTGGGGAGAAATTGAATCCACCTTCTCAAAATCATAATTTTAGGATTCCTTTCTCTTGATTAAGCTTATCCTAAAGACAAGGATAAATATGTTCATTTGGTAACTCTGTTGGAAGAATGAATCCCTAGTTCTTCATTGAGCATCAAAGTTTCCATGCTTGTTGGGTGAAGGAAGCATATTTCAAGGCATTTTGAATTCACCCTAGTGACCCCGTATTTGATTGTTATGCAAGATTCAAGACAATGGCTCCTTGGGATTTTCATGAAATGGACCCTAGCTTAGATGTTAAAGATGTCCTTGGATATCCCAATTGTTATGGTATGAATTTAATGACAAATGTATTAGGGTTTGATGATCATCCTTCTTCAACAGTTGACCACGTGGTGAAATTCATCATATATGCTTAGAGATCAAGATGGCTCATGAGGATTCTCTTATGAGGTTGTCCATCAATTCTCTTAGGAAATATCAAAGTGAATGGGTTAAATATTCTTGTGAAACAAAAAACATCCCTTCTATTAAGTTATTATTGAAAAGTTTCTTGATTATTGTGGACCAAATTTTCAAAAATGTGAAGATACCTTTGGTATTTAGCCATGGCCCTTCAAAGGGAATGCCTTTTTTATCAACCTAAATATTTTGAAGAGGAAACTAATAAAGAATATCATTGTGGTAAAGAAAATACCATCCTTGATTATCAAGAGAAGCATATTGAAGAAAATCCTAAGGAAAATCATGATCTTTTTGTTGATGAAGAAATCATGATACAAATGAAAAGGATCGTATTAAAGATAAGTCGTTCACACCATGTGAATATTAGGAAGATGTGATTATTAATTTGTTTGAACCATGTTCCCTTCCTCCTAATATCATTCTTGAGTCACATTCAATTTCCATGGATTGTGAACGTGTTAAGCTGAGTCCTTTGGTTGCCCCCTTTGAATCTGATTTTTGTGACCAATGACAAGTTTTTTGAGACCTTGACCTCTAGCCATCTCTCCCCTAATGCCACTCATCGCATTTCCCTAATGAAATCACTGGGAGTTACATACCTAAGATAGATTATTTACAAGAATTCTTAATATTTATCATTGATTCTTTCATATCTAGGCTGCAAGAGAGGATCCATGGGTTGGAAAAATATTTATTTTCCCTTTTCATCCTCAATCCCTCCTCATGGTAGCAAGGATGATCCATGGTTTACTATAATTTTCCCCACCACCCACCCTTATTTCTATGATCTGGTCTTTGAGATAATGGTTGTTAATCGTCATGTTTATTTATTCTATCTCATGATTAATCATAGGGATAAGAGGTGTAACATTGATTTGATAACATGTTGCCTGCATTAGTTGTATGAATACACTTAGTTGATGTACATTGCATTCATGTTTTTGCATTGTTGTATGTGCATCCTATTTTTGACGTTATTCATGTTGATGTGTGCATAGTACTTGATGCATTGTTTGTGCTAACATTTTATTTTTAGTATTATTTTATCCTATATCACAAGGGTGATGACCATCACCTTTCTTAGTTGCTATCAATAAGTTGATGTGATTTTCTGGGTAAAAAATCTACGAATCCCCATGGATTGCTAGAGTTCTCATGCACTCCTCATTTGAACACATGGATCATGTGCTCTACGGTGAGCACGTCCCCGAGTTGGATCCATATGTTACCCACTAAAAAGTAGGTAAAAAGAAGAGAAAAAAGTTATCCTCCTTGGATAGCCATCCAACCAACATCCCTATATGATTATCACATGAAACGATGTTAAGATCCTCCACTTCTCTCTTAGATTAGATTTATATCTCCCATTTGGCATTCCTTCTTGAAGGAAGGTGGGTCATCCATCGACAGGTACTTCAACAATTTTGTAATCATGTGATTTCATTTCATGATTTGGGAACACTAATATGGAACAAGGGGTTATCTATATGATTGACTGATATTCATTATATTTGTGTTCTCTCGCTTCACCTAGGAAGTTAGTCTTTGAATCTAGTCCAATGGGACCTTCTCTAAGGCCTTAGGATTTTGGGAAGGACATTGTTAGGAAGGATTTGACTAAAGTAGTGTGTCCATGGTATTCCATTCTTACCAATTTCAATCTCTCCCATTATCCTATCTCCATTCTTCAAGTTGGCAGTCATTGTACATGTGGATTGGCACCCTCTAATCCTCATACTTGAGTTTAGGGAAAAAAATACTGCCTAGATGGTATGCAACTAAAAGAAAGCTAAAATCATAAGAAATATACAATAAAAGAAAAAGATAAAATGCAAAATATGGTTGGGAAAATTGATTATCATGTGGGAAAAATCCTAGCATGGGCTCTACCCCCACTCCTTAGCCATCACCCAATTCGTCGAGCACATGATGTTCCATGTATAAAAGAAACACTTGTGTTGTGCCAATTTGGAAGAGTGATAAACCAGCTCATCATTAAGGGGTATTTTAATGTTAAATATCAAAATTATAGCTTGGGTTCCCGAGCTATGCATCCAAAATCAAATCATATCATAAAGAAGTAAAAGGAACACTATAGAAGTGGAAAAATCACACTAAGGAAAGGGGTAACTCATGCCTCCATGATTTCTCCCTCTTTACATATATAAACTCAATATGTTGGACCACCATTAGTTTGTCACTTGGCTATGGCACCTTGCCCTAAAGCCATTCCCACTTCATTAGCACAATTTTAATCATGCCTATGGATTGATTGGCTAACTTGGGACCTGTCATTTCCCCTTGGGGGCTGTAAATACCTAATATGGTTATCCATCTAACCATTCCTAACATAAGGAGGAAATCCTTTAAATAACTTTATCTAGTTAGATGTTTGAAGGTGAGCTTTGTGTGAAGTATTATTCTATGCAAAATATTAAGTGTGATCCAATATGATGAATCAATGGTTATTGTAACTAATGAAATTTGATTTTCACTTCATCTTGTGAGGGGATTTTCATGTGGTTTCATCACCACATCAAATACCTCTTGATATTATTTCCCTACTTTATCAATAGCAATGTAGACATTATTTTATCCATTTCAGAGAAATACTTTTTTATGAAATGTTGCTTAACTAGAGCAGAGTGTTGGGATACTTGATGATCCCACATGATGCTTGATACTCGAAGGTACCACCAAATGCTAAAATTTTAAACCCATGAAGCTTGGTGTTGGAGATATTGATGGGGTGCCCTGTGAACCTAAGATGCCCCTATGCTAGCCTTGACATTGTTTAATTGGAATCACTTATTATGGAACATGTATGATGATGGTCATCCTTGTGATGATAAGGGAAGGCTTGCACACCACTTTTGAGCCCCAATTCTTGAGTGAGGAAGTGCCATATCACCCCTTTTCCTTTTGTAGGCTGTTGTTGGGCACCATGGATATAATGTCTCAGTATGCAGGCACTTTGGAGGTATGCCCATGATCTAGGAGATACATCTTGGAGTATGGAGCACTCACTAGCCCATGTTGTCAAGTAAAATTTGACTTGGTGAAAGAGTGAAAGTTGCTCGATCAAATAGTACTAGTTGTGGACACATGGTTTTGGTTGCTCATGGTTTTGTGTCCCTAGATTACATGTAATTAATCCTTCGAAAGGCTTGGGAATACTTTATTATAATGTGATAGAGATGTGATTAGTGAAGGCTCACTTCGTCAGCTTGGCCGAGTTTTGACCAAGGGACTAATAGAATATTGTGTTACCTAGTTTTTTTCCTGATATTGTGGTTTTATCCATTATATTTATTTGTGTGTTTTTTATTGTTGGTAAATTTATCTTTCTTAGTTAATTTCTCTCAATAATTTTTAACATGGAATTAAAGATAGATTAACATGGACTCTCCAAGGAGTGGTTTAATGAAGGGAACCGGGAAGAGTTTATTGGGCCTGAAGATAGTCATCGACAATTGTTGCAGTGTTGGGAAATTTCATAAACATGAGATGCACCTACACAACAAGTTAATCAAGGACATGTGATTCTTAAAGCTACAAGGAGAACAATTATGTGAATTTTTGTAGTATAGTGGCCAATAAAATATTTTTAACAGATGTTGGAGTAGAGGTCCTACCATCTCTAATGAATGATTCCATGATCGTTGGTTAAGCATATGGCACCAAAGGAAGCATATGACCAAGTAATTTATGCCAAAGATGCATGCAAATTGTTTGAGGGAATGCTTCAATGAAATGATTTATTGTAGATTCATAGAATGTGGCTATGCATGGGTGAGAAGAGAATCAATTATGCCAAATTGAGAGGATGGAAGCATAATTGTGAGGATGGTAGCAATAATTAAAAATAAAAAATTATAATGTCGTCAAAAACTTTTTTAATTGCACATAAATGGGTATACACCTATAAGACCTAGTAAGACATGCATACCCCTAAGAAATTACTAGTAAATTCCATAGTTAGACCTACATGATAAGGGGCATATCGAATTACCAAATACCTAGGATATAAAATTTGAGGGGGGTAGGCCCTGAAGGTGAGTGGTGCTTGCTCAATTGGCCAGTTTGGATAGATGTGGCCAAGAGAAACCCCGAGTCAAGGTTTAAGGGGGGATTGCTAGGTAAATTTTGACTTAGTAAAAGAGTCAAATTTTTTCGGTCAAACAGTGGTGGTTTGGGGCACATGGTTTTGGTTACCCTTGGGTTTTTCCCCATATATTGATGTAATGAAGACTTTGAAAGGATTGGGAATAATACATTGTAATGTGAGCGATGAAGGATCACTTGATCGACTCAAACACATTTTGGCCAAGGGACTAATAGAATATTTTCTTAGCTAGATTTTTCCTTGGTTTGGGCTTGTTTTGAGATAAACATTATGTTTATTGTGTTTTTTTGTTGTTGATAAATTTATCTTTCTCGGTTAATCTCTCACTATAATTTTTAACACACATCACACCTTTTTGTTGCATTTAAATCTCATTTGGAGGATAAAATCATGCTTGAGGAGGATTTTCTCCACATGTGTGGGAATTTATGGCATCTTTTGTTGTGTTCTTGAGTTGTGATGTTGGCTTGTAACCTCTATCTTGTGGAATACTTAAATTAAACTTTTTAATAGGGATTCTTAGTTGTATTATTATAAAAATGAGTGGGATGGGTCTCATATAAATAGATACTCCCCTTATTTTGTTTGTTCATCATCAAACATTCATTTCTCTTCCTCCCCAAGAGAGTGTGAGCTAGACTTTTATTCTACTACGGGAAAGATGTGATCTTTATTGACGTGAATTTCTTTTGGATGTGGTTTTTGAATCAAGTGATTATTCTAGGACTGAAAGAAGTGCCTTTTATGGAGAATCTTGTAATTTAATTATCCTATCATTGATATTTTTCATGATGAATGTTTAAAGTAGGGTTTATATTATGCCATAGCTAAATTCTTAATTATTATTGAAAACTTGCTTCATTGTTGCATGTAAAATTATTCTCTCTAAGGCCTATAGGGAAACTCTTAATGTGCAGGCCATATATTTAATTTTTCCCTTCACAAGAGCAATAGTTTAGGTTTTAAAATTGGATTCTCTAGGCATCCCCCTTTACTCCATCAATTTCCTTCCCTTGAATTTTTGCCCCAAAGACTCCATTAAACATTAGTAGGATAAGGTTTTTATCTTGAATATGTTTATCATCCATAAAATCAATTAAAAGTTATCTCCTTTTCTCTCTCCTAGATGGATAGGGAAGTTGCTAGGTTTCTATGGCATATGTATGCATAAAAGTGATGTTTGAGTGTGATTTTTTGGCTCATAATTTAGAAATTACATCTATAAATTGTTACAAGCAAAAATATAGCATAATTAGTAGTTTATACCTCTTAAATAGGGTTGACCTCGCTCTATTTTCTATTGTTTATGCATACCTAAAAACCATAACAATAATTTCCCTGATCTTTATTGGAAGATCTTGTTCCTTTGTTGTTGAATATCATTTCGAGGTCTTTTCTTTGGTTGTTGTATGAAATGAATGCCTAATCATTACATATCTTCCAAGCCCTAACTTATAGCGACCTTTTTCTTTGTCTAGGAGTAGAATATTTGAACCCTGGAATAGAACACCAAGGCCACTTTAGGCCTTTCCAATAGTCTATCCAACAATAGACCCTTTATTCATCTTCTTGATCCATGGCATTAGAAAATCTTTTGAAATAATTTAGTGAAGGCTCCATTGTTGTTTAAATCCACTAAAGAGTAGGAGAAAGGTTATTGAGGTGACAATAGAAACCATTATCTTGTTGCCACAAGCTCTAGCCCCGCCCTATGAGGCTTTGCATTGGACCTTCAAGATTTTGCGGCAACAAACCCACTATTGAGTTTTTTTTGGAAATTTAGAATCGGGTTTATTTATAAAAAATGATCACAAGCACACTAAAATTCCACAACACCTAGCACTTCTCACAAGGGAAAATGTACAACAATGAATCAACGAAGTACAAAAAACAATTTTCAATGCAAAACTTGTTACATTACAACTTAAATAAAAAACATAGGGCTCTCGTACCATGGCCCTTACAATTAGCCTCTATACAAGATCAACTTGGGCTTGGAGTCTACAACTTATGACTACCAATCTACCCTTTAACAAATTACACTTGACTTGTTGATGTAGTGCTTCCATAGCCCTTTTAGTCCACGTACCTTGAACACTTATAGCAAGTCCTTTTCCACCTCTTCTACTACTCACAAGACTTCTACAACTTCAAAATGCTTATATCTCCAGTTGCTCAATATGACTTTGTAAACCACTCTTGTTGCTCCAAGGATGACTGATATTAGGTCTTCACAACAAGCTACCTTCTAGCAATGTTTTTCCATGCCAATGTCACTTCTCATAATTTCTTTAACATCTACCCTCTTATCATTGATATGTTGCTCCAAATCATTGAACTAGGGCTTGATAAAATTTCCCTCCAATAATGATAATTTGTTTCCTATGTCAATGTTCTTTAGGGTCTTCAAACTAGCCACTAATAGTTTCTTTTCCTTCACAAATATCACTACTCTTAGGCTCCCAAACAAATATCCCACACAACTTTAAATGGCCACATGCATTCATGTACTTTAGGATATCAGACATCACCCCACACATAGCCCCTTAACAACATATAAGGTGAATGAACTAGGGCACACTTTAACTGTTGCCCAAACTCTATGAACAAACCCTCAACTTAGAAACAATGCTCCATAGACATTATCCCACACATCGTATCTTTCCCATAGAGTTGTCACACTTTTTACTCCACGTTTTACCCCTACAATACCATAAAGGACTTTGGTTTACCCAACATACCTACGACCACCTTAGTATAGTTACTTAAGCCCATCACGCAGTCATAAAACACATGGTAACATGCTCCCATACAACCTAAACTCCTTCACTAACCTTGGAGAGAAACTCGGTCTCCCTTTCCACCTCAATCAAGGGTCTCGTCCCTCTCTTCAAGCACTAAAATAGGCTCGATTGTCAAAAAGAATGTCACAAAAAAACCAAACAAATTTTTGCCTAAAACATACCATGAACAAATATACTAAACTCAACTATTCAGACAACCTTTAAACTTGTTCTTCACCTTCAAACTCATCTCTTCTTAGAGATGTGTGGTCTTGTGCTTATCTTCTTGTGATGATGTGCACTTATGGATGTTAGGAATGAGCGCATTCTTGCCTTCTATTTATAGTGTTCATTGTGGGATTTCCTTAGCCACCAAGGATCGTCACATATGTCCAAGTCAGCCTGATAAATTTTCTTAAACACCATTAAGTCATAAGACAAAAAATTATTTCATTCATCAAATGCCACATCATTGAGGCCTTAAGTGCCCCTTATCTCTTCAAGTGTGCCCCGCATGCTCTCAATGAATAAACAACTAATTTCTCCACTTGGTTTTGTTCCTACAACTTTGGATACAAAACCCATTGCTTGGGTACGCTACCCAAAAATGATTTTTTTGGGTCAACTCCTCACAAACCCAGTACCGTAGGGGTTGTGGGAGTACCTCCCAAGCTACACAAATAAATACTCCCTCTTAGCATGGGAGGTACTTCCACCACTCGAAAATATCTCCTCATCATCAGTGACACTAGCACAATCTATGGTGTTCACCACTATAGTATACCCTATAGACTGAACCACATTCTTCTCGGTAGTGTCTCTACCATCAAAATATTCCTACGTCTTCCTTTCCTGATAAGGATTCATGCCATCCCATGGTTCCCTCTTGCTAGTAGGAGTCCCCTTTCTTCCCACTGACCACGTGCTCTTCTTGGGTTGTTGATTCTCCCTTTGTACCTGCATAATCTCGCTCAAACTTCACTCCCTTTGAGTTTCAGGAACTTGCTTCTTCTCATGATCTGTAGGATTTCCCATTAGCTGGCATAGACCATGTTCCCTAACTCCAATTACAACTCTAGCACAGTTAGAGCCTCTAGGCCTACATCTCACTTTCCCATCCTAGAAAATCACCTCAAACCCCTTCGCGTCGATTAATGAGACTGAACAACACATTTTATCTTAGTTATGGAATCAACAATACATATCGAACTCTCAACATCATACCTGACTCCATCCTAATGGCACAACACCTACCCCTCTAATAGCTTTATGACTCTTGTCACCAACCACCATGTGCAACTTTGAGCCCAATTCAGTTAGAGTCTTAAAAAATTCACGTGAACTTGTCATATGCTTCAAATCTTTGTTATCCATGTACCATGTAGTCTTATCAATGGTAACCTCAGCGAAATGAGAAACTAGAGAAAAATCCTCGCCCTACAACCTTCTCAAGAGGTCATCCAGCTTAGAGGATGTAGCACCACCAATTACCTCCCTACCCCTATTCTTCTCATTGCCTCCCTTCTTCTTCTGTAGACACTTGCTCAAATAATCACCATATTCACCATAGGTATAACACTTAATCTTGTTCAAGTCCTTCTTTTCATTTCCCTTCATCCTCCCTGCAAGGGCCATGTTGTCATCAGAATTCTTCTTCTTCTTATGAATCTCCTCGTCCCACAACTCCTCTTGGATGAAGTCATCCCATAACCTGTTCCATTCTAGCAGCTTCTCTTAAGCGATGATCCTTTTTATAAATGACTTTCATTACTTAGAAAACCCTTTCAAAGCATTCCTCAGTAGCTTAAAATCTAGAACATCTTCACCGATGGCAGCAAGCTCATCTCAAACTTCAGAAAGTATCGTCAAATTCGGAGCCACATCTTCACCATATGACATCTTGGTGTTCTTTAACTTATCTCTCAATACTAGTATTTGGTTCTCATTCTTATTTCTGAACATGTCCTAAAAAGATTTCCACATCTCATGAGCAGTGTTCTTCCCAAATAGATTAGGTATAAAGTGATATTTGACACCATCTAATATTATCAACTTTGCCTTCGTATCCAACTCGTCATACACTTCCAACTCCTTAGGGTCATTCGGTTTCTTAATCTCCTTGTTAGAAAACTCCCAGATCTTATTCACCATCAAGACTAGCTTGATCCTTTCCTACCAAGGACTAAAGTTGGACAACCCATATAACCTATCCTTGTATCTTATACCAACAAGAAACTTCGCAATTGCTTTTAATCCTTCAACAGAAATGCAACCAACTCCCTCTTGAGTTGTATGTTGTGCACACTTTGATCCACTATCCCTTCAAAGTAGATCTGATTACATGTTGATTTTTCCTTGGCAATTCAGAATCAATTTTATGTCTAAAACATAATCACAAACACACTAAAATGCCACAACACCAATCACTTTGCATAGCGGAAAATGTACGACAGTGAATCAATGAAGTACACAAAAAAAATTTCAACCCAAAACTTGTTATGTTACAACTTTAATAAAATAGACATAGGGCTCTCATACCAAGGATCATGGCCCTTACAATTAGCCCTGATACAATATCAATTAGGGCTTAGAGTCAACAAATTATGACTACCTATCTACCCTTGAATAAACTACACTTGAATTACTTATTGATGTTATGCTTCCCCAACCCTTTTAGTCCATGTACCTTGGACACTTATGGCAGGTCCTTTGCCACCTATTCTAATGCTCATAAGACTTCTATAACTTTAGAATGTTTGTATCTCTAGCTACTCAATCTGCCTCTATCAACCACTCTTGTTGCTCCAAGGATGATTGATCTTAGGTATTCACAACAAGTTTCCTTCTAGCAATTCTTTGCCACACGAAGGTCACTGCTCATAAGGTCTTCAACTTTTGCCCTCTTATCATTGATATGCTGCTCCAAATCACTGAACCAGGGCTTGACAAAACAACCCTCCAAAAATGATAAGTATGCTCCTATGACATTGTTCTCTAGGGTCTTCGAATTGGCCACTAACAATCCATTTTCCTTCACAAAGAGCACTTCTCTTAGGATCCCAAACGAACATCCCATGCAACTATAAATTACCACATCGATTCTTGTACTTATGGCATCACACATCATCCCACATAGAGTCCCTTACAAACATATAAGATGATTAAACTAGGGCATACTTTAATTATTGTTCAAATCCTATCAACGTATCCTACACTTAGAAATAATGCTCCATATACATTATCCCACAGATCATAGCTCTCCCACAACCATGTCACACTTCAACCTTCACGTTTACCCCTATAATACCAGAGCATACCTCGGCCTACTCAAAAAACTTGCAGCCACCTTAGTAGGGTTACTTCAACCCATCACCTAGTCACAAAACACACTATTACATGCTCCCATACAACCTCAATTCCTTCATTGACCTTGGAGATAAACTCAACCTTAACTCAAACTCCCTTTCCACCTTAATAAAGGGTCTCAACCCTCTCTTAAATCATTGAAATAGGCTCTGTTGTCACAGAGAATGTCACAAAAAAAACAAACAAATTTGTGCCCATAACATACCATGAACAAATATACTACACTCGGTCACCCATACAACCCTTAAACTTGTCCTTCTCTTCCAAAATCAACTCTTCTAAGAGATATATGATCTTGTGATTATCTTCTTATGATGAGATGCACTTATGGATGTGAGGAATGAGTTCATTATTTCCTTTTATTTATAATGTTCATGGTGGGTTTTCCTTAGATACCAAGGGTCATCACATATGTCCAAGTCGACCTAAGAAATTTTCTTAAACACCATTAAATCATAAGATAAAAATTCATTTCATTCATTAAATGCCACATCATTTAGGCCTTAGGTTCCCTTTGCCCTTCATGGCTGACCCACATGCTCTCAATGAATAAACAACCAATTTCTCCACTTTGTTTCGCACCCACAACTTTGGGTACAAAGCCCATTGCTTAGGTACACTACCCATAAACCAATTTTTTGGGTCAACTCCTCACAAACCTAGTACCACAAGGGTTGTGGGAGTACCTCTCAAGCTACACAAATCAACACCCACGAAACTTCTGGAAGTCTATCTTCCTAAATGAAGTTAATGCAGGATACTTGCTTACAAGAATTCTAGATTTTAAGTCATAGGACTATGGATGGTAAGGAGAATACTTCTGGTGCTTGATCTTATACTTTTAGAAACCTTCACTATATTTGAAGTAAATTATACTCCTAGGTTCATAACAATTTCCTTTGGAATCTGAAAGTAAATATCTTCAAATAGGAAATTCACTATTGATTGCTTATTTCTCATGCCAAGTTTTTACTTCCATACTTGGTAACTAATCAATGCATACTAATGCATGTGTTTTCATTTTGGAAAAGGATCAATGGCACAAAATCAGACCCATTTCTTGAAATTCTCTCAAGAACAGGTGGCAGAAAGAGACTCAGGAATTGTTCAGACATGGTTGGCATCCATTGACAGCTAACAAAACTTCAAGAATGCTTTTTGGCATCTCTAAAATGAGTCTGCCAATAGTATCCAAAAAGTATTTTTATCAACAAAATACTTACCACATGTTTAACATGACAAGCTTTTAATCAGGCTGATGCTTCTCTAACAGATCTACGATAATCAAATATGGTCCTATGTAGAAAAGTCTCCTGGATTCATAGTAATTAGCACTTTTTAAAAATAATCATTTACTCTCTCTCGTGGTGAAAAATGTAATGATAGTTTTATCGTGGATAAATAATTAGCTATATTAGTAGATGATGGAGAGTTAATGGATATATGAATAAATCTTCACTAGGAAGCTACCCTTTACTAGAACAATCTCACTAGGATTTTTTATGCAAGGGAGAAATTATGCCAGTAGATTTTCGTTTCAGGTTGATCTATGATAGTAATATTTCCTATGATGATAATAGTCTTTGTTGCCCTCTTGAAGAACATCTTTTGCAGATCTTGCCTACAGTCAAGGGGAGCATGAACAGCACAATTCAGCAAGAGCAGGATGGATAAGATTGGTACACTTTGGCATACACAAAGGGGGAGCACATTTGAAGATTTCAGCATGTACTCAGGGGAGTATGGACAGCAGTATGGACAGGAGAGGGTATACCAATAAGAGAATATCTTGGTCACCCTTTTGCCCTTGATGTCAAAGGGGGAGAGTGACTTGGTGTGGTGGTTGCCATCAAGTCCAAAGGGGGGATTGTTGGCATTATGATTCAAGTGTTGTCCTTGATGGCAACTCACTCAGAGGTTGGTACAGATGCTCAGAAGTTGGTACAGGAGATGGCAACTTAATCAGAAGACAGATCCTAGTACAGCTTGCCAAGGAAGTTCATACACGCAGGTTTGTTAAGACCAAGTCGCGTGTACACGCAGGTTGGCTTCAGAAAAAGAGCGTGTATGTGGAAAAGTACCTTTGGTCCATGGCGGTTAGTCCTTGGAAGTTGTGCCTATGGTTTCGGACCATTATGTCTCGACGGACGTGTTGATCCCTAGTTTCGAGGTTGATGGTATTGTGTTTCTATGGTTTTGGCTCTTGGTATTGAACAAGGCCTAAGGCTATATAAGGAGAAGATCACTAGGAAAAGCAGCATGGATTGTGGGTGTCTGACGCAGTGAGAAGATCTGGTATTGTTGGTTATCTGTTCGGGACGCTTGGCAAGGGTCGGATCTGATAGCAAAGGCAGAAGTAATCATTTCTAGATCTGCACGCGGGTTGCCTTTGGAGAAAGCGCGTATACACGCGGTTTTGGTACAGTGAAGTAGCGTATGCATGATAAGTGTTAATATTTCAGGTTGCTGCTGATTCTGGTGGTTGTTGCAGAGTTCTAGATTCTGGTTTGGGTTCTGAGTTCTTGATGACAGGGTTTCAGTGATTCGGTATTGGGTTGTTTAATGAATTATGATGCAAGTAAAAGTTGATGATTGTATTGCGGTAATGTTTGCTTTGTACTCTTGGATCCAGTATGAAAATATATGAAACGTGGTCCCTGAAGGTTGTAGGGTCAGCACCTACGTACTAGTGAATGGATCAGCTAGTACAAGAGCTGAGGGGGTTGTAGCTCCCTTCCAAAAGTAGTTGGAAAACGAGAGAGGGTTGTAGCCCTCTGCAGGTTGTAGCCTGCGTGCTGGTAAAGGACTGCACCAGTACATTGTAAAAGAAGTTTCTCATTAAAGAAGAAAGAGACAAATTGCAGCAGGTGGTTTTCACCCACATTGGGTTTCCACCTTATATCATGGTGTTCATGTGTGTGGCTTTTGTGTGATGATCTATTCTGTTATACTGCATCTGTTTACTGTTAATATGCTTAATAATATCCTGATGCATTTACTGAAGATAAGATTAACTGAATCATAAGATCTCTGCATATACGCTAGTTGCTTTAGACACAGTCGCGTGTACACGCGGGTTCACTTAACTGAAGTCGCGTATATGTTTCTGAGTATGAAATTGAAAAGTTTTATCTGATCTGATAATACTGATTCACCCCCCCCCCTCTCAGTATTATTTCCAACAATTGGTATCGGAGCAGGTCCTTCAAAGAAAGCTTGATCGCTTGAAGGAAAAGATCCATCAAATGGCTAATCCAGAAAGAGAGGCACACATCAGGCCACCAGTCTTTGACGGGAACAATTTTACTCACTGGAAGATAAGAACCACTGCATATCTACAGTCGCTTGGAGCAGAAGTTTGGGGAATCGTAGAAGGAGGATACAAATTCCCATCAGCAACTCCTACAGATCCAGCAGAGAAAAAGCAATATGAGCTCAATGCCAAAGTAGTTACTGTCCTATTGAGTACTTTGACTCAATCAGAATTTATGAAGATCATGCATCTCAAATCAGCTAAGGAAATATGGGACAAAATCGTTACAAGCTACGAAGGAGATGATCAGGTAAAAATAGCAAAGCTTCAAACTCTCAGAATCCGATATGAAACTCTTAAGATGCGAAGTAATGAAAGCGTAGCTAATTATTTCCTGCGTATGGATGAGATTGTGAATTGTATGAGGGATCTGGGTGAAGAATTTGAGGAAGTTGTCTTAGTTCAAAAGGTTTTGAGATCTCTGTCTACTAAATTTGATTCTAAAGTATCTGCCATAGAAGAAAAGGAGAATGTGCGGAAAATTACCATGTCACAGCTTCACGGGATCTTAACTGCTTTTGAAATGCGACAAGAGGTACCACCAGAGGCCGCATTCGAAGTGTCAGAGGAAGAAGATGAGGTAAATTTTGTCAAGAATCTTGAACGGGGATCTGGACGGTTCAAAGATAAGCTACCTTTCAAATGTTTTCTATGTGGTAGAGTTGGTCACTATGCTGCTAGATGTCCTCATAACAAAGAAAAGATATATGAAGAAGATGGTAGAAGCTATTATACCCATATTAAAAGTTCATTAAATGATAGTGAGGATATTAGAAGTCTCATGGCACATAAGAAGAAGAATTCTTCATCCAATAATAGCGAGGATATTAAAAGTCTCATGGCACATGAAGAGACGAATGCAGAAACTGAAGAAGTTGCCAAACTAAAAGAACTATTGGAGACAGAAACCAGGGTAAGGGAGAAATTGCAGGATATAGCAAAAGATCAGAGCACAACTATTCAGAGACTTGAATCAAAGATCCTCTCTCTAAAAGAAGATCTTGAAGATCAAGAACATGAAGTGATCAAACTAAAGCGACAAGTGGAAGAAGGGAGAAAAGTTGAAGAAGACCTAAGGAAGAAGTATCTGAAAAAGGAAGAACAACATCAAGTTGAGGTAAATATCTTGAAAGGTAAACTAGAAGAAAAGGATAAGCTTTTACGATTTCAAGATAGTTCTAAAGTCTTGGATGATATTCTTAATAGTCAAAGATCTCCTGCTATCAAGACTGGTCTTGGTTTTCATGAATATGTTGAAGGTGAATCTAGTTCACAAGGTGAGACACGAAACTCTAATGAGAAATCTGAAATGCTCAAGGAACAACCAAGGAAAGAAATTCCTCAAGGAAGATCCTTTACTCCTAACTATGGACGTGATAGACGATTATTTCCTCCGCTGAATAATGTTGAATGTTATGTATGTCATAATCTTGGACATGTTGCAGCCAGATGCAGAAGTAGAATGGTTCAAGAAAGATCATCGCATCCCAGGTACTTCAGAGGGTATTGCTTTGCCTGCAATGCATATGGACACAAAGCAATTGATTGTGATAGAAGGAACATGAAAAATATAAGGTGCTATACATGCAACAACTATGGGCATAAAGCAAGGGAATGCAGGAGCAGATTTCAAAATTCAAGACAAAAGGACCATACATCATCACAGTTGCAGGAATTGAAGAAGACAGAGACAGAAAGGTGTGGGATAACTCAGTCAGCTGACATAACAGACACAGGGGAATCTGAAAGTGAAATTCAGTATTCCATCCTGCATACGCTTATATAATGAAGACAAGTTGCGTATATACGCGAGTTACAGGCTGCAAAGTCGCGTATATGGAGAAAGGGCAGCAGAACAGACCCAGGTTCAGTCATGGTTGGCTCAGGCTCAGGGGGAGCAGAACAGACTCAGGAAATGGTTCAGACATGGTTGGCTTACACTCAGGGGGAGAATATTCTTCAAATAATGCATTGTTGGCATTATGGTTAGAAGGTGTTGATAAAGTCTATGAAGCTAAATGATACATCTTACTGTTTAGGAATGGTATTGCAGGCTGATGCTTATGGTACAGATCATGATGCTGTTGGTGGCTTTCATAAGTCTTGGTCTAGATATTTCATCACTATGTCATGTATCTCTTTTATGATGTCAAGGTCATGTAACGGCCTATGTTGGTTTCCCCACTATGCCTGGGATGAATGATGAAATGTTCATGTATTATCATGTATCTTCACATGGTTAGGTGGATGAGTCAATATTGGTATATCCCCACTAGGTTGGGTGATGAATGTATGTTGAGTCTTTTGGTGATAGGAAGGTCTTCTATGATGTATAAGTCTTTGTTCTTCTTGAAGAACATCTTTTGCAGATCTTGCCTACAGTCAAGGGGAGCATGAACAGCACAATTCAGCAAGAGCAGGATGGATAGATTGGTACACTTTGGCATACACAAAGGGGGAGCACATTTGGAGATTTCAGCATGTACTCAGGGGGAGTATGGACAGCAGTATGGACAGGAGAGGGTATACCAAAGAAGAGAATATCTTGGTCCACCCTTTGCCCTTGATGTCAAAGGGGGAGAGTGACTTGGTGTGGTGGTTGCCATCAAGTCCAAAGGGGGAGATTGTTGGCATTATGATTCAAGTGTTGTCCTTGATGGAAACTCACTCAGAGGTTGGTACAGATGCTCAGAAGTTGGTACAGGAGATGGCAACTTAATCAGAAGACAGATCCTAGTACAGCTTGCCAAGGAAGTTCATACACGCAGGTTTGTTAAGACCAAGTCGCGTGTACACGCAGGTTGGCTTCAGAAAAAGAGCATGTATGTGGAAAAGTACCTTTGGTCCATGGCGGTTAGTCCTTGGAAGTTGTGCCTATGGTTTTGGACCATTATGTCTCGACGGACGTGTTGATCCCTAGTTTCGAGGTTGATGGTATTGTGTTTCTATGGTTTTGGCTCTTGGTATTGAACAAGGCCTAAGGCTATATAAGGAGAAGATCACTAGGCAAAGCAGCATGGATTGTGGGTGTCTGACGCAGTGAGAAGATCTGGTATTGCTGGTTATCTGTTCGGGACGCTTGGCAAGGGTCGGATCTGATAGCAAAGGCAGAAGTAATCATTTCTAGATCTGCACGCGGGTTGCCTTTGGAGAAAGCGCGTATACACGCGGTTTTGGTACAGTGAAGTAGCGTATGCATGATAAGTGTTAATATTTCAGGTTGCTGCTGATTCTGGTGGTTGTTGCAGAGTTCTAGATTCTGGTTTGGGTTCTGAGTTCTTGATGACAGGGTTTCAGTGATTCGGTATTGGGTTGTTTAATGAATTATGATGCAAGTAAAAGTTGATGATTGTATTGCGGTAATGTTTGCTTTGTACTCTTGGATCCAGTATGAAAATATATGAAACGTGGTCCCTGAAGGTTGTAGGGTCAGCACCTACGTACTAGTGAATGGATCAGCTAGTACAAGAGCTGAGGGGGTTGTAGCTCCCTTCCAAAAGTAGTTGGAAAACGAGAGAGGGTTGTAGCCCTCTGCAGGTTGTAGCCTGCGTGCTGGTAAAGGACTGCACCAGTACATTGTAAAAGAAGTTTCTCATTAAAGAAGAAAGAGACAAATTGCAGCAGGTGGTTTTCACCCACATTGGGTTTCCACCTTATATCATGGTGTTCATGTGTGTGGCTTTTGTGTGATGATCTATTCTGTTATACTGCATCTGTTTACTGTTAATATGCTTAATAATATCCTGATGCATTTACTGAAGATAAGATTAACTGAATCATAAGATCTCTGCATATACGCTAGTTGCTTTAGACACAGTCGCGTGTACACGCGGGTTCACTTAACTGAAGTCGCGTATATGTTTCTGAGTATGAAATTGAAAAGTTTTATCTGATCTGATAATACTGATTCACCCCCCCCCTCTCAGTATTATTTCCAACAGGTCTTGGATAGACGATGATCATGTGTCTTGTTAAGGCACTCCTAGATGTTAAGTAATTGGTTCAATTCTTCGCCCTATTCGCATGTTATTCTTGGACATGACCATGATTTAGCCTCACCAATGTTGAACTTACAAAAAAATGGGATTGGTAGATTAATAATAATTCAATTTTAGTTGGATCCATTTTTATCCTTGCAATAAACACATGGTGACCAAGTACAATCCCTTCAAAAAACAATATAAAACATTTTTCGTTGTTAAGTGCTAGATTTGCTTCTCAACATCTAATCAAAAACTTTTGTAGGTTGCTGAAAGATTCTTCGAAAGAATTTCCATATACAGATAAATCATCCATGTAAACCTCTACACATTCATGTATTTAATCTACAAAAATAGCTAATGTTTCTCTTTGAAATATGGCAAGTGCATTACATATTCCAAAGGGTAATGCCCTATAGGCATATGCTCCCTAAGGACATGTGAAAGTTGTCTTGTCTTGGTCCTCATGATCTATCCAAATCTAATTATATCCTCAAGGGAATGTAGATGATAAAGAGAATAATTCATATGCTTGCTATTATATTTTTCAACAATTTCCTACGCTAATTTTGAAGTAAATCATGCTCCTTGGTTTGTAAAAATTTCTCTTGAAACTCTAAATTGATGTTATGAAACCAGCTCACAAAAATATAGAAAAGATAAATCAACTTAAAAATCAGTCTCTTCGAGGGGGAGACCTCCTTTAAATTACACAAATGAACAATTCATGGATTATACAAATGACAAGACCTCCTTTCTATATATAGGAGTCAAAGGGGTCCCAATACAATCAGAGCCTACATAACAATAATATTGTAGGGGCACAATAATAACAATAGTGTGCTTCTATGAGGCATAATAATAACAACATGGGGACTATATGGGCACAATAATACAATAATGGGGTTGCAATAATAACAACAAGGGGTTACACTAGTAGTATAGGGACCTAACAATCGAACAAAAAATATTCAAATAGGAAATTCATTATTTATATATTAGTTTCGCATGCCATGGCTTTTGGTTCCACCCACTTGGTAACATAATCAATGGGCCCTACAAATTATAGAGCCCATTTCTCAAAAGGTTCTACCATAATTTTTTGCTGAAGGAGTATTTCATCTGTTATTATAGATTGTCCCATCCATTGATAGTTATCACAACTTCTGACATACTTTTAGGCATCTCTAAAAATAGTTGGAAAATAGTATCCTAGACAAAGTATTTTCTGAGTAGTCCTTTTATCTACAAAATTCCCATCATATAGTTCATTATGAGAATTTTTTAAAGTATCAAATATTTCATCTTCTCTAACTCATCTATGAATAATCAAATCTAGTCTTGTGTAGAAAATATATCATTTGATCAATGAGAAATTGGCACTTTTTTAATAATCCTTTGCTTTTGTCGTGGTGAAAAATGAAATGGTATTTTTCTTGTGGATAAATAATTATCCATATTTTTTGTCCATTTAGTATTTATTCCTTTCTGGTCGATGGGTTCTTCTTTCATTCATTCATTCAATGTACTGAACATGGATCCCCGTTGGGATTTGAAACATCAACAAAGATCAAACTATACTGTGGAGAATCTGAATCATCCTTTTCTAAACAAATACCACATAAATTTGAAATCTAACATTATTTCCCTGTACGAAGGGGATACATGGAGTGAGATATGTTCTCTCGAAATCTCAAGGATCAAGATTGAAAGAAGAGTCGCCGACCTAGAATTTATTAAGAATTGTCGTAACAATAACATCATCCCACCATTTTCTCGTGTGAAGCATAGACTTCTCAATATTTTTTTCCCATTTAGTATTTATCCTTTCTAGTCGGTGAACTCTTCTTTCATTCATTCATTCAATGTCATGAAGATGGATCTCCATTGGGATTTGAAATGTCGACAAAGTTCAAACTATATTGTGGAGAATCCAAATCATCCTTTTCTAAAAAAAGACCACAAAAATTTGAAATCTAACATTATTTCCCTGTACGGAGGGGATACATGGAGTGAGATATGTTCTCTCGAAAGCTCAAGGATCAAGATTGAAAGAAGAGTCACTGACCTAGAATTTCTTAAGAACTGTTATAACAATAACATCATCCCATTGTTTTCTTGTCTGAAGCATAGACTTCTCAATTTTTTTGTCCATTTAGTAATTATTCATTTCTGGTCAGTGGACTCTTCTTTCATTCATTCATTCATTCATTCAATGTCCTGAAGATGGATCCCCATTGGGATTTGAAACGTCAACAAAGTTAAAACTATACCGTGGAGAATCTGAATCATCTTTTTCTAAATTATCCATATTAGCAAACCATGGAAAGTTAATAGATATAGAAAATAAATTTTCATCTCATAAGATATCCTTTACTTGGAAAAATCTCACCAAGATTTTTGATGTGAGAGAGAAATTTTGCCACAATATTTTTCTTTCTAGGTTGATATAGGATAGTAATATTAAATTTCTAAAACAATAATATCCATCTTGTTACTCTACCATTAGTTATTATTTTATTCATTAAATACCTAAAGGCATAATGGTCTTTGTCGACAAAGATTTTGTAACTAGTAATATAATGTCAAAAATTATTAATAGTGTGAACAATTGCTAGCTTTTTTTCTCTGTAACAATATAGTTTAGTAGAGAGGTAGCAAGAACCTAAGGGGTTATTCTTCACCCTGATGAAAATATAGAATCAACCTTCTCTTGGGGGCTTAGAAAAATATCAAACAACTAGGCAGAAGCATATGCTTTGTATTAGGGATTTATGTTAGCAACTAAGCAAGGGATTCAATGTTTAACCATGTTGGGTATTCCTAAACAATCCTTTAAAGTTTGAGGAATACATCACTCCCAAAATACACTCACCTAAAGGAAATTTGGAAAAAATCGAGGATTGAAAAATAGGAAATATACCACATTCTCAGGCAGCACAATCAACTAGAAGTTTCATTGGCCAATGAAGGAGTTAGGTTGCCTCTTGTTGTATTAAGGAGGCAAAATTATTGCAAAATATGCAAAATCCCATGAAATTTAAAACTAATCCAAAGAGGATTTGTCCCCAAATGGGAGAGGGCCAAATGGTAGCCTATTTCCCATGCAAGGTGCAAGAAAGTCCCCCTTCATAAAATATGGTTTCAAACATTTTCCCTTTAAGAATTTAAATATAAACATAGATGGCATGCTCAATTTAGTTGGCATGGGGTGGGTACACCCCCATGATATTGATTTGATGTCCTAAAGAGGGTAAGGTGACTAGGATGAGCACTGGCATGGTGTTCCTATGGGTTAGAATGCCCAAAACCATCCTACGGCAATAAAGCATGTGTATAGGATGATGGTTATCGATCTAAGAAACACCAAGTCAGAGAATGAAACCCCCTGGCCATTAAAGCGGAGAAATACCAAGCTAATCACTTATGTTCTATTATGGCTTTCCTTTATATGGGTAGAAAGGGTCCATGGTTCAAAAGAAACGACCAGCATTCTATAATCTCATAGTCAAGACTTCAACATCCTCTTCAAGGTATGCTCAAACTTAATTTCATATTTTGCAGTAGTCATGCACATTTCCAATTAATTAGTGGTAGACATGACATAAAAATTTCAATTAAGTGACAATTTGTTCTAGTGTTTGGCCACCTTGAGGACAATGAAGAATAGTTGAAACTCATAACTCTTCTTGAGCAAGAGAATTATGTCAATATTTCCACTTGTATAGTTCTTCATCATTGAGAACCCATAGGTCGTCAAGAAGGGCATTGTTAAGGGTCAACGGCTTAGCATTATTTCAAGCATGTCTCCCCTACATTACTCATCGGCCATAGGCCAATGTGGACTAGGCTCAAGGGTAATTTGAATATCCTTTCTTCATGTTTGGAATTTTTCCCTCCTAATTTATTTAGTAGAAGGATTGGAATAAAAGAGGATTTGTAATTGGTGTTGCAAATGGATTATCCTAAATGTGCAGAAATTAGAGTTCTTTGGGATAAAGTAAATCAATTGAAAGGGAAATTTACACTTTAAAACTACCAATTTGTTTCTTTTTTTTTACACGGTAATGAGTACATTCCACTAGGCACAATCGATAACTTTGTAAAAAAGGTTGCCACTATTCCACCATTAGTAGAACTATTTCATAAATGCCACACAGGCCAACATGTCTCCAGAGACTTGAACCCATGCAACTTGGTACACAAATCATGAACCATACCACTTGAGCTAAGTTCCTTTGACTACCAATTTGTTTCATGCATAACACTAATCATATACGTTTTAGTTGAAAATAGAGTATCATACAAAGAAATGAGGATGAGACAGATTTCCTTTGTGAGCAAATTGAAAACCTCAAGGCAACTTTGAATTGAGGACCAACCGAATAGGCTCTATCTAGTAGTGAACAGCCTTTAGTAGCTCAACTGGTCCCATATCTAAAATCCATAGATTCATCATGCCATGAAGAAATCAAGAAATAAGGTGGTCCCTCTCCTTATTTTTCATACATGTTTATTTGTAATTGTTGTTTAATTTTGCAAGTTTTTGGTGCATACATGCATATAACCATGGTAGGATATCTAGGAAAAAACTTCAAAATTTTGGGGAAAATGGCCCTGTAAGTAATCAATGTATCAAAAGTTATATCTAGTTCAATTCCCAAATTTTGTTTGATCCTCATGATGTAACAACAACATTTCCTATGAAAAATGTGAATTAATAGAAATAGTATTCTCATTCTTGTTAAAAAATTGATATAGTTATGTAGAAGTTAAGTTTTCACTAATTAATCAAAGAGGTTTAGAACAGCTGGTGAAGGAGCGTGTTGTTAAGGCGCTCCGTAAGCGAAAGGTCACCGGTTCTAGTCTTGCCGATACCAAAAAATCCAGCATGGTTTCTGCTGGTGCGGCTCAGGCCGGGTGCGGTCCCCGGGTGACTTTTCCGGATGCCCCTGAGTCATGGCCTCTCAGCCATAGGGTAAGAGTGATTTTCAAGATTCACCCACTTATCAACCAAAAAAAAAAATCACTAATTAAATAAATAACATAGGTTTAAATATTTTTCTTATGGCCTAAAACTACTATTGTTGTATTAGATGCATCTATAGAGATGTGAAATGGCAAGGTGCCATTTGGGCCTCTCAATATAGTTGCTAATAAAAAAAAAAAATTAAGAGCACCAAAGGCTATCTAACAATTAGTATTCCAAAAAAAATCAACATCTTTTACAAGAAACATAAACAATGGCAAGGCTATTTTGCTAAATCTTCTATAAATCATCAGTGATATCCTACATATTCAAGGAAACTCCTCACATCTCTTTGTGTTGACGGGATATGTAGATTAACAATTACTTCAATTGACGGACCCACTTTGACCCCACAATAGACATATGGTGACCATGTACAATTCCTTCATTTAGTAATATAAAACATAATTCATTACCAAGTGCTAGCTTTGCTTCATGGAATCTAATCAAAAACTTTTTACAGGTAATTTAAAGATTCTTCGAAACAATTTCTATATACAGAGAAATCATCTATATAAACATAGACACATTCATGTATTAAATAAACAAAAATAGCTAAGAATTACCTTTTAAATGCATCACGCGCATTACATAGTCCGAAGGGTAATACCCTATCAGTGTATGTTCCCCAAGGACCCATTGTTGTGGGGAAAAGTATCCAACACGGAATGACCCTATCCCACTCTAAGGGTGATAGTTCCTTAGCAACAGCTGAAGCAAAGCTATCTAAAGTTACTTCTTTATGACATGCAAGAGATGAAAGGAAGGGATCCACTTACCGATGTCTTGCGCAAATGGTCGATCCAATCTCCTCTATTTGCCGCTCGCTCCCAGCTCCAAGTCTTCTCACGGGCCCAGCTACACAAGATCCTGCGAACAAGACAAGAAAAGGAAACTACAAGAAGCATGCATTCATAATTGATTCAAGGATTAGCATAAATCAAATACGCAAGTAAGACAATACACCATTGAAACACATGCGAATAGAAGAACCTCAAATGCTTTATTAATATAAGGAAGTAAGGTTCAGGCGGTGATACAACCGCGAGAGGTCCAATCCAGCATCACCTTCCCGACGGAAAGAAATCTCCTCTTCACCTCCCTCAAGCAATCACCCAATACTCACAACTGTAAACCCACAACAATTCTTTGCACAAAATTCCGGCCTCTAGATCCCATGGGATGAGATCCTTATATAGAGTTTTGGAGTGAAGATAAGTCAGCTTGATGTGTGACTTGTTGTCCTCTTCAACTCCAGTTGTTCTTCAGTCCTTGAGTCCACTCGGAGTTTCTACCTTCCACTTGGAGTTTTAGAACCTCTTTACTCATCATTAGGCGAATCTTCTGATCCAAGTGTCATTTTGGAAGCTTCCTGGGCACTGGCACATTGAGAAAAGATTCCTCCACATGTCAAAGTACGCCCAGCGCAGGTAGCCTTTGTTGCACTTGCTATGCAGCGCAGGTACACCATAGAGCTTTTGACATTCAGCGCAGATGCTTAGTGGAGCAGCTGCTTTGATCCAAAATTGACCTATTTTTGAGTGTTTTTCAGTGGAGAACTGATCTGAAGTGCTGTGGTTTGCTGACCTTGTTCCTCTAGGGGTAGGAACAACATGTTTTAGGGACTTTGGATCCCTCAGATTATTGACATTTCATGCTCCATGCTGTAAGGCACAAAAATGTCTATAACAGTTGCCCCCTAAAGTATGAGGTCGTTTATCGGGTGAAATGCTTTATTAGGAGGATCCGAAGTTCATTCAATCGTCAGGAGGTGACCTGTAACAAAATACAATACAATACATTATCTTTTCATACTTTCTTTTCATGATCTAGCTGATGCGGGCATTTCCCATGCTCAGCTTTATAAATACATTTGTTGTACATAAACAGACGATCGTCTGATAATAGACTGATAATTCTCTGCTTTTAATTATCATCCTTTTAGTAGGATGATCATCTGCTGCACATGTCTATGTTTTTATCTCCTGAATATATATCGCAGCCCGGATGGATGAAACTAGATCCGGGGTCTTCAAACTTGTCCGATCTTCACTCTAGTACAAGTCGATCCATGTGAGAATTTCTTGAAGTCGAACATGGAAAGACATCGCTTGATTACCAGTCAATAATGTAAACTGTTAACAAGCGCGAGAGGAATCACCGATAATGATGATGACCCTCAAGGTACTGCAGCACAATTCACGTGGCGTGAATATAGGATCTGACGTCGAACACCATGCAAAGTCTCCCGGTCGAAGGTCATTAATGTATACCTATCGCTGGAAGTGAGAAACTTGCCATTGAGGCATGCAAGCTTCAAAGTACTGAGGGGGTGTTCCTAGATCAACTTCTTGGATAGTGAGCTGATGTCGACAAGAAGTGATCCGTCAAAGGAGGGCCTTAATGAATCCCACATCAGTGGCACGGAACGGAGCTAGTGATGATGGTGAAAACGATCTGTGAAATATGATTCAGGGTGGCGGTCATGGAAGGACGAAAGATGATGTATGGTAGTGGATGGGACCCGGTTGACACTTTCTGAATGACATATCTTGAACATATAACGCCACTGATGTGATGGATCGGTAGCATTACCCCATGTATGGATGGTATGGCGAGACCATGGTGAAGGGACCGGTGAATGATAATAACCCAACCCGATATTTACGGAGGCAAAAGTTTCATGTTCAAGAGCGACTTGCTACCATTAAGCTTTGAGGTTCTTCCCAATTTTTCCCCAGTCATTTCTGACCAGTACCTCTTTATTTTTGTCAAGCTTGAGGAGGATAACATATGCTTGTTCTATAACCTGCCCTTCGGGCAAGCCCATCGCTATGTTTTAACGAGCTTAACGATATCGAAACTCGTTCTCGTCTAAAGACAAGTTTGTCGCTATCTAATATTTTTAACGAGCCCAGCGACAAAGACAACTCGGTCCTTTTCATCTTTAGAGAGTCTGAAAAGGGTACATAAAGTGGACTCCAGGGGTCCTTTTTCGTCATCTAATCCCTTAAGTCCGAAAAAGTATAAAACAATACAGAAGGGATGAATGTTCGATATCTTTATCGAGCCGAACTAGACAAGCGCTCGATCTTTTTGTGCAATAATCCCTCAGGTCCAAAAAGATTAAAATCTAGAGGAGGGATAGCTCTTCCGGTCCTTTTAACGAGCTGGAAGGCCAAAACTCGGCAAAATTTTCATATTTTACGAGTCAGTGAAAAGAGCTCAAAGAAGACTCGTATTTTGAGGAACGAGTGATAAACAGGGATAGCAGCAGATTCCAGGTACAGGTTGGAATTTTCCAATCACGGCAGTGTCATAAGGACGGCTAGGTGAAATCACTCTTCGCAGCTATTCCTCAAAATAGGTAAACAATCAAGTGGATGTGAATGATCGGCCAAATGAAAAGTGGAGGTGACGGCGCACAAACACGACCAAGGCTTTTATGGCTGATGAATCTATGGTCTCAAATGGTTATTTACCGGTTCATTTTTTCTGGATGAGCTTGAACTCTGGGGGGGAAGCCTGCTCACATGCTTATGTTTATTTTTTAACGAGCATGAAGTCCACGTTAAAACTGCTTGGATCTTGCGTTTATTTTTTAACGAGCATGAACTATGCCAAAACTGCTCGTTTGATAAGGTTAAATTCATATTTTACCATGACTAGTTTTTTCTTTTCCAGAGATAGTACTGTTTCATCAATTGCTGCAACAAACTTGTTAGAAACGGATAACATGAAGTAAAAATACTAATATTTCACTTTGAATTACGTAAAAAAGCAATCAAAAGATGTTTTTACCTCTCATTTTACCATTTCATGTGCATTTGGTTTGTTGGAGCTTTGGAGGTGCCTCTTCCCCTCGATTTTTCACCAGCTGATTTCGGGAGATTCTGTGGACGATTTTCAGCGCCGTTTCCACCAGGTAGGAGCTAAACCCTAGCTCTATCTTTTCATGGTCTTATTTCTCAGTTTTATGCTTGTTTTCCTGCCCCCATGAGCCCCTGGGGTTTCACTAGGGCGCTCTGCCATCAGCGCAGGTGCCCCATTCGAAATCTGCGTTGGGGTCCTCATTTTTCAAAGGCAGTTTGTCCCCCAACGCAGGTGAGACCCTTCTCTTCCTGCGTTGGGCGCAGAAAACTTCTTGGTTGCACTCTTTTTCATGAGAATTTTGCCATTTTCTTTACCGAGTCAGGGATCTTACTCCTCCTCTTGTTTGTTTTGTAGAGTTTATTGGAGCAGAATGACTCTTACGTGGCGAGAACGAGAGCATGAAGAGGAGGACATGGTTGCCCTCCATGATCCTGTTACCGTGAGCGCATTGCGGAACTGTGGCTTGCTAAAATTCTTCCGCATATCTAGCATGAGGGCACAGATACGTTTACTGCAGTACCTGCTTGATGCTTGGGATCCTGTTAACCAAGTGTTCCAGATTAGGGGCAAGTCCATCCCTTTGACCATAGTGGACATTTACTTCTTGACGGGGTTGTCAAGGCGGGGTGCCCCCATTTCCTTGTCCGGTTCGGCCCGAGGGAACGATTCCGTGAAAGATTATATCCGTCAGTATTGTAGGGAAGGATCCCAGCCGAGCAGAGACGGCAAGGTTTCTATCCGTGATATCACTGACAGGTCTCTCAGGTCTATTCTGTACACGATTTGTAGGATGGCCGGCAGCACATCCCCTCATGTTGCCAACAGGTCTTATGTGCAGCACGCCCTGGAGTGTCTTCAGCCGAAAGTTTTTAACTGGTGTGATGCAGTACTGGTTCAGATGAAAAACCAGTTGACCAAAGTAAAGGACGGGAAACTGAAGAACTTTGGCTTCGGTTCAGTTTTGACTACCTTCGCTTTGGAGAAGATACCCCTGATGCAACCTCAGTATATTGTTCTTGACTTGCCATCTCCTACTGAGCCACGCATGCAGAGGTGGGTTGACCACATGTCCAGGCACGCAGGTCAATCCCAGATTACTTTTACTGATGCCTTCTTTAGGTGGTTCGAGCGGCAGGATATGGCTTTTTCCGAGTATCCATATATTGGCATGGATTTCCGAGGCGATCCGGATTTGGTGCTACCGGACGGCGAGCAGTGGGGTGATCTTGGTAAATATTTTGACCTTATCATTGTTTACTGTCTTTTATTTATAATGTCCTTGTGCTTTACTCTTTCAAGACTCTAATCAAACTCATGTGTGCATGCAGATGTGGGCCCCGTCCATCCAGCAGTTCGTCTGAGAGTTTCGGCTTCGTCCGAGAGTTCCGGCTGCTGCCCCAGCAGGGGAGGCTCCTAGGAGAGCTATTCTCCGTGACCTTGATTTGGCTGAGACTCTTGCAGCTGTGCAGGAACAGGTCGAGGGTCTTACCCTTGGGATTCCGGATGTACCGATCGATGAGTTGCCTCTACGATTGCAGCGACATACTGCTGGTGTTCCTAGACGATGGTCTCGTCTTTTGCACATGATCGCACAGGCCGTGGCATGTTATCATGAGCATCACCAGGCTAGGGTGCCCCCCAGCCATTTTTCAGTTTTGGGGTCGTATGACCGATTTTGTCTTGATTACAGAACATTATATGTAAACCGTAAATAGTTATATATATTTTTGATTTTCGGGGTTTATTCCAGTTTTTATGTGATCCATGTATGAAACATCGATGATGCTTCTCTTTTTATCAATTTTGCAAATGTCTATCTAACACATAGTTTGCTAATGAGTCGGTTAATGTGTTTAAGTTTCTGGAAATGTGTTGATATTGGATAAAATCAAACCGTCTTTCCAAGATTTTAACTCTTAGGAACTTGCGATAAATAGCTGGATTTCGGACAGAGTAGGTACCATTGAGCTGTAGTACCACGAGCTGTGAGTCTAGCCTGACGACTAGCCGGCGTATGCCATAGGTGATGGCATCAGAGAGGAGTTCTATCAACGCGCTATACTCAGCGATATTATTTGTTGATTGACCAATACATACCCCCCTGAAACTCACTAACTCGTCGCTTGGGTCAAAAATGGCCCATGCTGCAGAGGATAGGTTCCTCGAACTACGACTCGCTCCGTCAGCATATCCAACCCACGGTTCCAATGGATTTGACATCTGCAATAAGTGTAAAAAGCGGATTACTTAAACCGGAACAAACGCTTTAGCGAAAACAAAAATGTAACAAAAGCATACAGGTTACTATTAGGCATAGTAACGTTTAAGGTACAACCCGTTACGGGGTTGCGCCAGTGGAAATCCGTCATAATCTACCAACTCGTAGGCACCTTTTGCTAACACACTTTTAACAATATAAGGGCCCATCCATAAGGACTTGAATTTCCCAGCTCCCAATTTATCGGATTCTTGGTCATAAAGCAAGACCAAATCACCTTCCGAGAAGACACGGGGTTTGACATTTTTGTCGAACTGCGCTTTGACTCGTTTCTTGTGGGCTTCGTTGGCCAAGGCGGCATCACGACGGGTTTCATCCAACTGGATTAATTCCAAGAAACGAGCTTCTTCTTCCGAGGTTCCGGGGAGGAGATCAATTGCGAGTTTAAGGGACGAAATTTCACACTGGATTGGTAGGATCGCCTCCAGGCCATACACCAGTTGAAACGGTGTGAACCCAGTGGCATTCCTTACTGATGTTCGGTAGGCCCACAAAGCCGAGTACAGGATCAAATGCCATCTTCTTTTGTGAACCCCCACCATCCTTTGCAGCATGCGCTTCAGGACCTTGTTGATCGCTTCAACTTGTCCGTTAGCTTGCGGATAGTACGGAGTAGAGCTGTCGTGAGACAATCCTAGTTTGGCATTTAATTCAACCATCATGTGATTGCGAAAATGCGATCCATGATCTGTTACTATGGCCTGTGGTACGCCGAATCTGGCGACTACATGATTAAAAAAGAATAGGGCTGCTGTTTCACCAGTGTTATCCAATGTAGGCATCACCTCGGCCCATTTTGTAAAATAGTCAACTACGACTATAATATACCCATGCCCCCCGGTCGAGGTGGGGTTACATTGCATGAAATCGATGCCCCACTTGGCGAAAGGCCCCACAGCTATTATTGGCTGTAAAGGAGCGGGGGGTCTTCTGGTTTTGCTATCAAAAATCTGACATGCATGGCAACTTCTAACTGTGGTTATGCAATCTTTGAACATGGTTGGCCAGAAGTATCCTGCTCGTAAGATTCTTTGTGCTGTAGCATATCCAGATTGATGCCCCCCACAGGTGCCTGAATGACATTCATTCAGGGCTTTTTCGGCCTCCTCATGGGTTAGACACCTTCTCAGGACCGTATCGACACCACGACGGTAAAGCGTATCACCGATGATCATGTAGTCTTTTGCTTGGTATCGAATGCGTTTTTGTTCTGAGTGAGAGGTGTCTGGCCGAAGCTTTTGGGTTTGGAGATAAACTATTATATCTCCATACCACTCATCACTTGCGGATATCAGAAACAAACTTTCGTCCACGATCGATTCTTTGGACGTTTCATCGTTGGACGATGACGGGTGATCGCATAATAATTCTGCGAAAACTAAAGCTTTCTTTGATTTGGATTTCACAAATTCCAGATCAAACTCTTGAAGGATAGCTATCCACTTTGAATATTTGCCCCCAAGCAACTGTCGCGACAGTATATAAGTCATGGGGTTGCAATCTGACAATACGGTGGTCTTCCTGAAGAGGACATAATGCCGAAATATTTGTATCGCTTGAACAGCAGCAAGTGCTAGCTTTTCAACATGAGAATATCTACTTTCTGTATCATTTAAGTTTTTACTTAAATAATATATAGGGTGTTCAATTCCATCGGCTTCTTGAACTAAAACCATTGCTATGGTCGTATCTGCTGCAGCCAGATACAGGTTAAAGTCCCTTAGATAGTCTGGGGCGTACATTAATGATGCTTTGACTAGCGCTTCTTTCAAAGCATCAAAGAAAGCTTGTGCAACCTGGTCCCAGACGAAAGGTACATCCTTTTTCAGGAGACGGGTATAACCTTTAGCAAGTTCTGCGTAATTTGGAATGAACCTCCTCAGAAAGTTTGCTTTCCCTTGGAGTTTCTGAATCTGAAGCAAGTTCGAAGGTGGAGGCAAATTAATGATTGCCTGCACCTTGCAAGGGTCGAGACGAATTCCATCCTTGGAGACTATAAAGCCAAGTAAACGACCAGAACCGACGCAATGTGTGGATTGAGTCTTATCTTGTAGTGTCGGCAACGTAGAAATATCGCTCTTAAATGCTGCAGATGATCAGTCCGCTTTTGCGAATGAGCCGGAAGATCGTCAAGATAAGGTTGAACGATGTTCTTGATGTCATGGAAAGCATAATTCATTGCTCTCTGAAACGTCGCTCCTGCGTTCTTTAAACCAAAGGGTAATTTTCGGTAAGCGAAGGTGCCCCACGGAAAAATAAATGCAGTCTTTGACTGGTCCTGTGGGCGGATATTAATTTGATTATACCCGGAAAATCCGTCCATAAACGAAAAGATTTCACATCCGGCGCATTCATCAATTATCTGGTCGATGAAGGGTGTAGGGTAGTTGTCCTTTGGACAAGCTTGATTTACATCCCTATAATCGACGCACACTCGTATTGTTCCTTGTTTTTTCATAACAGGGACAATATTCGATACCCAATCGGTTAGAGGAACCGGGTAGATGAAACCAGCATGGAGAAGTTTCTCAACTTCCGCTTTAATGGCAGCGGCCTTCTTGGGGTGTACCTGCCGAAGCCGCTGTCTTACTGGTTTGACATCAGGATACATCTTAATTTCATGTTCAACAATACTCGAGTCAATGCCTGGCATTTCATCATATGACCAGGCAAAGACATCTCTAAATTCGCGGAAAAGAGCTTTATATATTTCTTGTTCTGAAGGGGAACAACCTTTGCCGACATAAATATTCTCTACAATGTCTGTTTTGGTCGAGATATTTATGGCTATAGTTTCTTCTATATTGGATAGGTTTCTCTCGGAGTCCACCGTATTTACAGTATTCGTTAGGAATTCAAATACTGAGGGGTGATACAGGTCGCCTTGAGTATCTTCCTTAGGAAGGGAACGATGGTGGTTATCATCCCATGGTGCCCCCTCAATCCACATTGATTGCAGGATTCCTTCATCACTTGCATGCACTCGTGACCAAGGATCCAAAGGGGTACCACATTCTCCTGACCTATCTACCCAAACGCTTGACGAGCATTGATTTGGGCTCGCCTCCCATGCCTGAAACATTGATTGCTACAATATTTCGATTGGGCTCGGGTGCAAGACCATTGCCCGATCCATGATGACTTTGTCTTTTGCGACCTTCGTGGAAGATATCATGTTGCAGGTAGCCACCAATGGTACATTTCCTATGTACATATGATTTGGTAGCGAGAAAGTCCCCATCATTGTGGGGTCTTTCAACAGGCCTACTCCTATATCTTGAATTGAATGGTCGCTTTCATGGATCATGGGAATGCTTCCCGTAACTTGTGAACCATTAAGGAGGAATTTTTGTTGGTCGACGACCGTAATCCCTCCTTCAAACGGGAATGCGATCTTCCTAAAATAAGTCGACACGACAGCTGCCATGGCATAAATCCATGGTCTTCCCAGTAGGATGTTGTAATCCAGATTTCCATCTATGACTTCAACATCAATCTCTACTGTTTTTCCACCTAGTTCAACCTTCAAGTTACTTAAAATACCGTAAGGGGTATATGTCCTACCGTCGAAAGCCTTTAGTGTTGTCGAAGATCTCGACAAGGTTGGCGACCCTAGCGTTTTCCAGCAGCTCATCGACATAATACATGTAGATGCCCCCTCGTCAATAATTGTTCTGTGAACAGTTTTGTTGAGGGCCTTCACTTGAATAAGGAAAGCTAGTTGAGCTGGTAACTGAGGGTCATACCCTTTGTGATCAAAGGACACAAGATTGGAATCCTTAGGATCAACCCCCCCTATTGCCGATAACAATGCCTGCCTTTGGGATGGACAATTTTGTAGTACTTCTAGAGTCGACATAGCGGATGGCGATTGAGCCAAATCTTCTACTATGTTATAATGTTGTGCCGCTCTGGCACGAGGATTAAAAGTCGACTTGTGTACTACACCCTTAGGTGGTTTTATCGTTAATTCTGGCATTATGGGTGGGACAACTTCTGTCGAAGTTGTTGTCGAACTACTAGGTTGATCTTTACCTTTTTCGTTTGACAGTTGCGGATTCCCGTAATCTTTGTTCCTTGTCGAAATCAAAGCATCATTCTGCTGCTTGGAGATCGATAACATCAGCACTTGCGACGGGGAAGCATTTCCACTATCAACCATATTTTGACCTGGGTTGGGAAACGGGTCAATCAACACAGCTGGGTTCTTTGGACTTTTAAAGAATCTCTTGAGCTCAACTTTGTACGGACACTCTGATGTCTTGTGATCTTCGTCACATATCATACAGGGCCATTTCTTTTTCCCTTTCTCAGGAGAGTTCGAAGAAGTTTTTTCAGGTGACGGATCATCCTGTTGCTTCTTCTTCCCTTTGTTTTGCTTCTTCTTGCTTCCTGGTTGATTGGTTTCTTTGCCTTTATCTGCTGATATGGCATTTACTTCCGAAGCAAGAATCTCTTCATGGGCATTTCGATCTGAAGTCTTACGGGCTTTCTGAGGTGAAGCCTTTTTCGACTTCGCGCTTGCAGTGCCAATCACGCCATCTCCGGCATGAGAGTCAATATTCGATTTAGGAGGGGGAGGAATTGAAAATTCAGGTCTGGGGGCATCAGGTATTTTGTCGTAGAGCGTGCCAGACTGAGTATATACCAAGTCTAAATATTGAGCACGAGCAATCACTTGCTCCTCTGTTACGACCCCCCCCTTGGCCACATCTTCCGTTATAGCCGGAAGTAATGACTTTATAAACCATTCGGCTAATAGCTGATCAGGAACGTATGTTTTCACCATCCTACGACGGCGACGCCACTCATGTATGTGATCAGATATGTGAGTAGCTTTCGTCTGTTTGAAGTTGGTCAGTATCTCGGTTCCTGTTTCATACCTGATAGGTAATTGAAAATGGGTTAGGAAAGTCGTGGCTAAGGAGCTGAAATTGTCGAAAGAGGTTCTTGGCAATTCTATATACCATTTAGCCGCCGGACCTGTCAATGTCCTCTGGAAGAGGCGAAGTCTTATCGAATCATTGTTTAGAGTGTTCGATGAACACCATAGATGAAAGGTCATGACGTGATTCGACGGGTCTTCACCTGGATTTCCATTGAATTTAGGAATGTCGGAGGGAAGTTTGTGAGGAATCGCTGGCCACCAAGGGGCATAAGCAATCGGATCGTTTGTCGACCGATGTAAATCGGGTAACTCTAGAGTTGCCACGAATGGCAGCTGTTGACTCAGATTAGGCGAAGCATACCCAGGATACGAAGGGATCGCCTGAGCAGTTGGTCTTTGCATACCGGCATAATGTATTTGATGCTGGTATGATTGATACGGTTGGTGGACTACCCCACTATAAAGTGGTTGGTTTTGACCGTATTGTAGGTACGGTTGTCCATTGTTCGCAAAAATCTGCTGCTCGGTACCTTGGTACACTTGCTGGAACTACGGTTGTTGATACTGCACCAACCATGGTTGTGATACCATTGGTTGTTGTGCGATGCTTACCACTGGGCCAAGATGAGGGGTAAGGGTACCCGTTTGTGCTTGTGTCGCCCTGCCAGTCGGCGATTGTGGTTGGGTTGCAGGGTCAAAGGGTTGTTGCATTACAACCTGAGAAAACTGAGGTTGACATGCAACAGGTATTGTTTGAACTTGCGACACAGTCACAATTGCTGGTGTCGTCGGGATGTTCGTCACAGGCATCTGTTGTTGCATAGAATACACAACTCTTGGTTGCTGGGGTAGCATAGGCATCTAACCACTTGTAGTTATTCCAGTATAACCTGAGTATGGTTGTGAGCTCCCGTATGGGTAACCTCCCGAAGGGGGTAATGAAAAAGCATATTGCCCCCCATACAGTGGTGGTCCGGAACTGAGAGGATTTATTACACCTCAAGGACTGGATTGCCCAAACTGATTTCCGAAAGGATCAATTTGTTGAGTTCCAACATAGGAGTTACCGGGTATTATCCCGGGAGAACAAACAAGAACAGACCATACTGTCGTCATGGCCCTCGAAGGGACCCCCTCCAGCTGTTGAGAGTTAGGGATAGATGGTATGCCGGCGAACATTGTCGGAATGACTGCAGGGAGTTCTGCTGTCGCTGTGTCACTTGGCACAGTCCTAGATGTTGACGGTTGTTCAGACATTTTGAGTCTATCCAGTAGATTGCCTAGTGATTCTTCAGGAACTTCTCTGGGTGATAGGCTAGCTTCTGATGCAGTAGGAAGTAGAGTGATCCCTGCTCCAAAATGTGTTGGAGTAGTTGCTTGCGGATCTTCTACAATTTCTTCTATTGCGATCAGACCGGGTGGAAGAGGAAGACCGTCAGGTCCGTAGAATATTTCTGGTGCCGAAGAAGGGGTTGTTTCGACAACGACAGTCGTTTGAGGAGCAAGACTCTCTGAACCGATCACTGATGGAACTGATTCAGTAACACAAGTATTTGCTCTCAGACTAGGATCAGTGTTACTGTCCTTCTGGGGCTGTTGAACTTCTTCAATAGGGGCAGGGTTTCCAGAAATGTTTGGAGTAACCGGAACCTCAGATGTCGTCGGAACACTTGTTCTAACTTTGACATGAGATTTGGAACCAGTTGAACGAGATCGCTTTGCCCGGGTTGTTTTCGATTCCGGAGACAAAGACGGTTGACTCGTACGCCTCCGCGAACGACGGTTCATCGATTTACTTTCTTCCACGGTTTCGGATTACTTGATCAACCAACAATGCACAGGGTAAAAATGTGTTTTCGAATTGAATTAATTTTAGACGCTTTTTAAGACACAACTTGCTTTTTCATGTTTTAAGAGTCGAGAAAAGCTAAAGATGACTCTAGTCTCCTTCGATGTATTAACGAGCCCGAAGTGACAAATGCTCGGATGGACTTTTTCAGTTATAGAGTTTGAAAAAGGCCAAAAGAAACTACTCTGGAGTTCTAGGCAGAGGGTGTGCCAAACCTTTCGCGAAACCACAGAATACGTTTTACGGTACGAGTGGTCGATCTTCGTGAATGCTGTGTTCACTGCATCGCGATCAGTAGGGCGGCCGACACGGCTTCTTATGGATAAAGGCTTTGTTCCTATAGGGGTCCCCCAATATACGCGACGGTACGCGGGGGCACAAATCCGTACTAGTGCTATCGTCCCTCAGGAGGAATCACCCACCTTCGTAGAGATCGACGGTCACTATGTTTAACAACGCCGGAACACGTCTCTACCTAGACCTTGTTGGATACCTATAGTAATAGGTTTCATATTTCATGATTAGCAAGAGAAAAGCCAAATATGCTCTGCTTTGGTATCCCAAAGATCCCATATTTGCTAGAAAGCAAGAGCTGGGTAAAGTGTTTCAAGTATTGAGGACCTTATTTCAATTTTTGTGGATGATTCAACAGTTTAATCTGGATCATGCCATGTTTCAATTTTGTGTTGTAGAATAGAGAAAGAGGTCTGTCCAAACAGCTTAATCTTGGCAGACAAGTAGTTCAGGTAGAGAAGCAAAGGTTCCCAAAAGTTTAATCTGGGACCTTGGAAGACATAAGGGTAGAAGTAGATAGAGAGAAAAGGAAAAAGCCAAAGAAAAGAAAAGGCAATTGAGGGTTGCAAGTCCAAGTGCCCCTCCAAGAAGAAACAAAAAATGCTAGGAAGATAGTTGGGTAGGCAGTTGTGGTTGCAGAAAGAATATGATCACCATTACACAGGCATCAATAGGTCTCTTGCCAAGGCAATAAAGCTATCAGCAAACAAAGTGGTGAATTCCATGAAATTACAGCAAAGAGGATCACTAACTTCTTTTCTTTTCCCTCTCTAGTCCATCACTAACACCCCCTTTCTAATTCCCCTCCTTCATTCATATAACCCCTAATTCTACTATATAACCTCCCTTATCTTACCCCACCCCTAATAGTATTAACACTAAGGTGTATAAAACCCCAAATCTTATGTATATTCCCTCCCCTAGGCATAATAGCCGTGTATTTCTCAAAAGGGACCAAATGGCATCTGGCCACCTTGGTGAACCTATTCCACCCTTTTTCCCCTTTGCTGCAAGTTAAATTGCCCTCAAATCACCTCTGCATTGCTAAAACCCCCTTTCCAAACCCATTTTGCTCATAAAACCTTTGCAAAGGTTAATGCCCGCCTCTGGCACGTTTCCCAATCCTACCGCATTGTGGTTGAGCCAAAACATTTGCAAAAACCCACATATAAACCCATAAAGTTTGATTTTTCCGCCCGCAGTATTAAAGGCGCATGTTTCCCCTCCGCCAGCCGTCGGATCAAGCCCATCAGATCCGACGGCCCACAGCAATATCGGAGCGCTTCCCGTGGCTGCACGTTAACTTCCGGGAAAGTGACGTTGCGCCTTGTCACGCCTCCTCCACGCGTCGAGAAATGAACCATCTCGGAGCCCGCTCTGACAGCCCCTGCGCCGTACCTAAACTGCCCCGAGAAACCGCGGCGGTTAAGGCTTTAACCGTGACCGCTGCACTTTAACTGCCACCTCGCCGCCCCCTTGACCAATCACCCACTGCCACGTCGCCCGATGACGTCAGCTGACGTCACCTCACCATGACCCACCAATGACGTCATGCTGACGTCAGCAGGAAAAAGCGCCAAATTGGTAAAATAACCCATATTTACCAATTTTACCCGTGTTTTTTACCATTTTACTGTGATTTCTGCTGAACGCTCTGCATGACTGTTTGAACTCAAATTTTCGCCAATCAGTCGATTAGCCCGGGCGACCTCCTCAAAAAGCAACTGTGCACCTGTGTTTCAACCTCTGCTCGTCGAATTACAGGTATTTAGACCATTTCGCCCTCCATACGACCTTCATTAAGCTCAGATTTGCTCAGAGGGATAATAGAACCATAAAAACGATATTTACACCGTTCATTTCCCTCCATTCATCCACCATTGTCATTGTGAGGGCCAAGAAACACCGGCAGAGCTTTAGAAACCTGCAATTCGCATATAACCTCTGTAATTCTGCGTTTTCCCAGCAGAATTCCTAATAGACATAATTCACCCGGTTGGAGAGTTCAGTTAGACCACAGAGAGGTTCTGTCACTAGACTCCAGTAGTATTTCAATTGCTATTGAGAGAATTCCCCTTGAACACTCAAAACCTCATCTGTTTCTACAGAGGACTGCCTCCAAACTGTGTTTTTGCCATTCCACCTGTCTACCTACAATTCTTGCAACTTGAAGAGCTATGGAGACCCCTATTGCACTAAATATTAAGCCCATCAATGCCCCTCACCAGGAACTAGCATGGAAAGCCCTGGGGGACATGGACTACCAAATGCTGGATTGGTTCCCCATGGGAACCAAGTGCAATGTGCTAATGTTGAATGAATTAAGAGCCCAGCACCTCAGTGGGGCAGATATCTTGGGGATTTGGGAGTCAAATTTGCCCATATACAACCTTCCCCAAGTCAATCCAATGCCAGAGCTTATTTATAGCTGCCAGGAATGCTATGACCCCAGCCAAAGAGCAGTCATGAGCCCCACAGGCCTAGTCCTGTTCCAGATCACCCCAGAGAGCATAAACCAGATGCTGTGCTTCAATACAGCCAAGAAATTGACCCCTCTGTCCATGCAGAATCTGATTAACACAGGGATCAAGCTGTCCAGTGACCAGATTGTCAAAATCAACCAACTGTTTGTCACACCAGGCTCTGAAACAGTCAGAACCCCTCCTATTGGGTACCATTGTCTGAATGAGTTGGGCAGAATGTTGGTGGATCTAATTGGCTATGTCCTAGGATTCAGGGGGCTGGAAGATGTAGATGAAAGCATAATGGCAATGCTGTCCATATTTGCCCCTGGTAAGCCTCCAGCTGTGCAGTATGATTATGCAACTTACATAGCAGAGAAAATCCATGATCAGTTCATGAATTTGAAAAGGGAGAGACTGTTCAGGTACTCCTCCTATATATATCATTTATTCCTTTTCTATCAGCCAGCTACCTCCTCTGTTCCTTTGAGGCCACTCAATGCCCAAGGAAGCCCAAGATCAGTTGTTTTCTGGACCTCTGTTTTTCATTTTACCTCAGTATCACCCTATACATACTGTGAATTTATTGATTTATTTGTTCATCCGACCCTAACAGCTCTGCAAGGTACTCCTCCTCCTAGATTAACCGATGAAATGAAGAGGATTCTACATTTGAACAAATCTTACAATATTGGCAACTGGTACTTCTACCAGAACCACACAGTCATTAGGATATATGGCTGTGAATTGAACCCATTTAGATTGCCAAGGTATGTCCCCATGAGGCTTTTTGCCTTAGAGTATTTCAGGCAGTTTGGGAACTCAGATTACCTTCACTTTCAGAGTAGAAACAAGAAGTCACAATTGAAGGTAAGAAGTCAGCTAGGTTCCTTCCTGTATAACAAGAAAGAGGAAGGGTGGAAAGAGGCACACAGCATCCTGGAAGGCCTCAGATTGCAGACCAGTTTTGAGTGGATTCCTTATGACCCCAATCATTCTATCTCCCTCAGGAGAATTAGATACAAATTGGGCAACTATGCACATAAAAGACAACCTGAAATTGAACAGTATGCCAATGCACTAGATTGGGAAGAGGGTACACTTGTAGAACAAGTCACTGAGGTAGAATTACTTGAGAAAGAAGCTAGGAATGTGCAAAAAGAAGCTGACTTGGAAACTTGTGGACAGGTGCCCCTCTCCTACAGAAGGCAAATTGGAACAGCTGCTAGATCTTCAGCAGCACAGCAGCAAACTACTGACAAGACATCCCAGGCAGCAGGCAAAGACAAAGGTAAACAGGTGGAGCAGCCACCTGTATTGACAGAGGAACAAGTTGACACCTTGCTACAGCAGCAAGAAGAAATGGAACAGCAAGAACTGGGGCAGCAACAAGAAAAAGCACAGTCCAGTGAACAGCAGCCCTTGCAGCAGGAAAAGGGGACAGATCAACCTAGTAACACTGAGCAGCAGCCCCAAACAGAGGTGCCTCCCAGCACAGACACCAATGTAGACACCTCAGTCCTCCAAACACCACAGAAGGAGGATGTGACTAGGAAAAGGGAAAGAGAGACCCCCCACACCTCATCCTTCATCAGAGGAGAGAAGAGACAAAGACTGAATGACTCCCAAGAGGAGGACATAGCAGTAAGGCAAGCCATGGGCATGGGCCCACCCAGTGGAGAACTTTCGGCCAGCTCATCTCAGCGTGGACATGACATGACTATGGGTGGAGAGGTCAGCTCCTCCGGTCAACATAGAAAGGGGCAGTCAAGTATAAAGCAGCAATTCATTGACATCAAAAGGAGGAGTGATCCCATAAAAGTGCAGCTGTATGATCACTTGTTAAACCTAGCTCCTAGCAACCAGCAGAGACTCATGTCTGCTTTCGATGTGAGCGAAGGCAAAATGGTAATGAGCCACTTCATGCCCACAACTTTGCAGCCTCAGTCCACCTCGGACTATCTAAGAAACCAACATGGAGGTTCTTGCCAAAGACATACACCCTATGGACAAGATTGAATTACATAAGCAAACTGGTGAGTGAAATGGTGTATGCCTCCCTGGCAGATGAGACATTGGAGAATTATAAACTAAAGAGCAGCCTGGATAACACAGCTTCTCAGCTGGAGTTAGAAAGAGCATCATCACAAGCCAAGGACAATAGGATCAAGTCCTTGGAAGAGGTAATTATAGAGATAGGGCATGATCCTAAAGATGTCAAAGGCATCCAAGAACTCCTGAAGATAAGGGATGCAGACATGGCAGCCCTAAGAAAGAAGATCAAACTCCCGGCCACCATCCATCCACAAACAGATGAAGTTGCCCAGCAAAGGCAAGAAAAGGATGCTACAGATCTGCTGGTGTCCTTATACAAAGAGCTGGTCAGGACTCAGGACCAGCTAGGACAAACTGAAGCTGCAAAGGCAGCACTGCAAGAAACCCTGAAGCAAAGAGAAGAGGGCCAACCCTCCCAGCCTCCTCCTGTCATAATAAATCTTGAGGAAACCCCTCCAAAGATTACTCCTCCTCCTCAGCAAACAGAAGCTACAGCACCATCCACAGCAGCAAGCAACAACTACAACATCAGAACAGGCTGCTAGTTTAGACATGCAAAAGCTGCAAGCTGAGATCCAAGCCATGGAATCTCAAATGAAAGAGCTGGATGAGCTTAAGAAAACCTTGACTAAGGTAAATGAAAGGTTTGACAAGAGCAAACAGAATGAGGCAGCCAAGGACAGAGAGGTAAAAGCTCTTAAGAGGAGAATTGCTGAACTAGAGAAGGAGCTTGCACTAGAAAAGGTGACAGCTGAAATGAAAGCAGTGCTATGGAGCAATATTGGGAGGTCCATTGCCAACCAGTGGCAATATATTGAGACCATGGATGAGCAAATGGTGCTCATCACTAAAGCAAACAAAGAAATACAGAGAGCCAGGGCAAGCCTTGGACACATGCCAGAAGCTGCTACTAGGATAATCAATACTCTGAACTATAAAACTAGCTCTCAATTAGCTGTCATGGGAATCACTAACAGGACAGAAACGATTGCTGTAGCAAAGAGAGTCATTACATTGAGGAACTTGGTTGGAACACTGGAGAGGAGGACACAGGATATGCAAACTGAAATCAACAGATTCCTGGAAAAGTTCGTGGCACTACAAAACAGAGGCCTCCCCAGCATTTTAAGCAGTGTAGGAAGACTGCTCACCCTGGACAATTACAATAAGAGAATTGATGCCCAGGCAGTAGCAGAGAGAGATTGCACAACCGCCCAGCACTTCAGCAGAACCAGGGCCAGCCACCGGGCAGAGTATGTATGACAGAGTGGAGAACCTGTTTTTCCTCATGAATGAAGTTGACCATCTGTTTGATACACCACCTAACTTCTTCAAATTCACAGAAGCAGATGAAACTCTAGGGGCAATCTTAGCACACCAACTGCCCACACAGGATGCCTGGAGAAATTTGACACAGACGGTTTTGTCAGGCCAGAATCAGTAGCGCCAATTCTCCAGGCAAATGAGCATACATGCGCAGGCACAATTTTGAAGAAAGATATCTACAGAGAAGAGGCAGAGGCTGAGCCAACTCAGCAGGACCATTGACTCACCACAAGCAACAGTCACAATCACAGGTGACAAGTCCAGGATACAGCGTACAAAGCCTTAAAAGACAGATCTTCCAGCATTTATTCAGAATATCTCGACCGACTTAGCTGTCTCCAAAGGCTAAAATATCTTCTGACAGAGCATTAAAATGCCTGTACTCTGTAATCAATGCTGTATTAAATTTTGATCATAATATCTTAAGTAGTTGGTAAGAATGTAAAATCTGAGATAACTCAGAACTCAGATATTTTGTAAATGACCGCAAGTATATATTCACCCTTCACAGCAGTTGAAGGGTTGTTGCAATTTTCTTTTGAAGAGCTCTTGATCGTTGTAATATTTTCAGAGAAGTAATACAAAGGAAGAATGGAATTTCCAAGGCTTGGTGTTCTTTGATGTATTGTGGTGAAAGATGAATGTTACAGGATTCCAGGGTGTTGCATAAAACAGCAAGTATTCTCACATCTCTTTGTTATATGTTTTCGAGTCTTTTGTTCTCTTTTGTTGTTCAAATGCATTACACTTGATAGCAAGGTGAAAGGATAGTCCCAGGATTTAACCATGTTTACCCTGGACTCAAACTGAGCTATTATACATGTTTTCCTCAGATACAGTGACAGAATTGTAATTCTTAATTGCTGCATTTCAAAACTGTGTCTTTTACTGTGATAGGCATTCTCAGGGATTCAATTTTTGCCCCTGAGACCTCCGTCTTTCTCCTCTTAAAGTTGTCTGTTGGAAATATATAGACAATAAGTGAAAATTCTTAAATGCTTTCACTGTTTGTGTCACCTGTTTCCAGCCATTTAATCAAAAAATCTGTTCTATTAAACACTCAAATGGCCCTGTAAGTTCCATCTTTCATCTCAAAACTTCAAACACATATAGCCACAGACTCCATTGCCCAATGGTACTCAACCTCTCTGAAAACTACATCAATAGAATCTAAAAGGAGTTTCATCAACCAAAACATAAACAAAACCAGTGCATAATAGCTAGCCTAAAACCCTATCATAAACAGTTACAAATCATAAAGAGAGAGCCCTCTCTGATCACAGTTTGGCTAGAAACAGTGATCCAAAGATTGGTTAGTGGTTACCCCGGCCGTATTCCCTTGGGAGTCATAGGGAACAACCTGGGTGTTAACATAATTGGCGACTCCGCTGGGGACTTAAGATTTTTTCAATTACTATCTATTTTCAAAAGCTACCATCAAGCCTGAAACTAGCCAAGAGGCCTTAGGACTGTTTCTGTAAACACAGGGACAGCTTTAGGGAAGAGCTAACTAGGGAATCTTCATCTTAGCTTGAGAAATATATAGTCATTCCAGAATTCTTACCTAGTCCTTGTACATACAAAACTTTCTGTATAAAGTTCTAAAGAATACTTAGAAGCTGGCTCCCAAAAGAAACCCAAGGCACACTAGGGCAAACCCTGACCCTGATCAACCCATCATTGTTGATAATCCAAATATCATACCAAAGAACATAAGGAGACAGCTAAAGCAGGAAAAGCTTGCTGATTCAGATATAAGTTAGACCAACCTCATCCTCATTCCAACTCCTTGCAAAGTTCTTTTCCGTTCCACACCCAATTCCCCCCAGTTCATCAACAACCTCTCAAAGTCCTCTCCTTCCATCTTTCCCATCTGTACACACTCCCTCAACCAGTTCCCCACTTATTACCCATCCTCTTAACCCGGTTATACCTGTAATCTCTTGTTGTCCCATTTTTTCCTATTAACCCTATAAATCCCATAAACATGGCTAACAGATATGCACCTCTGCAGATACCAGCCAATGCTCCAGCTCTACCCCAAGACTACCAAACTAGACTCTCATTTTTTGACTCCCATGGCCCTTTGACAGCCATCCAGCATGCTAAAAAGATGCAAGACCACTTTGAGACCTATGAAATAGATGATGACAGTGTTAGGATGAGAATTTTTGTTCAAAGCTTAACTGGGATGTCAGAACTTGGTTTAGATCCTTAAATGCAAATTCCATTGCAACCCCTGAAGTTCTATACCAGGAATTTACCAACAGATGGGAGAAAAAGAGAGATCCGCACCATATACTTGGTGAATATAACACTATTAAAAGAGGTCCCCAAGAAACGGTTTTGGAGTATTGTGCTAGGTTTAACAACATATACAATGCTATCCCCAGAACTTAAGGCCCCCTCCTGATTTGGCCCTTTATAACTTCCCTGATGGTTTTGATTCTGATATGGCCTATCAGTTGAGAGAAAGAGACCCTCCAACCCTCGCAGAAGCCCAAAGAGTTGCAGTCACTGTAGAGGCCAACCTAATTGCCAAAAGAAACAGGGCAAAGCTTGAAAAGAAGGTTGGTTTCAAAGAAGAGCCCTCAGGCTTTGATCAAAAGTTGGATGCAATACTAAACAGCATGAAAAGACTAGGTGAAAGAGTGGAATCAGTTGAAAGAAAGTCATCATGGGAGGCACCACAAAACAATCCTCCTAGAAACCCAAATTTTAGGAGAACACAGAACCCCAATATAGGAAAGACAGGTGCTGACCAAGATATCAGACCCCCTTTTCAAGAAAATTATGCAGAAACTTCCTCAGCTAATCAGCTCAATGAAGATCCTGACATCAACTTAATAGGTCTGGATGGTAAAAGCCATGTTTTCTTAACACAAGAAGACCATGAGGAGGATGAAAACAAAACATTCCAAACACAATCAGGAGAGTCTTTTGACTTTAAACAAGGGTATGTACTGCTGTCTATGAAGTCCATAAACAATACAAACTAAGAAGTCGGACTGTAAATGCAAATCAGCCTGAGAAGGTAAAGGAGAAACAGCAATCTAAAGAAACCTTAGTCACTGAACCTGATGACAAAACAAGCTTGCCTGCAAAGGAAGTAGTGGTTGAGGAGGTCACTGAACTACTGTCCACACCACAACAGCCCACGGCAACCTCATCCTCCCACCCAAATCCGAACATTACCCCTCAAGTCATGGGCTAAATGAAGGGCAGGTTCCAAAATCAAGATGAAATCC